>CM055608.1:17543171-18072177 GCA_029379385.1 Quillaja saponaria | reverse complement strand
CCTAAGGGAATATTGATAAGACTGCTCTTGCCCCTCCCGATTCATAACAATATGTTAGTAGAAGGTAGCTTATCTTTAGCACCACAACCATCTCAACCATCTATAACCCAGTCATATAGGCCCAGGACTTTGACTCAACATATGGAGCAGGTACAGAGACTCCAAGAGCACTAACAAAGTTGCCTTAATGCTATGGCATAGATGCAGCACATGTGCGTTGAATATATAGGAGTGGACATGATTACCTTTCCACCATACCCAAATCCTCCTCTTTCTTTGACAATATGGCAGAAGATAAAGATGAAGAGGAAGAGGATTAGGCACTCTTCGGCTTTTCAGGTAAGTTTCCTTTTCCTACTTTATTTTTTGTTATGTTATTTTATTCAGTTGAGGACAATGCCATTTTCAAGCTTGGGGTGTGTTATGTGTTTTTGGGTGTTTTAGGTTGTTTCAGTTGTTTAGTTATTGCTCGTGTTTATGTGTGTCGTTGTTTTAGTGTGTCACTTGGTTAAAAATGCTATTATACTATTACGGCGCGATTCCCCCATCCTATGACAAGAATTTGGTTATTGGGTAATATTGATACTTGTGTTTCAATTCTTGAGTTAGTAGCACTGTAGCGTGTGATTTCCAACATTCATTATGCACTTGGTCTTTTTCTTTAGATTGTGTTGCTTACATAGAAATGGTTTATGCTTGGATACTTGTGTTTAGGCCATTGTTGGTTTAAGAGAAAATCTGATGTTATACACAAATGCAAGTATTCATGTTTTTCTTGGTTAATTGCTTAATGATTATGTGTTTTAGTTTGTTATGATATACACATGATAGATTGATATATGTAATCTGATGCTAGTTAATCATTAATGTCTTTGCATGGTTAATTAACATGAGTAGCAAAAGTAGCACTTAAATTAAATCTGAGTTTATTTAAGTGTTGCTTGGAAAATCTAATCTACATTAAGTTAATGCCACTTGTGTGTTAATTGTTTAGAATCAATTACACTTATCTAATTTGTAATGCTTTCACGTAATTAAATCCATAACGCTTGATAATGGTTATTATGTGATTAGTGTTAGTTATTCCGCTTGACCTAATTAACAAAGAGGTAAGGATAGGAAGGAAAGACTTGTTTCCATGGTTGAGCATGCACACATATTAAGATTGGTATTTGTTTTGTTTTCAATGATTAATAGCTCATGAATCTTGGCGAAAACTTCTCTGTAGTTGAGTCATACAAATCTTTGGTTATTTGCTTAGTTTAGTAAGTTTCTACCGAAAATTTATTTTTTACATTTAGAATTTAATTCTCTTATTTTTCTTGCATGCTTAGCTATTTTAATTTAGTTTAGATCAAAGATCAACACCCCATTTATTTACTTTGCTGTTTTGAGTGCATAGTAGTTAGTTTGCATATTTATAGCATATTATCATCACAACCTATTTTAGAACTCCATTTACCTTTTTACTCTCGACAAGTAACTAGGCCTTGCCCTTCTCTAAATGTAAATAACTTCACTTCAGGTCACTTAGGCTAAATCATCCCAGAATCCCCTCTAAAACACCTTGGACTTCAACTGCACGTACATCAGTCCAGCAGAATGCCAGTAACTGTCCTATAGCTCCATCACTTCCTCTACCCAAAAACAGATACTACCAAGCTCCAAATTATTTCATTCAACTTCTTTTCAGCAACTCTAGCTAGACTTTGAGACTTAGAGTCCGAGTTCCAGCCTAAATTGCCATGGGAGGCACCATTAGACTTCTAAGAGGCTTGCAAATAGATTATCATCAACATGTAGACAAGATTTGTCTGCATGGCTACCATTCTTCCCGGTTGGTTCACAACCAAAAACCTCAGTAAAACACCAACATCCCAAGTCTTGCAACTCCCAACTCTACTTGCCCATACTGCAGCAATCCTTTCTATGATTTTGAAGTGGCCAGAATAATGAACACTATGGCCCCAAATGCTAAGATTGAGTCTAAAGAAGGGAAACCACACTTTTTATAGCTAATCCAGCTAAGACAAATATGGTGGTGCCTAAGACAATCACTTAGGATCAGTAAATCTTCCTGAAACTTGAAAAATTGACTAAGGAATTTCTCCTAAGAATAGAGACTTAGAATTAGTAGTTGAATATACTGACCGTGATGTAGAGATGAAATTCTCTGCAAACAGAAAGATTAAACTGAATCTAGGAGAGTCTTCTAGAAGAGGTCTACGTCTTCAATTCCTACCACTGAAATTGAAAGAAGATAAGTAATTGAGGGAATAATAAAATCTAAAGATCAGATTAGTCACCCTCAGTACCAAGTAGAGACACCTTCAAATTTAGGGTTAAAATCACCCTCAAGAAATAATTCGCCAACACCCTCTGAGATGGGATACAGCGTATGCATGTTATCCTCTACAGAGTCGTTACATCCGTTTACCATTAAACATAAATAGTTTTATACAACTTTTAGTGAAAAAGAAAGAGATTAAAAGTTTTGATAAGCAGTTTCTAGAACATTAATGAACTTAGGATCCTCAAAATTAGGCTAATCTTTTTGTGTGAACCTAAAGGCTCGTTCAAGCCACTAAAGAATGCTGCCTTCTTATGATATTTTTCCAAAATTCCTTCAATCTTTAGGAAAACAGTCCTCAAGGATAGAAAATTTTCTAATTCAAGAAAAGTCGTCCAACAAAATAATTCCTCAGACTCCAGGATCTTCTAGTAAAGAGTCTACTAAGATAGATCAAATCATGATGAAACCTCCACTAGAAGTCAATCTGAAATTCATAAAGAATCTAGAATTAATGATAAAAACTTTGTGGATGAATTAGTCAACAGGGTTATAGAATATGAATATATCTGAAAAGAAAAGTGTCAACATGCTGAAATCAAAACCAGGAAAAGTCATCCAGAAAAGACTCACATTAGAAGTTTAATAAGCTTCATTGGAAGAAGACAACTCCAACTGCCCCATCTAAAATGTACTACCCAAGACCCTTACAGTTAGATCTTCAATATGAAGATAATGCTATTCAAGACAGGGTCCAGTTTGATGGTAAGTCCATAGTTGAATGGAACATTGATGGACTGGCAGAATACTAAATCCTCCAAACAACAAAAACACATGCTAATATGCTGTAGCATATAGGTCCAATGGAAACACTGACAGGGAATAGTCTTAGCCATAATCAGTGGGTTTACAAGACAATTGTTAGGATAGTGGGATTTCCACCTGTCAAATATCTCTAAACAAGAGATCTTAAATTCTGTGAAACAAGAAAATGGAAATCTAAACTGATATAGTTAACACATTAATCTATACAATTATAAACCACTTTGTTGGAGCTAATATGCTTAGGTTAGATAGATCACACGAACAAATGATTAATCTTAGGTGTCCAGATCTATCTCACTTCCAGTGGTATAAAGATGTGTTCTTATCAAGAGTTTATCAGAGACCAGACAGTCAAGCTGACTTTTGGAAAGAAAAGTTTTTAGTAGGTCTCCCAACTCTGTTTACTGATAAAATTAGAAATAAACTCAAAGATAAGCATGGTGGTAATATACAGTAGCTATACTTATGGAGAGTTAGCTTCAGAAGTAGTGTCAGAAGGAATATCATTATGTAATGATATTAGGCTAAAACGACAAATTGACAAGAGAAATTAAGCGGGAAAAGAGCTTTAGGAAATTTTTGTGAACAATTTGGATATCCAACAAGTAGTCAATTTCAGCAGTCTAAAAAGACTCATAAATTTCAAAAGAAATTCTCTAATAAACAAGAGAAAACAATTTAAAAAGAATGAAAAGTCAAAGACTGGTATTATGAATCCCGTAAGAAACCTTTGGTCAAGGAAGCTAATTACAAAAAAGTTCCTATTTGTTATAAGTGTGGAAAACCGGGTCATTTTCAAAATAAATGCACTTCAGATTGATGAAGGTTTAAAGAAATCCTTATGTCAAATCTTATTAGAGGACTCCGACGAAGAAAAAGGAACATTTGAATGCTTTTATAATACAGCAGTATAATTTAGACTCTAGTATAGAGGAGTCAGAAAATGATTATAACTCTGAGTCAGAATTATCTGAAAAATCAAAATGCTGTTCAGATAATGATTGTGACGAATGTATCCTAAAAACTATAGGATTAAATAATCTTAGTATAAATGTCTTGTCAAAAGAAGAAAGTCTGATTTTAGACTTAATTGATAAAATAACAGACCCTGAAGATAGAAGAATACAGTTAGAAAACTATATTCATATGTCTAACAAAGGTAAAAGTTCAGTAATAAAAGGAAGTATAAAAGATGATTCTTATTCCTTTAAGAATATTATAGAAAGAGTAAAAACTGTTAACTCTTCATCAAAGGAACCAACTATTGCTGATTTAAAATCAGAAATTAATGAAATAAAAGAAGAAGTAAGGACTCTAAAACAGAAAGTTTCTAATCTTGAAGAATCAGATGAAGATCAGTTCCAAGATCTTATATGGGTATCATCAAAAGAAACTAAAAATCCAGAACCTGAAAACAGAGGAAAAGATATAATAATACATGAACCTGAAGAAGGAACTGTAAACATCCTTAATGATCCAGAAGGATGGATCTGTGCTGTAGACTTAGTTATAGCACAAAAATGGTTCACTAAGATTAACCATAGTTGTAAATAATGAATTTAGTTTTCAGTATGTTGCCTTAATAGATTTAGGAGTAGATTTGAATTGCATCAACGAAGGACTAGTCCCATCCAAATACTTTCAGAAAACTACACAAATACTCCATGCTGCGGATGGAAATCGTCTAATTATAGACTACAAATTATCTAATGCGGCAGTCTATAATAACAAGGTATGTTTTCTTGTACCCTTTGTTCTAGTCAAGGGCCTGGCACAGGGAGTGATTCTAGGAAACCATTTTTTACACATGTTATTCCCAATTTCTAAAATAGACGAATCAGGAGTAGAAAACTATAATAAAGGGAAGACAAATTAAATTTGAATTTGTTGAAGAACCACAAATGCATGAAATCAATCTTATGAGAGATACCATTAAAAGAAAAGAAAATTTTCTTATGTCTTTAAAGGAAGAGATAGAGTATAAGAGAATTGAGCTACAATTGAAATCTCCAAAGCTTCAAGATGAAATTAATAAATTTCAACATAAAATTGAACAAACAATATGTGCAGAGATTCCTAATGCTTTTGGAATAGAAAACAACATATTATAGAATTACCTTATGAACTAGATTTCTCAGAATAACAAATACCCACTAAGGCTAGGCCAATTTGCAAGTTAGAAATTGAAGAAATACTAAAAAAGGGAGTAATAAGAAAAAGTTATAGTCCCTGAAGTTGCCTAGCATTTTATGTAGAAAATGCCGCAGAATTAGAAAAAGGAGTCCCGAGGCTAGTAATTAATTACAAACCTCTGAATAAAGCTCTTAGATGGATCAGGTATCCAATCCCTAATAAAAAGGATTTGTTAAATAGACTTTATGATGCCAAGATATTCTCTAAATTTGATATGAAATCAGGATATTGGCAAATTCAAATAGCTGAGCAAGATAGGTACAAAACTGCCTTCACTGTACCTTTTGGACATTATGAATGGAATGTTATGGCATTCGGATTAAAAAATGCTCCATCTGAATTTCAAAACATTATGAATGATATTTTTAATTCTTATCATGAATTTATAATTGTTTATATTGATGATGTTTTAGTTTTTTCTCCTTCTATTGAGAAACATTTTAAACATCTCAATATATTCTTGAATATTGTCATGAAGGTGGGATTAGCAGTTTCTGCAAAGAAGGTAAAAATATTTCAAACTGCTATTCTTTTTTTAGGACATAACATTCATAGAGGCTCTATTATACCAATTGATAGAGCCATACAATTTGCTGATAAATTCCCCAATGAGATAAGGGAAAAACAACAATTGTAGAGATTCTTAGGAAGTCTAAATTATGTAGGTGAATTTTACAAGGATTTAGCCTTAGATTACAAATTATTATTTGCAAGATTATAAAAGAATCCTCCAGAATGAAATAATGAGTCTACAGAAGCAGTTAAGAGGATAAAGCAAAGAGTTAAAGAACTCCCATGTCGCTATATTCCTCATCCAGATGCATTTAAAATAGTTGAAACAGATGCTTCCGAGATAGGATATGGAGAATACTTAAACAAAAAATTGCTAATAAAGAGCAGTTGGTTAGATTTACTTCAGGAATTTGGAAAGGTGCACAACAAAATTATTCTACTATAAAAAAGGAAATATTATCAATTGTCATGTGCATTGCCAAGTTTGAATCTGACCTGTTAAATAAAAAAATTCTTATTAAGAATAGATTGCAAATCTGCTAAGGATAACCTTCTTTATGTTAAAAATATAGCATTTAAACAAATATTTGCTAGATGGTAGGGAATCCTTTCTGTTTTTGAATTTGATATAGAATTTATTAAAGGAGAATCTAATTCTTTGCCTAACTTTCTAACTAGAGAATTTTTGCAGGGATCCTAAAAGAAAAGGCGTTATGACCTCTCAATCTAATACTCCCACAAAAAGAAACCTCTCCACTCCTAATATCGAGGGAGACTGATAAAGATTTCTTATGCGATCAGGCTTATGAATTAGCCCTTCCTTGTAATACCAAGGATTTCAAATATCCATACATTCCACTATCTTATAAAAATATAGCACCAATTGAGAAAAGGTATGCTAATTTAGCATCATATGAGATAGCCCCTTTCTATCTCAATAATTATCTTCCCCCTGAATTGGAACCCAGGAATATTTTATTCTATTTAAATATTCTTGTGGACACAGAATCAATTTCTCACAAATCCTGGATTCGAGCAGGGTCAAAATGGGCTTATTCAAAAATCATCATTTATAAAGTGATGAAGCCAGAAGAATGGGGTATGGATTTATACCATCAAAAACAAATCAGAGATAGAAGAATATTTCCTCGGCTATATACTTATTTTGATTATATGGCTGCATGGGAAAACTTGCTTTTATTTGAAAACAAAGCAAGAAAGCATAGCTGGTTTCTAAGGTTCACCCTTAATAAAGAACCTTCTCCCACTACTTTTCCTCAGTGGTTTAAAACATGGTATTTTTCTTGGGGATTATTTCCTATATCCCTACCTAAAATATGTTCATCTATACTGGTTAAGATTTTGTAAGAATAATAATTCTCTGGATCCTTAAGACAAAATTATTTTGTCTACAGCTTATTATCAGCTTCCATGGATTGTTAAATGGGAATATATTGTAAAAGAATGTTCCTCTTCTGCCTTTGGGATTAATCAATTAGTCCCCTGGTTAATTCGTAGAACTCAAATTACATGGTGGGACAACTTCTCTAATTTTGAAGAGAACCTTAATAATTTTCAAAAGCTAGGGATCTTAAGATCTAAAGCTTCTTCTCAGAAACCTTATATAAATGAAAATAAAAAGGTTCTTGATTTAAAAGGCTTATTAGCCTCCTCTTCTAAAGATGATGTTCAAAAAGAGCTCCTAAAAATTCTTGAAGATAATAGTTCTGAGATGAGTCAAGATGACCCAGCCTATTTCCAGGATTCTCAGGACCCTTTGGACGAAGGAGCACAAGATTTTTTGGATGAAGAATCTCATCAATAATTTTCTTTTCATAAAGCCAAAGTTTATTGTTCTAAAAGGAGAAAGACTTTGCTTTTCAAAAAGCAAAAGATATCTTTTCAAAAAAAGAA
Organism: Quillaja saponaria; assembly: GCA_029379385.1. Lineage (NCBI taxonomy): Eukaryota > Viridiplantae > Streptophyta > Magnoliopsida > Fabales > Quillajaceae > Quillaja > Quillaja saponaria. Next base: position 18,064,442 of record CM055608.1, on the reverse strand, counting down.
AGAAGACTTTCGGTGACTTGAAGACAAAGTTCTTTAAAGAAAAGGATTTACTTTATTAAAGTAAATATTCCCTTTTTAGCTGGTGAACCGACTCCAATCCATCTAAGACACGTGCCCAGACAGAAGGATGAGCCTTATCTCAAGGAATCTGCTTTTACCAACCTTATCTCTTAGGCAATTGTGTTAGGAGTATTATTTAAGGGCCTCTGCCCTCCATTGTTTGATAAGTTTTGAAGTTTATTAGAAAAATCAGAAGTTTGAAAAAATAACATCTTTGAGTGTCTGGAGTGTTTTGTAAAATACGAGTGAAATTCTCAAGTTTGTAATATTGGGCTTGTACCTGTAGCTGCTATTGCTGTTGTAGTACCAGTGACTGTGTGGTGTACCTGTGCTTTGATCCTGTAATAAAGAATTTGTTTATGTTAATGTAAGTGTTCTTCTACTCTTCTTTATATTTGGTTATTAATCTGGCCTGCTGAATTATATAGCAGCTGTTTCATATGCTCTGTGAATTTTTGTTTTTTTTCTCTGTATGATCGATACCCTACTTACTATACTACAAATATAGTTAGTTAGGTTTTAATTTGGTGAACATCGATGACTTATCAGTGGAAAGCCTGGCTAGATTCAAATTATCCAACAAATGGCACAATTTTTTGGCCTTCCAAATGGTGATCTTAATATGCACATCAGGTAATGTTCTTGGAGTTGTGCAACACCTTCAAAGGCAATGGCATTTCTGATGATGCCATTTGTCTAAGACTTTTTCCTTTCTCACTTTGAGATAAGGCAAGAAGTTGGTTATACTCCTTGCCATCCCACTCCATCACTACATGGATAAACTTGGCTAAAAAGTTCCTAGAAAATTCTTTTCACTGGCCAAAACAACTAAGTTACAAAATGAAATTACCTCATTCATGCAACAAGACCAAGAATCTCTCTATAAAGCTTGGGAAAGATACAAATACTTGATGAGACAGTGCCCTCATCGTGGCATTCCAAAGTGGCTATAAGTCCAAACCTTTTACAATGGTTTGGTTAGCCAAATAAGAACAACCATTGATGTCATAGCTGGCGGTGCATTAATGGGAAAATCCAATGATGAAGTTTATGAACAGGAAGCAATGGCTTCAAACAATTATCAATGGCCATCTAAGTGACTTGCAACTCGCAGAGTAGCTGGGGTACATGACTTAGACATCCTCACTACCTTAACGACATAAGTGGCTGGTTTAACTAAAAGATTTGATACTCTTGGGGTCTTGACAATGAACAATCAAGTTAAGGCTTGCGAAATATCCATAGATGGACATACTAGTGACCAATGCCCAAACACAGAAGCAGTGCAATATGTGGGCAATTATAATAGGCAAAACAACGCTTTCTCCAACACTTATAATTCGGGATGGAGAAACCGTCCTAATTTTAGTTGGAAATCAAAGCATATGTGTTTAATCCAAATCAAGTTAATGGTTTTAACATGACTTGAACCATTCCTATGTGTAGATACTTAAATTTCTTTTTATGTTCTTCTATCAATTTAGAAGAAAAAACCTTAAACGTATCTTGACCTTCCTTTAAAGGTATTGACTCTTCCATTGTCTTAATTATATAGTCTTGCTTTAGACTAATACTTCCTTTCCTATAGATATGCTTATCAGAAGTTTGAGGTAAATTCTAGTTCTGTAACTTTTTTTTCTATATTTTCTACTAGTATAATTTCTTTATTATTTTTAGAAAAACTATCGAAACTAGAACAAGAGGAGTTAACAGAATTAGAGAATCTTCTTAAAATACCAACCATTTTAACTTCGAGTCAAAGAAGCAAACTGTCAAAGCAATACAACCCTCAACGGACTACACGGGTTTTCAGATGCCTTGACTTCGTTTCTTGGGTTTTCTTCTCGACTTTGAAGCTTAATGCATAAGTTCATGAAATTTTCTATGGAGTTTCCATAAAGGATTAATTTCTTATGGATGCAATGCACAAGAGCTAAAGAATCAGTGTTAACTATGATGCTAATTAAACCTCTTGTAATACAATTTTTAAGCCTTCAAAGCAAAGCTTCAAATTCAGCAACCATATTGGTTTGGTTCCCTATATAAGCACCAAATGCAGCCAACATGTCACCTGAAGAGGATCTAATTATACCCCTTATTGTTGCCTCCTCAGGATTACCCCGGGAACAACCATCGCAATTCAATTTAACAAAAGAAAATGGGGGAGGCTGCCACCGTAACACAACAACGTTCTTTAAAAATATTTGACTTGGAAACTGGAATGGCAAGAATCTAAGTTGGTATGCATCTTTGAAGTGGAGTTTAACTTTACCTTTCAAGGCATTAAGTATTAGACCAAGGGTTCTTTTTACTTGCCTTTTGATGCTCACTAAGTTCATTGATATATTATCAAATACCTATGCATTTCGAGCTTTCCAAATCTCCCATATTATTAGACAAGGAGTGATTGATTTCAAAGATCCTGCAAAAGAATTAGTGCTATCTTGCCACCAATATCTAAAAAATTCATGCACTGAAGTGAGTACAAGGGTCATATCAAAACATTGAAAAAGAACTTCCAAACATCTATGGCTATTTGAGAGGATATAAACAAGTGTTGACTGGATTCAATAGCAGGATTAGCATAACATAGACAATGAGAAGCCAAGGAAATGTTAAATCTCATCACTTTGCCGTCCAAAGGCAGAAAATCAAACCATAGTTTCCAAAAAAAGATAGATACCTTTATTGGAGGTAAGGGACGCCACGAATAAGCTAAACACTGCTGCATGTTGTTTCTTTGCCTTATTACATGCCAACCGGATGTAATTGAGAATGATCCTCCTTTGTGTTCAGTCCACACCAATTCAAAGTTACCAATTTGTAGTTCAAGAGCATTTCGATGTACCGAGTTCGGTATCAATTGTTTTTCATCACCAGAGAGTTGAAAATAATCATAAAGCTGTAGTTTTAGAAGTTGATTTGGTACTTCCTCCACAAGTAAGTATACTGGTTCTCGGTCACACCAAGTGTCATACCAAAAGCTAATTTTCCCTTTACCAACATTCCAAAATAAATGAGATTCAGCAAGAGTTCTATAACTAACTAGCTAATTCTCCCTAAGTGTAGTTACTATAGGGGATTATTACCACCACGTTTATCTTTTAGTTTGTTTCTTATTTTATCAGCAAACAGTGTTGGGAGACTTGCTAAAAAATTTTCTTTCCAAAAGTCAGCTTGACTGTCTGGTCTTTGATAAACTCTAGGCAGAAACACATCTTTATACCACTGGAAGTGAGATAGATCTGGACACCTAAGATTAATTAGTTGTTCATGTGATCTATCTAATCTAAGCATATTAGTTCCTACAAAGTGGTTTATAATAGTATAGATTAAAGTATTAACTATATAAATTATTAAATTTCCATTTTCTTGTTTTACAGAATTTAAAATCTCTTGTTTAGAGATATCTGACATGTGAAAATCCCACCATCCTAATAGTTGACCTGTAAACCCACTAATTATGGCTAGGTCTATTTCCCTATCAATATTGCCATTAGACCTACATGCTACAGCATACATAAGCATGTGTTTGGTTGTTTGTGGAGGATGAACTGCTGCTGCTATATTCTTTCCCTCCCTGGATGAAAAAGTTTTGATAAGCAGTTTCAAGAACATTTACAAACTTAGGATCCTTAAAATCAGGCCAATCTTTTTTGTGGAACCTAAAAGCTCGTTCTAGCCACTTAAACAATGTTGGTTTCTTATGGAATTTATCCATATACTGCTTATACATAGAAATCTAATAATTTCCTCCTTTTTCACTAAAAGTTGTATAAAACCATTTATGTTTAATGGTGAATGGATGTAATGACTCTCTAGAGGATAACATGCATATGTTGTATCCCATTTCAGCGGGTGTTGGAGAATTATCTTTCGAGGGTGATTTTAGTGGTAGGAATGGAAGAAGTAGATCTCTTTCTAGAAGATTCTCCTAAATTTAGTCTAATCTTTCCATTTGAAGAGAATTTTATCTCTACATCACCATCAGTATATTCAATTATTGATTGATTATTGATTCTAGGTCTCTAAACTCTATTTTCTTATGGGGAATTCCTTGGTCAATTTTCCAATTTCAGGAAGGTTTACTTGATCCTAAGTAATTGTCCTGGGTACCACCATATTTGTTTTAGCTGGATTAGCTATAAAAAGTGTGGTTTCTCCTCTTTTTGATTCAATCTTAGCATTAGGTGCCATAGCGTTCATTACCTTATAATAAATCCTATATATTAGGACTATGTTTTCAGATCCTGGTAACAAGTCAAAACCATGAGCCTGAATGTTTAAAGTCAATGCATTCATTATGTTTTGATCTGTTAAGGATATTGAAAAATTAGGATAGTAGCTAAAGAAGATAGGACCATCACCGAGACTCAATTCTATACACCCTAATAAGGAGTCTGAGAACTTATTATGTCTTATGTCCCTAACACATGGGTAGAAGTATTTAGTCCAAAACTTGTTAACGGTTTCAACGCAACTTGAACCATTCCTATGTGAAGATATTTAAATTCCTTTTTATGTTCTTCTATTAATTTAGAAGAGAAAAGTTTGAGTGTATCTTGACCCTTCTTTAAGAGAATAGACCATAGTTTTAATTATATAGTCTTGTTTTAGACTAAAACTACCTTTCCTATAAATTTGTTTATCAAAAGTTTGAGGAAGATTCCAATTTTGTAGTTCTTTTTCTATATTTTCTACTAAAATAACTTCTTTATTATTTCCTATAGAAGTTATCAAAACTCGAACCAGAAGGATTAATAGAGTTTGAAAATCTTCTTAAAATACAAGCCATTTTACTTCGAGTCAAAGGGGCAAACTGTCAAGGGACTTACTCAACCCTCAACATCCTTTACTCAATGGACTACACGGGTTATCAAATGCCTCGACTTCATTTCCTAGTTTTAACTCCTCGACTTTGAAGACAAATAAACAGATAGTTTAAGACTATTTTTACTCTCCACCAACCTTCAAGGTTACTGGCTCTGATACCATTTAGGGAAAGCTAGCACACACAAAGCTTGAACAGATTCTTTATTAATAGACTACAGGTACAAAGCACAAGTACCGAACACGATCACTGATACAACTTTGACAACAGGTACAGGTACAACAGGTACAGAACCTGATCACAGATAAAACCACACTAATACAAGCTAAAACCTTTTCACTCTTATTTTACAAAAATACTTAAACACTAGAAATCTTATATCTCTCAAACTTCTGATATTCTAAAAACATGAAAGACTCTAGAGGGCAAAGGTCCTTATATAACATCTTAAACATGATTGCCTAGGAGATAAGGATGAGAAAAGAAGATTCCTTTAGATTAGGTTCATCCATCTGTCTAGGTACGTGTCCCAGAAGAAGTGGAGTCGATCCGCTAGATAGAAAGGGAGATATTTACTTTTATAAAGTAAATCATTTCTTTAGTTATGCTTCCACTAAGATTGCCGAAAGTTTCTTTTATAAAATCAAACTTTTACTTTAATTCTTTTTGACTTCTTTCCTCTGCTTTAGAGAAAGTGAAGACACAATTATCAGAGATGAGTCCCTTTTTCAAAGAAGTCCTCTACTACTTCATCAAAAGGATCTTAATAGTCCTGGAAGTATGCTGGGTCGTCCTGATTGATGTCTGATCCATGATTTTCAAGGATTTTTAAGAGTTCCTTTTGAATATCACTTTTGGAGGAGGAGGCTAATAAGCCTTTGACCATATCTAGAACTTTTGAATTTTCGTTTGAATGAGATTTTTAAGATGAAGCTTGGGATTTTAAAATGCCAAGCTTTTGGAAATTATTAAGATTCTCTTCAAAATTAGAGAAATTATCCCACCATTTGATTTGGGGTCTATGAATTAGCTAGGGGACTGACTGATTAATCCCAAAAATCGAAGAGGAACAACAGTCTTTAATATTCCCATTTGACAGTCCAGGAGAACTGATAATAAGTTGTAAACATAATAATTTTGTCTTGAGGGTCCAGAGAATTATTATTCTCGCAGAACCTCTGCCAATATTGATGCACACATTTAGGTAGGATATATAGGAAATAATCCTAAAGAAAAGTACCATGATTTGAACCACTGAATTGTTCTTCATTTAAGGTGAACCTTAAAAACCAATTGTGTTTTTTTGCTTTGTTCTCGAATAAAAGCAAATTGTTCCACGCAACCATATAATCGAAATAATTATATAACCAGAGAAAAATTCTTTGATCTTTAATTTGTTTTTAGCAGTAAAAATCTATAACCTATTCTTTAGGCTTCATCACTTTATAAATGATGATTTTCGAATAAGCCCATTCATTCCCTACTCTAATCCAGGGTTTGTGAGATATTAATTCAGTATTCACAAGAATATTTAGATAAAATAAAATATTCCTGGGTTCCAATTTAGGTGGAAGATAATTATTGAGATAGAAAGGGGTTATATCGAATGGAGCTAAATTAGCATACCTCTTTTCTATTGGAGCTATCTTTGTATAAGATAGAGGAATATACGGATATTTAAATTCCTTGGTATTACAAGGAATCGCTAATTCATAAGCCTGATCACATAAGTCTTTATCTGAATCCTCAATATTAGGAATAATAGTATTTCTTTTTGCAAGAGAATTTGATTGAGAGGTCATGACACCTTTTCCTTTAAGATCCCTGCAAAAATTATCTAGTTAGAAAATTAGTCAAAGAATTAATTTCTCCTTTTATAAATTCAATATAAATTTGAGAACAGAAATGATTCCCTGTCATCTAGCAAATATCTGTTTAGATGCTATATTTTTAACATCTTTAAGAAGAATATCTTTGGTTGACTTGCAATCTATTCTTAATAAAATAAAAATTATTTAACAAGTCAGATTCAAATTTAGTGATGCACATAACTAGAGATAATATTTCCTTCTTTATGGTAGAGTAGTTCTGTTGCTCACCTTTTCAAGTTCCTGAAGTAAAATATAACCAATTGCTCTTTATTAGCAATTTTTTGTTTAAGAATCCCTCCATATCCTATCTCAGAAGCATTTGTTTCAACTATTTTAAAAGCATTTGGATGAGGAATACAAAGACATGGAAGTTCTTTGACTCTTTGTTTTATTCTTTTGGCTGCCTCAATAAAATCATTGTTCTATTCTAGAGGATTTTTGGTTCAATCTTGCAAATAATAATTTGTAGTCTAAGGCCAAGTCTTTGTAAAATTCTCCTACATAATTCAGGCTTCCTAAGAATCTCTGCAGTTGTTGTTTTTCCCTTATTTCATTAGGGAATTTGTCAGTAAATTATATGGCTCTATCAATAGGTATAATAGAACCTTTATGAATATTATGTCCTAGAAAACGAATAGTAGTTTGGAATATTTTTACCTTTTTAGCTGAAACTGCTAGTCCCACCTTTCAAAAATATATTGAGATGTTTGAAATGTTTCTCAATAGAAGGGGAAAACACTAAAACATCATCAATATAACAATTATAAATTCATGATAAGAATTAAAAATATCATTCATGATATTTTGAAATTCAAATGGAGCATTTTTTTAATCCAAATGGCATAACATTCCATTCATAATGCCTAAAAGGTACAGTAAAGACAGTTTTGTACCTATCTTGTTCAGCTATTTGAAGTTGCCAATATCCTGATTTCATGTCAAATTTAGAAAATATTTTGGCATCATAAAGTTTGTTTAACAAATCCTTTTTATTAGGAATTAGATACCTAATCCATCTTAAAGCTTTATTCAAAGGTTTGTAGTTAATTACTAACCTCGGGACTCCTCTTTCTAATTATGCTGCATTTTCAACATAAAATGATGGGCAACTCCAGGGACTGTAGCTTTTTCTAATTAATCCCTTTTTTAGTAATTCTTCAATTTCAGCCTTACAGATTTCCAAGTGTCTAGGACCCATAACTATAGGTCTAGCCTTAGAAGGAATTTTTTTCTCAGAGAAATCTGGTTTATAAGGCAATTCTATGATATGCTGTTTCCTATTCCAAAAGGCATTAGGAATCTCAGTAGAGATTGTTTGTTTAATTTTTTGTTGAAATTTTTTAATTTCATTTTGAAACTTAGGAGATTTCAATTGTTCTTTAATTCTCTTATATTCTATCTCTTTTTTTAGAGACATAAGAAAATTTTCTTTTCTTTTAATGGTATCTTTCATAATATTGATTTCATGAATTCGAGGTTCTTCAACAAATTCAAATTTAATTTGTCTACCCTTTATCATAGTTTGTACCCCTGATTCATCTATCCTGGAAGTGGGGAATAACATATGTAGAAAATGGTTTTACTCCCTGGGCTAGGCCTTTAACTAATACAAAGGGTAGCATTAGACAATTTATAGTCTATAATTAGACGATTCCCATCCGCAGCATGAAGTTTTTGAGTTGTTTTCTGAAAATATTTGGAGGTAACTAAACCTTCATTGGTGCAATTCTCCTGAATCTATTAAGGCTACAGACTGAAAACTGAATTCATTATTCACAATTATAGTTATTTTAGTAAACCACTTTTGTGCTATAATTAGCTACAACGCAAATCCATTCTTCTGGATCATTAAAGATGTTTACAGTTCCTTCCTCAGGTTGTTGAATCATTATACTCTTCCTTTTATTTTCAGGTTTTGTTTCTTTTGATAATTCCCATAAAAGATCCTGGAACTGATCTTCATCAGATTCTTCTAGAATAGAAACTCTCTGTTTTAGAGTTTTTACTTCTTCTTTAATTTCATTAATTTCTAATTTTAAATCAGCAATAGTTGGTTCTTTTGATGAAGAGTTAACAGTTTTTACTCTTTCAATTATATTCTTAAAAGAATAAGAATCATCTTTTATACTTCCTTTTATATCTGACCTTTTACCCTTGTTTGATAGTTGAATATAGTTTTTTAAATGCATTATTCGTTCCTCGGGTCAGGGATTTTATCAATTAGGTCTAGAATTAGACTTTCTTCTTTAGACAAGACATTTATACTGAGATTGTTTAATCCTAAAGTTTTTAGAATATCAGAAGTTTGAGAGATATAAGATTTCAAGTGTTTAAGTATTTTTGTAAAACAAGAGTGAAAAGGTTTTAGCTTGTACCAGTGTGGTTTTATCTGTGATCAAGTTCTGTACCTGTTGTACCTGTAGTTGTTGTCAAAGTTGTATCAGTGATCGTGCTCGGTACCTGTGCTTTGTACCTGTAGCCTATTAATAAAGAATATGTTCTTATTAATCTGTTGTCAAAGTTGTATCAGTGATCGTGTTCGGTACCTGTGCTTTGTACCTATAGTCTATTAATAAAGAATCTGTTCTTATGAATGTAAGTTTTTCTTAAATCCTTTCATTTATATTCCTATATTCTATATTTACTCTGGGCTGCTGAATCTTGTTGCAGCTGTTATATATGTTCTGAGATCTGTGTGCCTTCATTGTCTATATCTGTTTGTGAATAATTTCAAAGAAAAGGCTTGAGACATGTCCGAAAGTAATCTAACACCCAAACCTCCTTGTTGAATAGAGCGGCAAATGTTTTTCCACGCACGCCAATGAAATTTTCTTCCACCGTCCTTAGTTCTAATGGCATGGAACCATTGAAACTAAGGATGTGTTTTATTAAAATTAGTCTTCCACCTTGTGACAAAAATTTAGTTGACCAAGATGATATCCTCTGGTGGATCTTTATTATCATGTTGTCGAATAAAGCACTGTCTTTCGGCCCACAAAAAGAGGACATCCTAGATAAGTCACTGGGAATTTTTTATGAGCAAATCTTGTGGCTTTCTTGATGATTCTTATTTGTTGATGAGAGGTTGTATCACTTGTGAGAAAATAGCTCTTTAGTCTATTCATCAATTGACCAGAATTAGCTTCATATTCTTCCAAGAATGTGATTAAACCCTCGCAAGAACGTTTTTTGCCATTAGAAAATATGATAGTATCATCAGCAAAAGAAAGATGAGATAATTTAGAAGATCCACTGTGATGGAAAAAATAATTAACATTACCTGATTACATACATTGTTTGAGGCCCCAGCTTAATACTTCAGATGCAAGGAGGAATAGAAGTGGAGATAAAGGGTCCCCTTGTCGAAGGCCTCTTGTTGGCTTGAAGAAACCCATTGAGCTTCTATTCACAAGAACTGAATACCATGGCCTATCTCCTAACAACAATTGAAGAATTACCCATTAAATCCATCCAGACCAGCTGCACTATTTTTGTCTAGATGCTTTACAGCTTTCTTAATTTCATCCTCCAAAGGAAAAGTGCTCAGATTTCTGTTGAATTCCTCAGTAACCAATTTTGAAATGCAATCAAGAAAAGATAAGTTCAGGTTATTACCTTCATTGGAGAAAAGGTGTATGAAATGATCAACTACTGCCTGCTTAATATCAACCTTTTGATCAATCCAATTACCAAGACCATCTTTGATTTTGATAATCTACTCCTTTTGGCTTTGACTGAGGAATGAAATTTTTTTGTACATCTCTCACCTTCCTTTAATCACTTGATTGAAGACTTTTGACACCAAAATTCCTCCTCAATGATGAGTTCCTCTTCCAATAAATTTTCAACTCTACTAAGGTCATCAAAAGAAGCTTCACCCCGATCTACTGCTTGCACAGTTTGAGCTACATAATCTTCAGCACTTTTAATTCTATCTAGGATATTTCCAAAAACTTCTTTCTTCCACCCTTGAAATGCTTTCTTCAACCGTTTCAGTTTGGCCCCCAAGGCATACATTGGATTACCAATTAGGTTCCTTCCAAGAATGACACACAATAGTTACAGACTGATCATGGCGGCTCCAAACATTAAGGAAGTGAAATGGAGCTTTAGGTAGAGGTCCTTGTCCATGAATGTCAATCTTCAGAGGATTATGATCAGAATATTGTCTATTGAGCTGAGTGACATGAAAATCAACATTATTCCAGCATGAGTTTCTCAAGAAATGATCAAGCCTCTTTAAAATTCTGCCCAAGTCCTCTTGCTTATTAGTCCATGTAAAACGAGACCCCGTATATGCTACTTCATGCAAGTCACATGTTGTTAGAGTACCCGTAAATTCAAAGGCAGTAGAAGATTTAAATTGTGCTCTTGGCCCTTTTATTTCCTCTTGAGAAAGAACACAGTTGAAATCGCCACCTACTATCCCGCCATGTGATCCAACTCGGTTGCGAAACATTCATTAAATCATTCCATAGATCCATTCTGTCCACCCTAGTACATTTTGCATACACAAAAGAGAGGAATGGGAGTATCTATTCTTGGATGGTGAACTTGCAAGGATACCTGCTGACTATAATTTAGCACCTCGAAACAAGTAATTGAATCATCCCAAAAAAGCCACAAAATGTTGTCAACATTAGATAAAGAATTTGTGAAACCACAAAAAGTTGCAAGAGTGTCTAAATCTGCCATAGGACATTTTGGTTCTGAAATAATCATCATGGTGCAATTATGTAATCTTTTTAACTTTCTAAGCCTTCGTCTTGTTTTGATGTTTCTAATTCCCCTAACATTCCAATAAGCGATTAATCATTTGGAATTAGAAGAAAGTAATTTATTGCTGACCTTGGATGATGGTGTGTTCATGGCTGCCTTCATGCATTCAAGACCTTCCCTTAAAGCTCCAATGGAGCTCCCATCCCCAACATAACTTAGCGGTTGAGAAGGTTGTTTTAGGGAACTCCTTTGGCTACGCTTGGTAGAGAGATTTAATTTATGTACCACCCTAGTCAAATCTTCTCGTGAATTTAATTCAAAATTCCTAGAGCCATAAAAAAAGGATTCTGCACCGAGACATAATTGTGCTGAAGGGACTCTTGGTCATGAGAGTTCTTGTCTGCTCCTCTGTCATTTAAGAATTTTGGATGAACTTCTTGTTTATCTTGGTTGATTTCTTGTTTCTCTTCCACTAATTCTTGAATGCATAGATCTAACGCTGCATGTGCTTGTGTCTTTTCCTGTTTTCTTTCATTTTTTTCAGTCCCTTTTGAATTCAGTTTAGTCTTGGCAAGATTCTTCATGAAATCCACTTCATCTTGTTGCTCTTTAACAAAAGTGGCTGTCAAGTTGTTAGTCATATCATCCGTATTGTACACTTTGTTAACAATACCACTTAAGTTTATTTCTTCATGTTCCCTAACAGTAAGATCTTTGGAAGATGCTGCCACAGACGATCCCCCCCTTACAATCTTGTTTTCTGAAGTGTTCTTGGAATTATTTGTTGGACTTGGTTGATTGTCATCATCTTGTGCCACTGCCTTAGACTTTCCTTTTTGAAACCAAACTTCCTTGGAATTTCCTTTCTCCAAAATTATCTTCTCGGTTATCTTAGGATCTTGGACCATCTTGATTTGATCTAAATCTTGGTTCTTGGCAGTCTTGGGTTGATCTAAAAAATTCTTTGCATTGTCTTGATTGAGTATGGAAGACTTACATTCCTCATTACCATGTCCAAGTCGAAAGCATTGAATACAACATTTAAGGATGCTTTCATAGACAATTTCTTGATAAAAGCCTTTTCCTTCACCACATCCTATCCAAACTTGTTTGGCAAGTGGCTTTAAAAGATCTATCAACACAAACTCTTGCCATACTTGGCCTTGTTCTTGAAGCTGATGCACCATCTAGCCTCAATGGTTTACCCACCAAAGATGTAATAATGAACAAACTCTGTTTGGAATAAAAGTGTATAGGTAAATTTGGTAAATTAATCTATACCGGAGGAATGGAAGATTCTTAATTCGATTGAAAATCTGGTGTCCATTTAAATACCCGCATGGGAAATCTTTGTATGAACCATTGGCTTGATCTACACCAGAGTCTTTGATAATCTGCTTCGTTGAAGGTCTCTATCAGAATGTGTTTTGAGTCTAATAAACCAATGGAAACTGAGGAAGAGAGTCCTATTGAAGCAAAAGTTTTTCTAATATCTGTCATAGATGGTCGTCCATGCGAAAGTAGTTAGGTGCTGCTAGGATTTCAATTTCTTGGGGAGTAAAAAATACAGAAGGTGTGCGTTTATATGAGGAGATAGGTTTCGATGCAATGGAATTTTGGGGAGTGTTAGGAACAGCTACTATGGCTGCAATGGATTTCATGTGAAAAGAAGGAGGCGTTGAGTTTGTATTCGTTAAAACAGGTGGTGATTGTTTGTATAAAGGTGAAGGGACGGATGGATCATGAGATGGAGGGGTCGATTGTGTCAAAACTTGTGAATTGATTGTTGAAGATGGCTGAAGGTTGTTGATGGCAGCTAGGTAAGACAGATTTTGGGAAATGTCATGAACAGGTCTTAGGGGTAGAAAAGCAGATAGCAATTCCAAGAGATTCTAGGCTTTCAAAGGGGGGAGGTTTTGGAGAATATCTTGAAAAGCAGCCGCTGTGGGAGGTGGTTGAGAGGCCTCCATGGCAACTGGAAAAGGTTGAAAATCCCTACCAAGGCGAACCCTACATTAGTATTAGTCTACATTAGTGGAGAGAGGAATGAGAGCAAACTTACAAGTTTGAGTGCTAAGCGGATTGTTGAATAGGCATAAACTTATCTGGGTTGCATGCAATTCGAAGTAAAAGATTAATTATACACACACACTTAGAAATCCATTGGAGAATGATACTTACTTTTGAGTTGAACATGAGTTTGAATACTACCTTGTGGTTGACAATGAAATAAGATTAGGTGAAACTTTTGAGGATATTATGGGGATATCATTATGTTGGTGTAAAGCATCTTTAAACTATGTTGGTTATTTATTTTTACTTTTTTGTTCAAGTATGCACATTTAGCCATAATTACCCAACCAATACAAAACAGGATGGCAAACATTGTCGCCACTGCCAACACTAACACAGCCACCTCTGTTCATCAATTCAACTCAACCAAAGTCCAAATGTGTTCTTCTAGGTCTACTTAACATTTATTTTATGAAGTCTATCCTTAATTCCACCTCCAAGATCACTGAAATATTACTTAGACTAATATAGACACAATCAAAGCCCTGTTCCTTACTGCTGGCTGCCAAAATTCCCACAGCCCTGGACACTTGTTTCCAGACATTAGAAATCTCTAGAACCACTCTTCATTTCTAAAACTTTGATTTAGCTTACCTTGGCCAATTCAACCAATAGATCCCTCTTCTACTCCCATACTTAACCAGGGTGCAGAAATAGAGAAGTAGTTTCTTGCCTCTGCCAGCATGCAAAACAAATACCCCAACACTTAAATAAACTTAATAAAACCTGATATCGATTTTTGTAAGTCTCCCAGCTTCTTTCTCTTCAGCCACTAGCTCCTGATTATGCCTCCAAGGCCCACGAAAAGGGATTGTACTAAACCAAGTACAAAGCAAGGCCCAGAAACTCTGCACTGGCTGCCAAAAGCTGCAAAACACTCCCTACAAGTAACCAACCCTTGCCCTTCTCCAACAATTTTGTTCAAGATGCTTAGAACAACTTCACTTTAGGTCACTTACGATAATTCATCCCAAAATCTCCTCTAAATCATCTTGGACTAAAACTGCACATACAGCATTCCAGCAGGACACCAACAAGTATCTCAAAGCTCCATCTCTTCCTTTACCCAAAATCAGATACTTCTAAGCTCTACATTCATTCTACAAGTCTTAAGCTTCAAATTCTCTTTAGCACATGGTTTGAGAATCCCATTCAAATGCCTTCCAAGCATTTAGACTCTCACCGGATTAGAAAATAGAGACACTGGCTGGACTTTGAACTTTAAGATTGAGTTCCAGCACCAAAATTGTAATGAGAAGCAACATTAGACTCCTAAGAGGTTTGCAAATAGATTATCATCCAGATGCAGGCAAGATTTATCTCCATGGCTACCATTCCCCTACTTTGTTCACAACCAGAAAACTTAGCAAAACACCTCCATCCCTACTTCCGGGGGTTTGCAACAATCCTTTCTATGGTTTTGAAGTAGCAAAGACCACTTTTTCCACTGCATGCAAAGCAGAGAAAGCTCCTCAAACCTCATCCTCTCTCTCTAGCAGCAGTAGGAGAGAAGCATATTATGTCTCTCTCTTGCTTTTGTAATTTAAACACTCCTTATTATTTTACCCAAAAGCCCCCTTGTATAGCATGGAGGAAAAAATTCTCCCATGCATATACCCTACCTCTAATTCAGCCAACTCCCTTATATCCAGCATATCCCATTTATTATAACACATAGTGGAATTTCATGTCATTACTCCACTAACTCTTGGTCCTAGGTACAATTTAATTGTCCCTATTTAGGTTTTCAACCCCAATTTTCCCTAATTACCTCACGTATTTACCTAGTGTTTTAGATACTTATAAATCAATTTTAAAGCAAACACTACCACAGCTAGTTCTAAATCATGTGTTGGGTAGTGCTCCTAAGTAGGGCTTAGTTGTCTAGAAGCATAAGCCACTACTCTTCGTTGTTGCATAAGGACACATCCTAATCCTCTTTTAGAAGCATCACTATATACTGTGTATTTTTCCTTAGGATCAAGTGTAATTAACACAGGTAAACTTTTATGACAACTCTCATCGCAAACCCATTTCACACCTTTTCTAGTGAACCTTGTTAATGGTATGGCTGTTTGAGAAAATCCTTGAATAATTCTTCTATTCCTGCTAGTCCAAGAAAACTCCTAACTTCAATGACATTGGTTGGTATTTCCCATTTCAAAACTGCTTCTACCATCTTAGGATCAACTGCTACTCCAATCTATTTACTAACTCATCTACAAAGTTTTTATCATTGACTTTGGATTGTTTTCTAAATTTCAAATTGAATTCTGGAGGCGGCTTTATCATTATAGGATCTATTTTTGAAGTTTCATTAGAGCAAGACCCTGAAGTTTGTGAAATTATTTGCTGAGAAGATTTTTCTTGAATAAGAAAATTTTCTATCATAGAGGATTTTTTTCCTAAGGATTGAAGAAACAAATTTGTATAATTATTTTGGTTAGAAATTTCAATCAGGACACTTGAAGTAGAAGCTTCTTTTTGGAATAGCTGAATAGGGATTAGCTATTATTTCTTCTCTTGATGTTTTAATAGAAAGGGACGACTCTGGTGAGTGAATTGCAGAAACCTTTTTCCCTTCTCTTATAAAGAAATTTTGATAACACATTCAAAAACTGAGGATTCTCAAAGTTAGGCCTATCTATTTTATGGTACCTATAGGCTCTTTCTATCATGTTAAAGAATTTTGGTTTTTTTATGAAATTTTTCCATATACTGCTTGTGCATAGAAATCCAATAATTCCTTTCTGTTTCACTGAAAGCAGTGTAAAACCATTTATGTTTATTAGTGAAATGGTGCAAAGACTCTTTAGAGGATAGCATGCAAACGCTATATCCCATTTCAGAAGGGATTGGACAATTATCCCTAGAGGGTGACATTAACCCTTGCTCTGAGGTGGGAATAGAAGAGCCTATAGGTGAGTTACTTGGTCTTTTGGTTTTATTAGTCCTTCCATTACCAGCTTTCTTTCATTTTCTGATGTGGGAATAGAAGAAGTAGACATCCTTCTAGAAGATTCTCTCCTAGGTTAACTTCATTTTTATGTTTGAAGAGAATTTTATTTCTACATCACCATCAGTGTATTCAATTACTGATTCTAAGCCTCCAGTCTCTATTTTCTTGGGGAGAATTCCTTGGCCTATTTTCCAAGTTTCAGGAAGCTTTACCTGATCCCAAGTTATTGTTTTTGGAACTACCATATTGGTCTTAGTTGGATTAGCTATGAAAAGTGTAGTTTCAACTCTTTTTGATTCTATCCTGACATTATGTGCCACAAGTATTCATGACTTTATAATAAATCCTATATATTAGGACTACGTTTTCAAATCCTGGCAATATATCAAAATCATGAGATTGAATGTTTAGATTTAAGGCATTCATAATGTTTTGATCTGTTAAAGAAATTGAAAATTAGGGTAGCAACTAAAAAATATAGGGTCATCGCAAAGACTTGATTCTATACATTCTAATAAGAAGTTTGAGAATTTATTATAACACAAATCAAAGCAGATGTGTTTAATCCAAATCAAGTTAATGGTTTTAACGCAATCTCAACCATTCCTATGTTTAGATACTTAAATTTCTTTTTATGTTCTTCTATCAATTTAGAACAAAAAACCTTTAAAAGTATCTTGACCTTCCTTTAAAGGTATTGACTCTTCCATTGTCTTCATTATATAGTCTTGCTTTAGACTAATACTTCCTTTCCTACTATAGATATGCTTATCAAAAGTTTGAGGTAAATTCTAGTTCCGTAACTTTTTTTTCTATATTTTCTACTAGTATAATTTCTTTATTATTTTTTGAAAAACTATCGAAACTAGAACTAGAGGAGTTAACAGAATTAGAGAATCTTCTTAAAATACCAGCCATTTTAACTTCGAGTCAAAGAAGCAAACTGTCAAAGGACTTATACAACCCTCAACGGACTACATGGGTTTTCAGATGCCTTGACTTCGTTTCTTGGGTTTTCTTCTCGACTTTGAAGCTTAATGAATTACTATTTTAAGATTACTCATAATCTCTACTAACATATGGCTCTGATACCATTAGGGGAAGCAAGCGCACACTTAACACAGAAACAATTAGAACATAGAGAATAAAAATATAGTTAGTACCAATAAATACAAACTGGAACACTTTGTTACAGGTATAAGACTAGAACACAGGTACAAGACTCGAACACTCACACTCTTAAGAAAAATTGGTATATTAAACACTTAAAAATTCTCTGTTTTTCTATGAGTTGATGAAGTGCAAATCCTAATTGGACTAGGAATCCTAGTGGCAATAAAGGATTTCCACATGAGGAATCCAACTTTGGCAAGAAATTTTATTGGGATTAGTATTTAAAGAAGATCACAAGATCATATTAGAATATTCAAATTTTGGATAGAATAAGAAGTACAAGTCCGATTAAGGAATTAGCTATTAAGTAGGAAAAAACTCCTTGTTTAGGAGTTCTTGCCACCCCCTATACTCTATAGATAGGGGAGGTATAGGTTTGATTGAGAAGTACCTTTATATGTACTTTTCTTCTTCTTCTCTCTTAAAATTTCAACAATGAACATAATATTTTCTTTTCAATTAATGATGATGCTAGCTTAAGTTTTTATTTAATTGCAAGAGGTAAGTAACCTTGACTTATGAAGCTACTATATGAGAATCAGTTTTTAAGAGAAAATCTGATATGCACAAATGCAAGTGCTCATGTTTTTCTTGGTTAATTGCTTAATGATTATGTTTTTTAGTTTATTATGATATATACACATGATAGATTGATATATGTAATCTGATGCTAGTTAATTGATTAATGTAATAATAGTCATACCACTAATACAATTTATGGGTTGCAAGACATTGAAGAAGATGAGTACACCCCACTTATCTCTTTCTTATGCAAGGGTCGAACTACATGGAAATTGTCCAAAGGTGAGCCAATTACTTTCCGAGCCATTGGAATGAGCAGAAATGAAAAGGCTTGGTTATTATTCTCGTCTAACAATATGTGGCCTTCTACACATACCAATGATGTCACCAAGGAAAGAGCTATTCTCTTGTATTCCATTATTACCGGCAATAGCATTGATATTGGAAGCTTAATTTTTTCAAATATCACCAAGTGTGCCCATATCCAAACAAAGGAAGGACTTAAATTCCTATGTTTAGTCATTGTTTTATGTTTCTGGGTTGGTGTGCACTTTGACAATAAATGAAGAGTTGTTACAACCTAAGGGGAATATTGATAAGACTGCTCTTGCCCATCTCCCTATTCATAACAATATGTTAGTAGAAGGTAGCTTATCATTAGCACCACAACCATCTCAACCATCTATAACCCAGTCATATAGGCCCAGGACTTTGACTCAACATATGGAGCAGGTACAGAGACTCCAAGAGCACTAACAAAGTTGCCTTAATGCTATGGCATAGATGTAGCACATGTGCGTTGAATATATAGGAGTGGTCATGATTACCTTTCCACCATACCCAAATCCTCCTTTCTTTGACAATATGGCAGAAGATGAAGAGGAAGAGGATTAGGCACTCTTCGGCTTTTCAGGTAAGTTTCCTTTTCCTACTTTATTTTTTGTTATGTTATTTTATTCAGTTGAGCACAATGCCATTTTCAAGCTTGGGGTGTGTTATGTGTTTTTGGGTGTTTTATTTTGTTGGTGTTTAGGTTGTTTCAGTTGTTTAGTTATTGCTCGTGTTTATGTGTGTCGTTGTTTTAGTGTGTCACTTGGTTAAAGATGCTATTATACTATTATGGTGCGATTCCCCCATCCTATGACAAGAATTTGGTTATTGGGTAATATTGATACTTGTGTTTCAATTCTTGAGTTAGTAGCATTGTAGCGTGTGATTTCCAACATTCATTATGCACTTGGTCTTTTTCTTTAGATTGTGTTGCTTACATAGAAATGGTTTATGCTTGGATACTTGTGTTTAGGCCATTGTTGGTTTAAGAGAAAATCTGATGTTATACACAAATGCAAGTATTCATGTTTTTCTTGGTTAATTGCTTAATGATTATGTGTTTTAGTTTGTTATGACATACACATGATAGATTGATATATGTAATCTGATGCTAGTTAATTATTAATGTCTTTGCATGGTTAATTAACATGAGTAGCAAAAGTAGCACTTAAATTAAATCTGAGTTTATTTAAGTGTTGCTTGGAAAATCTAATCTACATTAAGTTAATGCCGCTTGTGTGTTAATTGTTTAGAATCAATTACACTTATCTAATTCGTAATGCTTTCATGTAATTAAATCCATAACGCTTGATAATGGTTATTATGTGATTAGTGTTAGTTATTCCGCTTGACCTAATTAACAAAGAGGTAAGGATAGGAAGGAAAGACTTGTTTCCATGGTTGAGCATGCACACATATTAAGATTGGTATTTGTTTTGTTTTCAATTATTAATAGCTCATGAATCTTGGCGAAAACTTCTCTGCAGTTGAGTCATACAAATCTTTGGTTATTTGCTTAGTTTAGTAAGTTTCCTACCGAAAATTTATTTTTTACATTTAGAATTTAATTCTCTTATTTTTCTTGCTTGCTTAGCTATTTTAATTTAGTTTAGATCAAAGATCAACACCCCATTTATTTACTTTGCTGTTTTGAGTGCATAGTAGTTAGTTTGCATATTTATAGCATATTATCATCACAACCTATTTTAGAACTCCATTTACTTTTTTACTCTCGACAAGTAACTAGCCCTTGCCCTTCTCTAAATGTAAATAACTTCACTTCAGGTCACTTAGGCTAAATCATCCCAAAATCCCCTCTAAAACACCTTGGACTTCAACTGCACGTACATCAGTCCAGCAGAATGCCAGTAACTGTCCTATAGCTCCATCACTTCCTCTACCCAAAAACAGATACTACCAAGCTCCAAATTATTTCATTCAACTTCTTTTCAGCAACTCTAGCTAGACTTTGAGACTTAGAGTCCGAGTTCCAGCCCTAAATTGCCATGGGAGGCACTGTTAGACTTCTAAGAGGCTTGCAAATAGATTATCATCAACATGTAGACAAGATTTGTTTGCAAGGCTACCATTCTTCCCGGTTGGTTCACAACCAAAAACCTTAGTAAAACACTAATATCCCAAGTCTTGCAACTCCCAACTCTACTTGCCCATACTGCAGCAATCCTTTCTATGATTTTGAAGTGGCCAGAAGACCATATATTTCCCCCCACATGCAGAGCAGAGAAAGCTCCCCAAATCTCACCCTCTCTCTTTAAATGTTCCAACATAATGCACTCTTTCTCTTAGGCAGCAGTGGGAGAGAAGCATAATATGTCTCTTTCTCACATGCTTTTGTAATTTAAACACTCCTAATTGTTTTACCCAAAAGCCCATTTGTATAGCATGGAGGACAAATGTCTCCCATGCATATACCCTACCACTAATTCAGCCAACTTTCTTATCCAGCATATAACATATTGTCGAATTCTATGTCATTATTCCACTAACTCTTGGTCCTAGGTACAATTTAATTGTCCCTCTTTAGATTTTTAAGGCCAATTTCCCCTAATAATATTCCCCACATATTTACCTAGCGTTTTATAACTTATAAATCAATTTTAAACCAAGACACCTAAAGAAATACATATTAATTCACACACACACTCATTTAATGTGTGACACACGCATATTACTACCAACTTTAAATACTTAACTTTACAAATGTACAGATCCAAACAATACATATGATACATATTTAGAAATATATACATGTATAATAATTTATCAAACACACAAAATTGAATTTTTGTTTTCCTAGGGAAAGTTATTCACAATTAACTAAGGTAAGGTCAGACCAACCAAAATCTTGTATTTTGCAAAATTTGGTCCAACTTCAAAGAATAAACTATACTGATCTATATGTCCAAAAATAACAAATGATATACTATTAGAAAGCTACATGTGTCTAGTATTTAATAAAGTTTACGAAACTAGATTTCTATTCCCTAGAGGGAGATATGATTATTACAATGAATGCTAGTCCAAACCCCAAGTTTGGATATTCAACCTTTGTAACTTACTACTGCTTTTCTATCCTTTCTAATTGCTTTCTTCTAACCTAAGCATTGCCAAGACATCTAAAATGTCTTTTCATCAACAGTCTTACCATAAAAATTGCAATGCATTCCACTTAACATGCTACAACTTTAATAAAAATCATACACACACTAACATATCAAACATAAGTCCACTCACTCGTCTAGACTTAATGCCTCACACACTAAGAGACATAATAAGGCTAGACTTTGGTGCACACACCCTTGTATTTTATGTGTGGGATGATAGCCTAACCCAAAACATGAAATCTCTGAATAAGATTAGCTTGAAAAGCCTTGCTCAAGTTATGTGAAAAGACGTTACGACCTAGAATAAATAAGGTCGGTGAAAGAGGATTGCCTTGACTCAAACCCCTAAAAGATTTGAAAAAATAAAACCATATTGGTCTCCATTGAGTAGAACTGAGTACTAGCAATTCGAGATGCAATGGAAAATCCAGTCGCACCAGAGTTCAGAGAAACCAAATCTACGAAGAACATTAATCACAGATGACTACTCCATTCTATTATGGCTTTAGACATATTGACTTTAGGAACAACATTCCCAGTAAAAGCTTTTCTTATTAATGTCATCTGAAACCTCTTGAGCGAAAACAATATTCTCATGAATTGAACGACTTGGCACAAAAACTGACTGCTCCTCGGAAAAAAAACGAGGGAGGACAGCATTAAGCTTGTCCATCAAGATTCTGGAAATAATCCTATGAAAAAAGGTGCAGGGACTGATTAGTCTCGTATAAGAGAAATTGTCAGCATTACTAACTTTTTGGATTAGAACCATAACCGAGGAGAAAAGGCTTTGGGAAGAGTGTGACACTAAATTAATTTGTCATACTAATAAATTTTTAAGCCAACTTCTTTTCCTTAATTAAAATTTTCTTGTAAGCTTAATTCCTTCTTCTTATTTTGTTAACATCTTTAGATACTTCTTGAATGTATTATTTTAGCTATTATAACATGCTATACTTATACAACCTTGATTGTTGGAACCTTATTCCTTTTCTTTTTCTTGCTAGGATTAAATTTACATTTTACAGCCATGCTTAGTGATTTTGTATCCAAGTTCTTGATTTAATTCAAAGTCTAAAATTACTCTTACTCATATAGTCTTTAATTACCAAGGTTAACTAATCAAGAAATTAAACTTTTGGATAATGAATTGAAAGACTTAGAGGCTCGGTTTTGAAACTATTATTCATTATCCTAAGTTATTTACATATGAGTCAAGATGAGCCCTTTTTTACTTATACGAGGCTTCCTTCCAAAATTACTACTATTATTAAGTAAACCTTTAAGAACACATCTTACAATTTTTACGCAAAGGCAACAGTGTTCTAAAAGCTTACTATTCAAAAAGTTTACTACTACTACTATATGTTTATGCCCTAGGAGATATGGTATACACCATAATCAAAGGATGTACTTCCTCCTTATCTTCAGTCTCATACTCATACTCCAAGTTTTCACAAATTCCTCCATAACAATTTCCCTTCTTCCATCTGAGCTAAATACACAAAGCAATATTCAAGCACGACGAACAATATAGCTTATTTAACTAGCTATTGTTCTGCATATCAACATTTTAAAAACGTGAGACACAAATCTCAACATGTAATCATGCATCATATTTAAAAAGAGGAAAGTTGATGTGTACTTATAAAAATACAAAAATGCAAGAAACTTTTCTCATGCAAGCACTTTGTCTTGTGTGGCCATCTCTTTTCTTAACAATATGCAAACCTGAGGCATGCCTTACAAGGATTTTATGTACACTCTTTATACCGCATCTCAATAGTAGGATCCATAATATGGTTTGAGCACTTCCTTTTATGCTTGGTGAACTTTGACCAACATATTGTTAAGACAATGATACAAGTGCTTAAAAGGCAGCCATACATGCTTTCTTTTCACAAAAGCTTACTTTTCTCATAACACATGTTTTTTTATAGGTAGAGCTTTGAAGAGTAAAAATGAGCACTTACGAATGTAATGAAAACAATAGAGTATTTAAGGAAACACATGAATACATGCCTTTGCTCTTACTTATTCCTTGAACCAAAACTCATTTGTTTTTTTTTCTACTAACTCTCTCACTATAGTGTTCTCTTGGATTTGCTTAGTCCATTTTCAGTCACCCCCTTACCCTATTTATATGCACGGCTAGCTTAGGAAGGTTAGGAGAAAGTTTTTGTTGGTTTCCCATTTTACCCCTCTTATTTTCAATAAATTCCAATTTTTCCCTCCACTTGTCATATTTTAAATTAACCTTCTTTTCCTTCCACACACCCCTTCATTAATTAGAAGCTTTCCACCTTCCTTTTCTCCTTCTTACACATAAGTCTTGCATTTATTGCATTTTATCATTTTTCCTTCTTATGGCTCACGGTTGTAGTCCTCCTTCTAACACTTGTCCCTATTTGTACTTTATACATTCATGGGTATTTATACCAACATATACCTATACTTTAGGAAATACAAACTTACTACTTAAATTTATAAATCTCAATAATCAATTTTGCTATAAACCTCAATTGTTAACTTACTATAATTTAAATTAAGTATTATTATTAGGATGTTACATTACTTTACCCCTTTAAAAAAGAATTTTCTCCTCAAAATTCATACTATCTCATCAAATAACTCTGGATAGTTTTGCCTTACTGAAGTTGCATCTTTCTCAAAGTAACCCTTCCAAGCAACCTTGACTAATGGAATCATGTGTCCTTTTTCAAACTTTATCTTTCTAGCCACTAGTAGGTTCAGCTTGAGTTTGAAGGTTGCTTTCCACTCTCTGAGGTTCGTAGTCTAGCATTATCTTCGTATTGAGGATCTAAGGGTAGTACATCTTTGATGGGGCCATAGGCATAGTTTTATTCCAATGAAGTTTATTTACTTCTAGAAATGAGCCTTTCTTAGATTTTTCTGGATTCTGACTCAGCATATTGACACTTTTCTTTTATGACAGGTTTAAATTTTCTAACTTATTTACTAATTCATCGACAAAGTTTTTACCATTAACTTTAGATTCTTTTCTGAATTTCAAATTTACTTTAGGTGGAGGTTTCATCATAATAGGATCTATTTTTGAAGTTTCTTTACTGGAAGACCCTGAGGTTTGCCCATAACCTGCTGAAAAGATTTTTCTTGAATAAGAAAGTTTTCAATCCTAGAGGATTGTTTTCCTAAGGATTGAGAAACAGATTTGTATAATTATTATGATTAGAAATTTCTACTAGAGCACTTGAAGTAGAGGCTTCTTTTGGTATAGCTGGATAAGGATTAGCTATTATTTCCCCTTTTGCTTCCTTAATAGAAAGGGAGGATTCTGGAGGATGGATGGCAGAAATGTTATTTTCCTCTCTGGTAAAGAAATTTTGATAAGCAACTTCTAACACATTCAAGAACTGAGGATTCTCAAAGTCAGGCCAATCTTTTTTATGATACCTAAACGCTCTTTCTAAGCAATTAAAGAATCCTGGTTTTTAATGAAATTTTTCCATATACTACTTATGCATAGAAATCCAATAATTTCTTTCTTTTACACTAAAAGCTGTGTAAAACCATTTATGTTTGTTAGTGAATGGATGGAGAGACTCTCTACATCTCAGAAGGGGTTGGAGAATTATCCCTAGAGGGTGACTTTAACCATTGCTCAGAAGGTGTTTCTACTTGATACTGAGGGTGACTAACCTGATCTTTGGATTTAATAATTACTTCTATATTTTCTACTAAGATAATTTCTTTATTATTTCTAGCCAAACTATCATAATTAGAACCAGAAGAATTGACAGAATTAGAAAATCTTCTTAAAACACCAACCATTAAGACTTCGAGTTAGAGAATCAAACTGTCAAAGGACTTATCCTCAACGTCCTTAACTCAATGGACTAAACAGGTTTTCAAATGTCTCGACTTCGTTTCCTGGGTTTCTTTTCTTGACTTTGAAGAATAATGAACTGTTCTTTTAAGACAATTCCTAATTACTACCAGTCAACATAGCTCTGATATCAACAACAACAACAACAGTAGGGATAGTAGATTCACAGAGCAACAGATTCACAAAACAAAACAACACGATCACAGGTACAACTTACATTAAGTGTTCATAGCAGATATAAACTGGAATTCTTTATTATGGATATAAGACACAAACACAGTTACAACACGATCACAGGTACAACTTGATAACAGCAATTTTACAACAGCTACAAGTACAACAGGTACAGAACTCGATCCCGTGTACTAACAGATACAAGCACACTTGTACAAGCTTAAGGATCTTACCTTATAAAACTCTCACTTTCAAACTTAAAACACTTAAAACAATCTAAAAACTTTTGAAAAATTTACAAAGAAAAGATTTCAAAGTAAAAACTTCTGATATTCAAAACTTAAGAGACTTTAGAGGGCAAAGGCCCTTATATAACAACTTAAATATGATTGCCTGGGAGATAAGGATGAGAAAAGCATATTCCTGAGGATAAGGTAGGTTCCTTTGTCTAAGCACGTGTCCTGGATGAATTGGAGTCAGTCTACTAGACTAAAAGGAGAATCTTTCTTTTTATAAAGTAAATCTTTTACTTTAATTATTTCATCTTCTTTTCAACTGAAAGCTTCTTGACTTAGGAAAAGTAGAATCTTTACTTTTGAAAAGCAAAAGTTTTTCTTTTATTTTGGCTTTTGACAGAAAATTAGGGATGTGTCCCTTCTTCAATGAAATCCTTTGTTCCTTCATCAAATGGGTCTTGTGAGTCTTGAAAATAGACTGGATCATCCTGACTTATATCTAAACAGTTGTCTTCTAGGATTTTTAGAAGTTCCTTTTGAACATCTTCCTCTGAGGAGGAGGCTAATAAGCTTTGACCATATCTAAAACCTTCTTATTTTCATTTAAATAAGATTTTTGGGCAGAAGCTCGAGATCTTAAAATCCCTTACTTTTGAAAATTATTAAGATTCATTTCAAAATTAGAGAAATTATCCCACCATTTGATTTGTGTCCTTCGAATAAGCCAGGGGATTGACTGATTAATCCCAAAAGCAGAATGAGAACATTCTTTCACAATATATTCCCATTTAACAATCCATGGGAGCTGATAATAAGCTGTAAACATAATAATTTTGTCTTAAGGATCTAGAGAATTATTATTCTTACAGAACCTTAATCAATATTGATTTACATATTTAGGTAAGGATATAGGAAATAATCCCCAAGAAAAGTACCATGTTTTAAACCATTGAGGAAAAGTAGTGGGAGAAGGTTCTTCATTTAAAGTGAACCTAAGAAACCAGCTATGCTTCCTTGCTTTATTTTCAAATAAAAGCAAGTTTTCCCATGCAGCCATATAATCAAAATAAGTATATAGCCGAGGAAATATTCTTTTGTCTCTAATTTTTTTTTGATGGTATAAATCCATACCCCATTCTTTAGGCTTCATTACTTTATAAATAATAATTTTTGAATAAGCTCATTCTGACCCTGCTCAAATCCAGGGTTTATGTGAAATAGATTATGTGTCCACAAGAATATTTAGATAGAATAAAATATTCTTGGGTTCCAATTCAGGAGGAAGATGATTATTGAGATAAAAAGGGGCTATCTCATATGGTGCTAAATTAGCATACCTCTTTTCAATTGGAACTATCTTTTTATAAGATAGTAGAATATACAGATATTTAAAATCTTTGGTATTACAAGGAAGGGTGAACTCATAAGCCTGATCACATAAAAAATCTTTATCAGTCTCCTCAATATTAGGAGTAGAGAAATTTCTTTTTGCAGGAGAAGTAGTCTGAGTAGTCATAACACCTTTCCCTTTAGGATCCCTGCAAAAATTCTCTAATTAGAAATTCAGGCAAAGAATTAAAATTCCCTTTAATAAATTCTATATCAAATTCAAAGACATAAAGGATTCCCTGTCATCTAGCAAATATCTGTTTAGATGCTATGTTTTTAACATCTTTTAATAAAATATCCTTTGTAGATTTACAATCAATTCTTAATAAGAATTTTTTATTTAACAAGTCATATTTGAATTTGGTGATGCACAACACTATAGACAACATTTCCTTTTTTATGGTGGAATAATTTTGTTGAGCACCTTTCCAAGTTCCAGAAGTAAATCTAACTAGTCGCTCTTTATTAGAAATTCTTTGTTTAAGAATTCCTCCATATCCTAACTCAGAAGCATTAGTTTCAACTATTTTAAAAGCTTTTGGGTGAGCTATACATAAGCAAGGCAGTTCTTTAACTCTCTGCTTTATTCTTTTCACAACTTCATTGCAGTCATTATTCCACTCCAAAGGGTTCTTTTTTAACCTTACAAATAGCAATTTGCAATCTAGGGCTAAGTCTTTATAGAGTTCTCCCACATAATTTAGACTACCTAGAAATCTTTGCAGTTGTTGTTTTTCCCTCAATTCATTAGGAAACTTATCTACAAATTGCATTGCTCTATCAATAGGAATTATTAACCCTTTTGAAATATTGTGACCTAGAAAATGAATAGCAGTTTAGAATATTTTTACCTTTTTAGCTGAAACTGCTAGTCCCGCCTTCATGACAATATTCAAAAATATATTAAGATGTTTGAAGTGTTTCTCTATTGAAGGGGAGAACACTAAGACATCATCAATGTATACAATTATAAATTCATGATAAGAATTGAAAATATCATTCATAATATGTTGAAATTCAGATGGAGCATTCTTTAGTATAATGGCATAACATTCCATTTATAATGCCCAAAAGGTACGGTAAAAGCAGTTTTGTACCTATCACATTCAGCTATTTGAATCTCCCAATATCCTGATTTCATATCAAATTTGAAAAATATTTTGGTATCATAAAGTCTGTTAAGCAAATCCTTTTTATTAGGGATTGGGTACCTAAATCCATCTTAAAGTTTTTTTTAAAGGTTTGTAATTTATTACTAACCTTGGAACTCCTCTTTCTAATTCAGCAGCATTTTCTACATAAAATGCCGGACAACTCCAGGGACTTTAACTCTTTCTTATTAATCCATTTTTCAGTACTTCTTCAATTTCTTTTTTGCAAATTTCTAAATGTCTAGGACCCATAGCAATAGGTCTAGCCTTAGTTGGAATTTTTTTTCAGAGAAATCTGGCTCATAAGGCAATTCTATTATATGTTGTTTCCTATTCCATAAAGCATTAGGTATTTCAGCACAAATTGTTTTTTCTATTTTATTCTGAAATTTTTTAATCTCTTCTTGCAACTTTGAAGACTTTAGAGACATGAGAAATTTTTCTTTTCTTTTTATAGTATCTTTCATAAGATTGATTTCATGAATTCTAGGTTCTTCAACAAATTCAAATTTAATTTGTCTACCTTCTATTTATGTTTCTACCCCTGATTCATCAATCCTAGATATAGGGAATAACATATGTATGAAATAATTTCCTAATATAACTCCCTGAGCTAAGCCTTTTACTAACACAAAGGGTAGATGAAAGCAAACCTTGTTATTGCAGACAGCAGCATTGGATAATTTGTAGTCTATTATCAGACGATTTCCATCAAGCATCATGAAGGATTTGAGTAGTCTTTTGAAAGTACTTTGAGGGTACTAACCCTTTGTTTATGCAATTCAAATCTACTCCTGAATCTATAAGAGCTATAGACTGAAAACTAAATTCATTGTTACTTTAGTAAACCATTTTTGTGCTATAACTAATTCTACAGCATAAACCCATCCTTATGAATCATTTAGGATATTAACAGATCCTTCATTAGGTTCTTGTATTATTATACCTTTTCCCTTATTTTCAGGTTCTTGATCGTTTATTTCTTTTGATGATTCCCATAAAAGATCTTGAAACTGATCTTCATCAGATTCTTCTAAAATTGAAACTCTTTGTTTCAGAATTTTTACTTATTCTTTTATTTCATTTATCTCTGTTTTTAGATCAGCTATTGTCGGTTTTTTTGAAGAAGTGTTAACAGATTTTACTCATGCAATAATGTTCTTAAAGGAATAAGAATCATCTTTTATGCTTCCTTTAATTCATGAATTCTTACCCCCTGGAAGACAATTGGATATGATTTTCAAGTTGTATTCCTTTTCTTCCGAGTCATGAATTTTATCTATTAAGTCTAAAATAAGACTTTCTTCCTTAGAGAGCACATTAAGACTTAAGTTATTTAATCCTAAGATTTAAGGATACACTCATCGCAATCATTGTCAGAACAACACCTAGATTTTTTAGAATTATCTGATTCGTAACTAGACTCTTCTTCAGAGTCATCTGGACTCGAGTCTGATTTAGGTTGTTCTATTATGAAAGCATTCATTTCTTCCTTTTCCTTATCTGAGTCTTCTAATAAGATTTGACACAAGGATTTCTTTAATCCTTCATCTATTTGGAGGGCATTTATCTTCTTTATTACTCTGCATTTATTTGAAAATGTCCTAGTTTTCCACAATTATAGCATATAGGAATCTTTTTATAATTAGTTTCCTTAACTACAGATTTTTTACTAGGTTCGTAGTAACCTGTTCTTTGCTTTTCATTCTTTTTGTAAGGTTTTCTCTTATAGGGTTTATTAGAGAATTTCTTCTGAAATCTATGATTTTTTTTTAGACTGTTTAAATTGATTTCCTGTGGGATATCCAAATTGTTTACAAAAATTACCTAAGACTCTTTTTCCACTTAATTTCTCTTTGTCTATTTGCCTTTTTAATCAAATATCATTACATAACAATATTCCTTCTGATACAACCTCTGAGGCTAACTCACCATAAGTGTAGCTACTAAAGGGTATATTACCATGTTTATCTTTCAATTTATTTCTTATTTTATCAGCAAATAGAGTTGGTAGACCAGCTAAGAATTTTTCTTTCCAAAAGTCAACTTGACTATCTGGTCTCTGATAAACTCTAGACAAAAACACATCTTTATACCACTGGAAGTGAGACAGGTATGGACATCTAAGATTTATTAATTGTTCATGTGATATGTCCAATATATTAGCTCCTACAAAACAATTTATTATAGTATAAATCAAAGTATTAACTATATCTGTTACCAGATTTCCATTTTCTTGTTTCACAGAATTTTAAATCTCTTGTTTAGAGATTTCAGATAGATGAAAATCTCACCAACCTAAAAGTTGACATGTCAACCCACTTATTATGGCTAAGGCGATTTTTCTATTAGTATTTCCATTATATCTACGTGCTACAGTATACATAAGAATGTGTTTGGTGGTTTGAAGGATTTGATATTATGCTAGTCCATCTATATTCCATTCAACTATTGTCTTACAATCAAATTGAACCTTATCTTGAATAGCATTAATCAATTTTGCTATAAACCTCAATTGTTAACTTACTATAATTTAAATTATTATTTTTTAGGATATTACATTACTCCACCCCTTTAAAAAAGAATTCTCTCCTCAAAATTCATACTAATCTCATCAAATAACTATAGATAGTTTTGCCTTTCTCAAAGTAACCCTTCCAAGCAACCTTGACTAATGGAATCATGTGTCCTTTTTCAAACTTTGTCTTTCTAGCCACTAGTAGGTTCAACTTGAGTTTGAAGGTTGAGTTGTCATCGTATTCTAGAACATGATCAGGGCTAGGTTTATATTTCCTAAGTTGTGACACATGGAAAAAATTGTGTAAATTGGAAAGATTCAGAAGTAAAGCTAATTTAAAACCAATAATTAGGGTAACCTTCAAGATTCCATGTTCTCCTATATAAAATTCCAAATCAATTTTTGCTATAAACCTCAATTGTTAACTTACTATAATTTAAATTAATTATTATTTTTTAGGATGTTACATTATTCCACCCCTTTAAAAAGAATTTTCTCCTCAAAATTCATACTAACCTCATCAAATTACTCTGGATAGTTTTGCTTTACTTCATTCTCTTGCTCCCAAGTTGCATCTTTCTCAAAGTAACCCTTCCAAGCAACCTTGACTAATGGAATCATGTGTCCTTTTTCAAACATTGTCTTTCTAGCCACTGGTAGGTTCAGCTTGAGTTTGAAGGTTGCTTTCCACTTTCTGAGGTTTGTATTCTAGAACATGATTCAGGGCTAGTTTTATATTTCCTAAGTTGTGACACATGGAAAAAAAAAATTGTGTAAATTGGAAAGATTCAAAGGTAAGGCTAATTTATAGGCCGTTGTACCAACTCTTTCTAAGATCTCATATGGTCCTATGTATCTAGGCCCAAGCTTTCCTCCTACCCTTGATCTGCTAAAATCAGTACTTGGGGTAACCTTCAAGAATACATGTTCTCCTATATCAAATTCCAATTGCCTCCTATGTATCTTGTGCCACCTTTAACTTGGCTTAGATCTTTTCTATGGCTTTGAGTAGTTTGTTGTACAATGTCAGGTCCTATAAGTTGCTTTTCCCCAACTTCAAACCAACATAGAAGAAATCTACACTTCCTGCCATAAAGAGTTTCATTTGGAGCCATTTGCAAACTTAAAAGAGTTATTGCATGTAAACTCTATTACGATCCCTCATAATGATCCAATGAAAAAAAACGCAAAAAAATTGTTTTTGCTTTCTAACTGTTTGGGGAATGGAAGCCGAACTACCCTTTGGTTCTCCCCGAAAATGACTTTCATTTTTTGATCCCATTTTTAAAGAACTAAATATATATATATATAATTAAAAGGGAGAGCAAGATGATTATCCCAATTCCCTTTAAAATCAAGTACACATGACCTAAGCATTTCTTCCAATGTTTGAATGGTTCTTTCAGATTAACCGTTAGTTTGTAGGATGTAGGCAGTACTAAACCTCAATTCAGTGCCGATGGCTTGTTGTAAAGCTTGCAAAAACTTAGAAGTAAACCTAGGTTCCCTGTCTGAGATAATGCTCTTAGGAACTCCATGTAACTTTACAATCTCCTTGATGCAAATTTGAGCTAATTTCTCAAGAGGATAATTCAACCTAATGGGAAGAAAGTGATATTTAGTGAGTCTATCCACAATCACCCCATATATAGCATCATTTCCACTAGAGGTTCTGGGTAATTCTATAAGAAAATCCATGGTAGTGTCATCTTATTTCCAAGTAGGTAATTCTATAGATTATAGCAATCTTGCAGGTTTTTGATGTTCTACTTTCACCCTTTGACAAGTTAGACACCTTGAAAAATAGTATGCAATTTCCCTTTTCATATTAGGCCACCAAAATTGAATCCTCAACTCTTTGTACATCTCAGAACTTCCCAGGTGAATTGAATACCTAGACTTATGTACCTCATCTAAGGTTAATTTATTAACGTCTCCATTCTTAGGTACAAAAATTCTTCCTCAAATTCAAGCAACCCCTCACTATGTTCCTTAAAATCCTTCATTTCTTCATTCTTCATTTTGTGCCTAATCCTTTTCAAATATTCATCTTGATCTTGACCTGAAATCTTTGTTTCAAATCAGATTGCATCATAAATCCTCTAAGTGCTGTACATTTCATTTTTACTTCAAGCAAGTCACAGGCATCTCTAAAATCTTCCAACAATTTTTATTTTTGGATCATTAGCCTAGAAACATGGACTTACTACTTAAGGCATTTGCCAACACATTTGCCTTTACCAGGATGATATTTTAATTCGCATTCATAATCTTTCAAGAATTCTATCCATCTTCTTTGCCTCATATTTAACTCCTTCTAATCAAACAAATAATTCTAACTCTTATGATCAATAAATACCTTAAACCTTTCTCCAAATAAGTAATGTCTCCAAATTTTTAAAGCAAACACTACCGCAGCTAGTTCTAAATCATGTGTTGTGTATTGCTCCTTAGTAGGCATTAGTTGTCTAGTAGTATAAGCCATTACTCTTTGTTGTTGCACAAGGACACATCCTAATCCTCTTTTAGAAGCATCACTATATGCTGTGTATTTTTACCTAGGATCAAGTATAATTAACACAGGTAAACTTTTCTGACAACTCTCAGTGCAAACCCATTTCACACCTTTTCTAGTCAACCTTATTATTGTGTGGCTGTTTGAGAAAATTCTTAAATAAATCTTCTACAATATCCTACTAGTCCAAGAAAAATCCTAACTTCAATGACATTGGTGGTACTTCCCATTTCAAAACTGCTTCTACCTTCTTAGGATCGACTATTACTCCTTGTCCATTAATCAAGTGTCCTAAAAATGCCACTTCCTTCAACCAAAAATCACACTTTCCCAATTAAGCATATAGTTACTTGTCTTTCAAAGTTTGTATTACTATTCTCAAGTGCTCTCATGTTCTTGCTCATCTTTCGAGTAGACTAAGATATCATCTATGAATATGATCACAAATTTATCAAGATAAGGCCTAAACACCCTATTCATCAAGTCCATATATACGGCAGGTGCATTTGTAACTCCAAAAGGCATAACCACAAATTCAAAATGACCATACCTTGTCGTAAAAGCTGTTTTAGGAATATCCTCAGACTTAACTCTCAATTGATGATATCCCGTTCTTAGATCAATCTTAGAAAATATAGCAGTCCCTCATAATTGATCTAGAAAATCATCTATTCTTGGCAATGGATACTTGTTCTTTGGGAAATACCTCAGGAAATTCCCTAACTGCAGGAATTTGATCTAGCTTCTTTTTCTCTTCCTTGTTTTTAGTTTACACAGCTAAATATCTAAGTTAACCCTGCCAAACCATTTTCCTAGCTTGTATAGCCGAAATAACATTGAGTTGGATGGTGGTTTTGGTTCACAAGTAGTAATTTTAGGCAATACCAATTTCCTGTTCTTACAATCTACAACCACTTATTGTTCCCGTAACCAATCCATTTCTGGAATTAAATCTAGGTCTCCCCATAGGTAGACATACCATAACTCCAAGCGACCCTCCCTTTCAAAAATTAGCATAAAGCCAATGCATTCAAGTCCTCTAAATGAATTTTAGGCTTTGAAATTGCAACATAAGAGAATTTATGTAATCTTTTCAACTTTTGTAGTCTACGTCTTGACTTTGCATTCCTTACCCTTATAATATTCCAATATAAGATATTAATCATTGAGTCAGTGAGGGAGGGGAATAAAAGTCTACCTTATCAGAAGGCTTACCAATGGAGGCTTTCATACATTCTAAGTTGGCCCGGAGTGAACATTATCCCTATAATCTTGCTAACAAATGTCAAAGGGAGGTGGCTAACTAGTTGTGTCTAAATACTCCAATTGAGAAGGTGTTTTATTCAGATGTACAATGAAATCCACACTAGACTTAGATAAAAATTCATTGGGATCCTTTTGTTGAGTGCAACATTGATTTGGATCCAAAAAAACCCGTTGACCACCTTTATCGCCATTACACCCATCTTCGTCAACTGCAATTCCACTTACTATGAGTGCATTCTTATTCTTCGCCATTAATTCCTCATTTTATTCAGATGTACAATGAAATCCACACTAGACTTAGATAAAAAAATTCATTGGGATCCTTTTGTTGAGTGCAACATTGATTTGGATCCAAAAAAACCCGTTGACCACCTTTATCGCCATTACACCCATCTTCGTCAACTGCAATTCCACCTACTATGAGTGCATTTTGTTCTTCGCCATTAATTCCTCAAGGCTTTGCAACTTACCCTTACCATGATCAACAAATTGATTATCCTTCTTGGCCGTTTCACCTAGCATCACATCTAGTTTTAGAGCCTTGCTGCTAGTATTTCCTTCAACACCCTTAATTGATGATACTTCCTCATCTATGCTTGTTTTTTTAAGAGCTTCCTTTTGCTTCCATACATCTTTGATAGTTCCTTTATATGGTTTAGTTTACTTTCTTGAATCTTGATTGATCATTATCTTGATCTATCTTTCTTGATTCTTTCTTGCTAATATTACTCTCGAGTCTTGATCACTGCTTTTAACTCCTTGCCCAAATTTTCTTGCAATGTTCTATAATCTGTTTTGTCATGGTCTAAATGATAACAATTAGTGCAATAATTTGGAATGTTCTCATGGCCAATATGCTGGAAAAACCCTTTGCTATTCCTACAACCAATCTAAACCTTGTCCTCCAAGGGCTTCAAAAGATCCAACTCCATACCCTTGCAACACTTGGCCTTGTTCTTGAAGCCGAAGCTCCATCCTGCTTTAAAGGCTTGCCTATCATTCTTGCAATTACAAATAAGCATTCTTTATTATAAAAATTAATAGGCGAATTTGAAAATTTAATCCATACTGGTACAATGGATGATTCTTGATCCGGATGAAATTCAAGAGACCACTTAAAGATCCTCATTGGATACCTTCGTATGTACCATTGATTGCTAGTACACCATAATCTTTGAAAATTTTCATCATTAAAGGTTTCAATGAGGATATGTTTTTTATCAAGAAGCCCTATTGAAATGGATGAAGACAATGGATGCAAAGACTTTCCTAATATCCACCAAGGATGGGTGCCCATGAGAAAATTTTCCAATCAAGTTGTATTTGAAAGGTGAGGCTAAAGATTCAATTTCTTGATTTGAAAATTGAATTTCAGGGACCCCCTTAAAGGAATTGATTTCTTTGAAAGGTAAAGAAAGAAGAACTCTGAGTCGATCCTTGAGAAACTATGGCAACAAAGGATTTCTTGGCTTGCAAACTAGGAGTTGAAAGGAACAATGAGTAAGGTTTGGTTGATTAGCCAAGGAGAGGTTTCGATGAGGGATGGCATTGGCGTGGAGTTGTGTTGAGTTGCTGAAAGGGATGAACTTGAGGCAAAAGGGTAAGATGGAAGGGAGGTTTGTGCATTTGATGTGGAGTGTTTCTTTGTGACAACCAATGGAAGGATAGAGGAAATAAATTGTAGGAGGTCTTACGCCTTGGATGGAGGAAGATCTTGTAGAGCCGTATGGAGAGCAGCCACCGTTGCGGCAGCTATTGATCCTCCATAGGAGGCAGTTGAAAGAGGAGGAAACCAAAGAAAGGCCGAAACCCTAGTTGAGCAAATTTTAGGAATCCTAGTGCAAGTCAACGTCTACTTTGGCCATTACACTTCCATCATCATTAATACAATTAAATTCCAAACTTTCCTCTTCCAATTCATATAACCACCATCTATGTTCTTTGTTTTCTAAACTTTTATTCACAACTAAACTACATCCTACATCTAATTCTCAATAAACAAGGGAAAGACCAAGGTTAAACTTCAAGAAAACAAATTAAAACTTGAGTTGTAAGGTAGCATAGACAACCTAAGCCTTATGGCTAGCTTACAACTGCTGCTGCCGTTAGCTACAACTTAAGGCAAACGGTACAAGACAAGGGATAACTGGCTGCTACGGTTAGGACAAAGGGCTGCAAGGCATGGACGACAAGCAACTGCTTCAAAGCCCAAAATAGGACAGCTTCAAGGCATTGGCAAGGGCTACTTGTGGCTTCTCCAAACTGACACACACACTGTACAAGCCAGGAAAATCAAGGCTCAACAAGCAAGAGGAAGGCTAGACTTCACCGGCTAGCAAAGAAGCCACACAAACCAAAACAAGGGACAAAATTTGCATCCAAAACAGAGGATATGTAGGACAGCTAGTATACAAGAAGTCCTCCGCTAAAAGTGGTGATTTAATGAAGGAAGAATGAAGTTTGAAAGCTGCAAACCAAGAGAGAAAACGAGCAAGGTAAAAGTTTTGGTTCTTCGACCAATAAGGAGTAAGAAGGTTCAAGAGGAAAAGAAAAAAACAGGGGAGATAGTCTATTGATGAAAAAGAAAGGAAGAAAAAAGAAAATAAAAGGAAGAAAAAAAGACAAGAAAATTAATGAAGTCAACGTCAATGTTTTTTTTTTTTTTTTTCTAAACTTGTTGCATAGATTGATTCTTGGTTTATATATATAAGTGTTTATTTAATTTATTTTACTTTGTTTATAATTTTATTTCCTTAATCACAATAAGTTATGTACAAACATTTTAAAACATACGCTAAATTATCGAGTTATAACACTTATATTGAAAGGGTTTGTATTAAATTGTGTGAACTCAACTACACATCTCTAATACCATAGTGATTCTTGTTTGCTCCATCAGCCTTGGTACTTGGATAGCTTGGAACTTAACAAACAAATTCTTCTTCATCATCATCCAAATACTCATCATTTATTGGATCCTTTTCAACCTCATTCTTTAAATCATCAATTTGCTGGAAGTCATCACTAAATAAAGGTGGATCAACATGACAAGCCACATATTTTGATGCTTTTATGCAAGATGAATGATAACCAACATTTCTTTGAACATTCCATGATAATGTTGTATCATACCTCAAATTATTACATTCCAATGAATCATAATGCTCTAGTCGTTGTCGAATTTCTTGAACCTCATGTCTTATAGCATTTGACTCAATGTCTCTTAAATACCTCGTAAGAAGCCAACATTTGTTTCTAGTCCCCCATTGTTGCCTCCTTGGACATGATCTCTCCCTTATCAAAGTCAGCCTCCTCTCCATCTTCCTGATCAAAATCACGGTCAACCCTTCTTGGTTCTTCCTACATATATGGTTGGTTTTGACGTTGCATGGTTAATCTCTTGACGGCTTGAGTCAATTGGCCTATTTGTTCCATTATCTCCTTTTGTTTTCATTGAATTCCAATAATTTGAGCTTGTTCCATGGAAAGACCCTCACGTGTTTCACTCGAAAACCTCACATTCTAATACCAAGATGATGTGCCCAAGTAAAATAGATTACTAGAAATTGTACAAGGATTGTTGAATACAAGTTTTTGATTGATAAAAAGAAAAGAAAAGAAAACCTACAGCCTTGAATGATAAGGAATCCTCTGCCACAATCAAGAACTATAAGGTTGATTCCCCACACTCTTAGAAAGAGGAATGAAGAGTGATAAGAATCGGGGTTTAATTTTGCAACTAAATAAGCACTTGTTTAGATAAGAAATAAGAAAATTACAACAAACAATTGTGATAATATTCAGCAAAAACTTTTCAACTTAGCTGCAGACAATGAGTTTTTGTAAGCCTTGGAGCAACTCTCCAAGCATAGGAAAACACAAAAATTAAATTAGACACTTTGACTACCTTAGAACACCCTCCACGCATAAGTGACTCAATTTCAATACTAATAAAGGCTTACTTTTGACTATAAAACTCAAAAGTATTAATGACAAGCATAAAACAAAACAAAAGATACTAGAAAATAATAGAGTTCTTAAAATTTGTCTTAATTTATGTTCTGGAATAAACTTCACTAAAATAGCTATAACTTCCTCTAGAGACCTCCAAATGGCACAACGTTTGATGTGTTGGAAACTATACTCAATATTTCCAAGGATAAGTTGTTCATTACATAATTCTTTAGTATGAATTCCCAGAACTAATTCTAAATAGGACCAAAAACTAGTCAAAATAACAATTTCTCTTTTCAAATTTAGATTCTTGAATTTTCGTATATGCGTTCATGCATCGCCAAGTTTCCAAAGTTTTTGTCTTAAAACTCAAAGTTTGGCCTAATATCCTAATGATCCAAATAGATTTTTGTTCCTTCCTATAGGTCTTATTTGTCCCCACAGTCGTGATGGTATTCCCGAAATTCTAAACGGATAATTTAATAGTATTGGAGACCGCTTGGTCTCCGATATGATGCATCAAACACTCGGGTATCTGCATTCTTTCATCAACGATTGTGCACGGCCTTTGATAACTATTAGAGACCAAAAAATTTACTATCATAGACTGCAAAATACTGGTCTTTGATATTGAATTTATTTATAGTTATTAATCTAGATATTGTCTGTTAAAAGAGCCTCTTGAACCAAAGGTTGGTAACATACCTTGCCACAGCCACCAAGCAGTGCTGGAAAAAGCCACATGACAAAATTGTCATATTTTAGGGACAAGAATGTCATTTCTGTCTTTATTTTTTTATTGACTCAGTTATTTTTTTAACATCAATTTAACTTTTTGTATATTTGCAACTTTATTAATAATTAAAATAATAACTTTCTTTCTTTCAAAACAAGAAAAATAACTCCGTCGGACCAGTCATTTCTCAATTTATTTTTTTCAATTTCATTTAAGATTAATATGTTTGTAAGTCCTAACTTGTTGGGGGAGAAAATAAAATAAAATGAAACAGGTCATTACCACAAATTAATTTATGTCTAATTGTAAAGCAAACAACTACATGTAATAGCATCTTATAAAGGGACTTCACTTAGCTACAAGGCTAATTAACTACTAAATGTCAAAATAAAATACTAATTTAAAACAGTACTACAAAATTTGAAACTGAACACGACTCTGCAACAAATGATGATCAACCGCACGTACTTATTTAAGTGATTGTGCGTCGTCTCACTGACAGCTAGCATACAAGTTAGGACCTGTATTTGATTTATTTCTGTTGGTGATACTTTATTTTTTCAGAGTTTATTCGTTCAAGCTTAAAACGTTCTTGAACACAAGCTATGTAAGTAGCAGCTCTGAGGTCAACGCTTTCGTCATCTTCATTTAATTGGCCTACGTTATCACGATCACCATCACCATCACGGTCTCGGCAGTTGTTAATGTTATTGGCGGCACCACTGGCGGTGGCGGGTACAAGAAATGAAACCTTGGGTTTTGGCTGATGAGTGATGAAATAGTCTTGGTGGTGGACCCGAAAACCCACTGAAGCAGTTGAAGGAGAAGACTGATTAGGCTTAACATTGTTAATACTGCTAGTGTAGTGCAGAGTTGCGCAAGGCTTGGCTTCTCGGTAGAAAGGAAACAACTTCCCCTTAATTAAACCCCTGCTGCGTTTACGGTTTGACTCCATCCTCGATCTTTACAAGAAATAAATTTTGTGTTATCAAAATGTTTTTGTTGATTTGCATCACTAACAAGAGAAGATGTTCATATATATAACAAGAAGCTAGGGGTGCTTTTCCTTTTTTCCGTTTACATACATGTATAAAATCAGAATTACAGATAGGGATCAACTTTAGTATTGGACTAGTGGTCCCTCGTCTAAATCTAGATAGTTGATATGTCTTATATTTTCTAGTGATACGGATAAGACGTGTCAATGTCTTGAGTTACAGATAATTTATTGTTAAATACTAAAATTTAAACTTATCTATAAATACTTGTTGGTATTAAATTAAATCAATGTATGACGTCTGATACTTTCGATACTTTTGAATTGCGTACCTTATGCATACCCAAATTTTTAATATTTTTTCAAGATTTTCATAATGTTAATAAATAAAAACACAAATAATAACGGAAATTAATTTCAAGAATTAACAAAGAAATTTTGAGTAATATTTTGTTTTAATTCATAGAAGAAAGAAATTTTAGTTTAACTCTTTTTTCTTTCAAAAATATTTACTAAGAGTTAATATATATATAGTTACATGTATTATTTTTAAACTATCTCATGTAATTTAATTAATATGTATTAATCATGGTTAAAAAACAATTTTGACTGCTTTCCAAGATATGGAGAATTTGGTGTTTTTGTAAATTATATTAATCATGGCACTAATTTCACAAAAGATCAAGCCTACCATGCTTTTCTTAAGGCGATGGATCGGAACCGTGATATCTCTTTTGAACAAATATATATATATATATACATAAAAGCACGGATAAAATATTTTGATTTATTTAATTTTTCTTACTTTTTTTCAACATACATATTCTTTAGTTAATATTCAAGACTTTTAGAGATTGAGTTCCTAAATAAACTAATGACTTCTTTTATTATTCTTCTTTAAAAAAAAAAAAAAATTGATTTTCTCTATCTCAAATATGGTAGTAAAATTGCAATTATTTTTCCCCACTACACAATAAAAGATTGCAGTTATTCTTTATCATTAAATTCTTATTGATTTCTAATTTTATTTTTCTTCTTCTTGCTTGTTTTTTTTTTTTGGTAAAAAGATTCTTCTCTATCTTAATATATAGTAGTAAGATTGCAGTTATTCTTTACCATTAAATTTTTATTCTTAATTCTTCTCAATTTTAGTAATAGTAGGATTGCAATTATTTTTTAAGATATCATTACATTTAATTTTTTTAATTCTTCCTTCTTCTTTTTGATATATTTTCTTTCTAGACTGATCAATACTTCATCAAGAAACTACATTTTAATTCTTGATAGTGTGCTTTACAATAATAAATATAATTAAGTGATCAAGAGAGTAACTACGTATATAATTTGTTTAAATATGTATTCCATTAATCATGGTTAAAAAACAATTTTGATGGCTTTCCACGATATGGAGAATTTGGTGTTTTTGTAAATTATATTTGGAAAGCGCCAGAGCCAATAAAAATCATGGCACTAATTTCACAAAAGATCAAGCCTACAATGCTTTTCTTAAGGCGATGGATCGGAACCGTGATATCTCTTTTGAACAAATATATATATATATATATATATATATATATATATATATATTTATATATATATATATAAGAGCACCGATAAAATATTTTGATTTATTTAATTTTTCTTACTATTTTTCAACGTACATATTTTAGTTAATATTTAAGACTTTTAAAGATTGTGTTCCTAAATAAACTAATGATTTCTTTTATTCTTCTTCTTTTTCTAAATAAAAAATCAAAATTTCAGATTTTCTCTATCTCAAATATAGTAGTAAAATTGCAATTATTTTTCCCCACTAAACTATAAAAGATTACAGTTATTCTTTACCATTAAATTCTTATTGATTTCTAATTTTATTGTTCCTCTTCTTCTTGCTTTTTTTTTTTTGGGTAAAACGATTCTTCTCTATCTTAATATATAGTAGTAAGATTGCAGTTATTCTTTACCATTAAATTCTTATTCTTAATTCTTCTCAATTTTAGTAATAGTAGGATTGCAATTATTTTTTAAGATATCATTATCTTTAATTTTTCTAATTCTTACTTATTTTTTCTGATATATTTTCTTTCTAGACATATTGATACTATATCAAGAAACTACACTTTATTCCTTGATAGTGTGCTTTACAATAATAAATATAATTAAGTGATCAAGAGAGTAACTACGTATATAATTTGTTTAAATATGTATTCCTTAATCATGGTTAAAAAACATTTTTGATGGCTTTCCACGATATGGAGAATTTGGTGTTTTTGTAAATTATATTAGGAAAGCGCCAGAGCCAATAAAAATCATGGCACTAATTTCACAAAAGATCAAGCCTACCATGCTTTTCTTAAGGCGATGGATCGGAACCGTGATATCTCTTTTGAACAAATATATATATATATATATATAAGAGTGCCGATAAAATATTTTGATTTATTTAATTTTTCTTACTATTTTTCAACGTACATATTTTTTAGTTAATATTTAAGACTTTTAAAGATTGTGTTCCTAAATAAACTAATGATTTCTTTTATTCTTCTTCTTTTTCTAAAAAAAAAATTCAGATTTTCTCTATTTCAAATATGGTAGTAAAATTACAATTATTTTTCCCCACTAAACTATAAAAGATTGCAGTTATTCTTTACCATTAAATTCTTATTGATTTCTAATTTTATTCTTCTTCTTCTTGCTTTTTTTTTTTGGGTAAAACGATTCTTCTCTATCTTAATATATAGTAGTAAGATTGCAGTTATTCTTTACCATTAAATTCTTATTCTTAATTCTTCTCAATTTTAGTAATAGTAGGATTGCAATTATTTTTTAAAATATCATTATATTTAATCTTTTCTAATTCTTTTTTTTTTTTTTTCCTTGTCAATAGTTATATGTAAATAGTAATTTAAAGATTAACAATCTTTTGAACATGTTTTTCAATTGAAGTTTAAATATGTTTATAAATTTAGAAATAAATACTAACTTGCCCATGTATATCTTACTATCTTCCAGATATAAATAAATAAATATATATATATATATAGTTAATAATTAATTCTAGTAAATCTTGGTACTATAATTAATATACCTGGGATCGGAGGAAAAAGAAAAGTTCAACTTGGGCTGCATTGCTTTACTCTGACATATACTTGACCCTATATATTGTGATTGCGATAGCCCTTCCCTCTCTAGGCTTTAACTTTTTGAGTATTCAAGGATAAGATATTCTGCACTTGATTGTCAAGTCTTACATCGCAC
Source organism: Quillaja saponaria (assembly GCA_029379385.1). NCBI lineage: Eukaryota > Viridiplantae > Streptophyta > Magnoliopsida > Fabales > Quillajaceae > Quillaja > Quillaja saponaria. The sequence continues at coordinate 18,020,717 of CM055608.1, read as the reverse complement.
TACTACAAGTGGTATTTGTTGGGATTCTTATTTCGCCTTTTTTCTTCTATTTTTTCTCAAACCCCACTTTCATAACTAAATATTTTCCCTAAATAACACGTAGAGAAAATATGTGTTTGTTTCGTAATGAAAGAATTCCGTTATATTTCACTATAAATAATAGAAATATTTATGTTTCTGATAGCCACGAGTTTTCTGAATTTGTTAGTCTTTATTACTAAATATTTATGTAATTCTATTAAAGACTACTTTGTTTTCCTATCAAACACTGTTTCGTAGATGTCATATCAGTTCTTTCTCAATATTTTATAAGTTAACATCTCGAACAAACTTTCATGTTATGAAATGTTTTTGTTTCTTTTAGAGTTTATATCAGTGAAGTGCAAGATAATCTTATTTTAATGAATCAAAAGTTGATTTGCCAAGTATTTTCTTCCTCTTTTTTCAACGTTGAATTTTATGAGGATGAGTATTTATTTGTGTTATGCATATTAGTATACAATGTCAAGAGATTTTACCAATTAAACTGAATGACACATTCATATAATTCTAACCTTTTTTTAATATAAGTTTAAACTTGTGGAATACTTTTAGAAGTTAATTTTAATTTTCTTAACTATGCATATAACATAAAAGGAAGGAATCTACTTTTCAAAAAGCAAAAGTCATATTTTCTAAAAAGAAGGAATGCTTTCGGTGACTTGAAGACAAATTTCTTAAAAGAAAAGGATTTACTTTATAAAAGAAAATATTCCCTTTCTATCTGGCGGACCGACTCTAATCTATCCAGGACACGTGCCCAGACAGAAGGATAAGCTTTATCTCCAGGAATCTATTTTTCTCAGCCTTATCTCTTAGGGCAATTATGTTAGGATTATTATTTAAGGGCCTTTGCCCTCTGTTGTTAGGAGAGTTTTGAAGTTCATTAGAATATCAGAGATTTAGAGTGTTTTGTACAATACGAGTGAAAGTTTCAAGGTTGGAATAGTGGGCTTGTACATGTTGTACATGTAGCTGCTCTTGCTGTTGTCAAATAATACCTATGAACGTGTTTTGTATCTGTGCCTTGTACATGTAATAAAAAATCTGTTTTAATGTAAGTTTTATTCTACTCTTCTTTATATTTTATGATCAATTTGGGCCTGAATCTTATTGCAGCTGTTTGCATACGCTCTGTGTATTTTGTTTCTTGTATGTGTTCTTGTCTATGTGCGATCCCTTGTGGTATTAGAGCCAGTAACCTTAAAGGTTGGTAGAGTGTGAGAATAGTCTTAAACTATCTGATCATTAATCTTCAAAGTCGAGGCATCTGATAACCCGTGTAGTTCGTTGAGTGAAGAACGTTGAGGGTTGAGTAAGTCCTTTGACAATTTGCCCCTCTGACTTGAAGATGAAATGACTGATATTTTAAGAAGATTTTCTAACTTTGTTAATTCTTCTGGTTCTAGTTCTGATAACTTGTCTAGGAACAATAAACAAGTTATTCTAGTAGAAAATATAGAAAAAGAACTTCAAAACTGGAATCTTCCTCAAACTTCTGATAGGCAAATATATAGGAAATGTAGTTTTAGTCTAAAACAAGACTATATTAAAACCATGGAAGAGTCTATTCCCTTAAAGGAAGGTCAAGAAACATTTAAACTCTTATTTTCTAAATTAATAGAAGAACATAAGAAGAAATTTAAATATCTACATGTAGGAATGGTTCAAGTGGCGTTAAAACCTTTAACTAGATCTAGAATAAATACTTATGCTCTTATATGTATTAGGGACACGAGACACAATAAGTTTTCAGACTCCTTATTAGGGTGTATAGAATCAAGTCTTTGTGATGGTCCTATCTTCTTTAGCTGTTATCCTAATTTTTCAATATCTTTAACTGATCAAAATATATGAATGCGTTAACTTTAAATATGCAGTCTCATGGTTTTGACATCTTACCAGGATATGAAATTATAGTCCTAATATATAAGATTTATTTTAAGATAATGAACATTATGGCTCCTAATGCTAAGATTGAGTCAAAAAGAGGTGAGACCACACTTTTTTTAGCAAATCCAGCTAAAACAAATATGGTCGTGCCTAAGACAATCACTTGGGATCAGGTAAATCTTCCTGAAACTTGGAAAATTGACCAAGGAATTCCTCCTAAGAAAATAGAGTCTAGAGACTTAGAATCAGTAGTTGAATATACTGATGGAGATGTAGAGATAAAATTCTCTGTAAACAGAAAGATTAAACTGAATTCAGGAGAGTTTTCTAGAAGGAGGTCTACGTCTTCAATTCCTACAACGGAAACTGAAAAAAGACAAGTGATTGAGGGAATAATAAAATCCAAAGATCAGGTTAGTCACCCTCAGTACCAATTAGAAACACTTTCAGAGTTAGGGTTAAAATCACCCTCAAGAAATAATTCACCAACACCTTCTGAAATGGGATACAACGTATGCATGTTATCCTCTATAGAGTCGTTACGCCCATTTATCATTAAATATAAATGGTTTTATACAACTTTTAGTGAAAAAGAAAAAGATTACTGGATCTCTATGCATAAGCTAGTATATGAAAAAATTCCATAAGAAGCCAACATTTTTTAAGTGGCTTGAACGAGCCTTTAGGTTCCATAAAATAAAAAATTTTCTTATTCAGGAAAAGTCGTCATAACAATAATTCCTCAAAATTCAGGATCTTCTAGTAAAGAATCTGCTAAGATAGATCCAATCATGATGAAGCCCCCACTAGAAGTCATTCTGAAATTCAGAAAAGAATCTAGAATCAATGATAAAAACTTTATGGATGAATTAGTCAACAGGTTACAAAATTTGAACATATCTGAAAAGAAAAGTGTCAACATGCTGAGTAAAAATCAAGAAAGATCATCAATAAAAGACTCACATTTAGAAGTTAATAAACTTTATTGGAATAAGACAACTCCAACCGCCCCATCTAAAATGTATTATCCAAGACCCTCACCGTTAGATCTTTAGTACGAAGATAATGCTATCCAAGATAGGGTTCAGTTTGATGGCAAGTCCATAGTAGAATGGAATATTGATGGACTGGCAGAATATCAAATCCTCCAAACAACAAAACACATGCTAATGTATGCTATAGCATGTAGGTCCAATGGTAACACTGATAGGGAGATAGCCTTAGCCATAATCAGTGGGTTTACAGGACAATTGTTAGGTTGATGAGATTTTCACTTGTTAGATATCTCTAAACAAGAGATCTTAAATTCTGTAAAACAGGAAAATGTAAATTTAATAAATGACATAGTTAATACTTTTATCGATACTATTATAAACCACTTTGTAGGAGCTAATATACTTAAGTTAGATAGATCACATGAACAACTGATTAATCTTAGGTGTCCAGATCTATCTCACTTTCAATGGTACAAAGATGTGTTCCTATCTAAAGCTTATCAGATACCAGACAGTCAAGCTGACTTTTGGAAAGAAAAGTTCTTAGCAGGTCTCCCAACTCTGTTTGCTGACAAAATAAGAAATAAACTAAAAAATAAACGTGGTGGTAATATACCGTATTGCAGCTATACTTATGGAGAATTAGCTTTAGAGGTCGTATCAGAATGAATATCATTATGTAATGATATTAGGCTAAAACAACAAATTGACAAAGAAAAATTAAGTGGGAAAAGAGTTTTAGGAAGCTTTTGTGAACAATTTGGATATCCCACAAGTAGTCAATTTAAGCAGTCTAAAAAGACTCATAAATTTCAAAAGAAATTCTCTAATAAACCTTACAAGGGAAAACAATATAAAAGGAATGAAAAAACAAAACCTGGTTATTATGAATCCAGTAAGAAACCCTTAGTCAAGGAAACTAATTATAAAAAAGTTCCTATATGTTATAAGTGTGAAAAACCATGTCACTTCCAGAATAAGTGTAGAGTCAAAAAGAAAATAAATGCTCTACAAATTGATGAAGGTTTAAAGAAATCTTTTTGTCAAATCTTATTAGAAAACTCTGAAGAAGAAAAGGAACAATTGAATGCTTTTATAATAGAGCAATATAAATTAGATTCGAGTCTAGAAGAGTCAAAAAATGAATATAACTCTAAGTCAGAACAGTCTGAAAAATCAAAATGTTGTTCTGAAAATGACTGTGATGAATGTATCCTGAAAACTATAGGATTAAGCAATCTGAGTATAAATGTCTTGTCAAAAGAAGAAAGTCTAATTTTATACCTAATTGATAAAATTGCTGACCCTAAAGAAAGAATAATACAGTTAGAAAACTATATTCAAATGTTTAGTAAAGCTAAAAGTTCAGTAATAAAAGGAAGTATAAAAGATGATTCTTACTCCTTTAAGAATATTATTGAAAGAGTAAAAAATGTTAATGAATTATGAATTCAGTTTTCAGTATGTTGCCTTAATAGATTCGGGAGCAGATTTAAATTGCATTAATGAAGGACTAGTCCCATCCAAGTATTTTTAGCAAACTACGCAAATACTCCATGCTGCGGATGGAAATCGTCTAATTATAGACTACAAATTGTCTAATGCAACAGTCTGTAACAACAAGGTTTGTTTTCTTGTACCCTTTGTTCTAGTTAAAGGCTTAGCACAGGGAATGATTCTAGGAAACTATTTTCTACACATGTTATTCCTTATTTCTAAAATAGACGAATCAGGAGTAGAAACTGTAATAAAGGATAGACAAATTAAATTTGAATTTGTTGAAGAACCACAAATGCATGAAATCAATCTTATGAAAGATACAATTAAAAGAAAAGAAAAATTTCTTATGTCTCTAAAGGAAGAGATAGAATACAAGAGGATTGAGCAACAATTGAAATCTTCTAAGCTTCAAGATGAAATTAATAAATTTCAACATAAAATTGAAAAAATTATATGTGTTGAAATTCCTAATGCCTTTTAGAATAGAAAACATCATATAATAGAGCTGCCTTATGTAGGCCTGACCAGTGGGTCAGTTCGGTCGGTTTTGGGAGCTCTACCCAATCGAACCGACCTAGTCCGTTATTCTAATCCCCCAATCGACCTTCACAACCGACAATGTCGGTTGTATAGATGTCTAAACCAATTTCCAAACCGAACTAAGTCGGTTCGGGTCGGTTATGGTGTGTGCATGTGTTTTTTTTCCCTCCAAAAACTAAAGGCTAAAGCCCTAATTCTTTTTTTAATCAATTTTAACCTATTGGAAACCAAAAATCAACTAAATTTGAAAGAAAAATCCATAAAAAATCCAAATTATATAATTTTAAAATCCATTCACTTGCTTAAATAGTTACACTCAATAAATAATGAAATAATACATTATAACTAGAAATTAAAAAACATAACAAGTCCAAAGTGATAAAATTCATCCAAAAAGCAAAACATTATTAGGAATGGTTCACTACAAGGAAAAACATCCAAACTATAAAAGCCTAGTCCCAGCACATTGAAAACAAAACCGTCATCACATATCACAATACACATATCCCTAATCAAAGTTCAAAGTTCAAACTTCAAACTTCAAAAAACAACATAAAAATTTAAATTCAACATAACAAATCATCCATAAATCAGAAAAATAAAATAAGAAACATAAGGCAACATTAGTTGGCATGCTGCAGTAGCTCCAAGTCTCCATCCTCTAGCACTTCAACAGGCATCAACTTCTTCAATCTTTAAATAAAATAAAATAAAAACTGAATTTAATAAGAAAGACAAATAAAATAGTATTACAACAGAAAAGAGTATTAGAGAAATTAAATCTCACCTCAAATGATATTTAATCTAGAATGCAGCCTTCTTTAGGAACAAAACCAGACAACTCTAATACAAATTTAAAAAAGTAATTAATATACATCTTGTAAGGATATATAAAGTTAAACACACTGAAAATCATCTTATATAAATTTTTATTACCTGAAATTATTTTCTCTTGCTCTTCGGGTGATTCTTCGTAGCTTATTAATAAAGGATTAGACTTAAGTCAATTTTGAGTGCAAATAAGTGCCTCAACCATCTTTGGTTCTAAAGAGCTTTGATATATATCAAGTACTCTACCTTCGGTAGAAAAAGCTGATTCAGAAGCAACAGTAGTAATAGGAACCCCCAAAACATCTTTAGCCAATTTGCTTAACACTTTGTACTTCCCCGAATTTAATTTCCACCACTCCAAAATGTCAAACTTTTCAGTTATAGGCTCATGTGACTCCAAATAAAACCTATCCAACTCAAATTTTCCAGCTAGAGACTCCTCTTGAGTAATTTCATTCATAAAATCCTTGGCAAAGATACCAGAAACATTATCACTTGAACTTGCATGTCGTGAAGGAGAAGATGCAGTTATATCATTTGAGAAGGCATCCATTTCCTCATTGGTTTGTTCATAAATCTTATAATGGTCATAATCTTTCCAATGTGCCCTTCACTTTCCATGTCATGAACTCAGCTTCTTCCTCCCCAAACAACTTCTTGAACCCATAAGTAATAAACCTTAACTTGTATCGAGGGTCAAGTACTAAAGAAACAAAGAAAATGTGATTGATTTTATTAATATAACCCCAATACTTGTCATGTTTTTCTTTCATACTCACTGCCATCTTCTCAAGTGATTTATTACCACTTCCTATCCATTTCTGAATACAAGCTAATATGTCACAGAAATCATGAAAGTATGCATGTGATGTAACATATAATGAACCAGATATTCTATTTGTTACATCATAAAAAAGCTTTAAAAATTCTACAAACACCTTAGCTTTTTCCCAATCTTCACTAGTATGAGTGGACTTTCCTAACTTAGCATCACTCTCAAACTCACTTTTATATTGACCATCCTCTATCTTTAACCTATTAAATGTTTTTTCATGCTTCACAGCTGAATCCAACATTAAGAATGTGGAGTTCCACCTTGTAGGTAAATCCAAACTCACAAATGCCTTGGTACAAATCTTCTCTGCTTCTGCACATTTTTTAAATCTCATCATCCTTGAAGATAAAGACTTAACATACTTAATAGCTGTCCGAATTCTAAGCACAGACATGTCCAATTCTTTCAAGTCATCATGGATAATTAGATTAAGTATGTGTGCACAACACCTAACATGCATCAAGTCTCCATTCAAAACAGACCCTCCCCAATTAGTAACTTTATCAGCTAGGTAACTAATTGTCCCATCATTTGAAGAAGCATTGTCTACTGTAACACAAAAGACCCTGTCTATACCCCAATCCAACAAGCACCCCTCAATAGTCTTTCCAATAGTCTTACCCCTGTGATCAACAACTACACAAAAGTTTAAGATTCTTTTATGCAACTTCCATTCATTGTCAATAAAATGACCAGTCAAACACAAATAGTTCATGTTTTGAAACGAAGTCCAGCAATCGGTTGTGAGTGAAACCCTTTGCTTGTTATTAACCAGCCACCTTTTTAATTTATGCTTTTCAGTCAAAAATAACTTGTAAATGTCTCTAGCCATTGTCTACCTAGAGGTTACATGCATTTTAGGGCACAATTGACTTACAAGCATACGAAATCCCTCCGTTTCAACATGACTAAAAGGTAGTTCATTCATTATGATATACCTAGCCACAGCTTCCCTACATGCCCTCTCATTATACTTGTCAGAAACACTTCCAAATGTACTTCCCCCACTACTCACTTCATTTCCCCCCTCATCTTTTTATTGTAACATAATCAGTTAAAACAATTTGACCTTTATCCCAGCCAGACACTAAATGTTTAGGAAATTTCTTGCATTGATACTTTAAGTGTGTCCCCAAATTAGAGTTTCCATTTTTCTTAGAATGAGAAGCATAAGTAATTCCACACCAATTACATGCAGATCTACGATTAAGTCCAGAAGTACCCTCAACATGTGTGAAGTGTTCCTAAACCCAAGATGATTTGGCCCTTTTCTTACCTGGCAAATGAGGCTTTGAAAATGTTTTTCTCTTGGATTTGTTGCTCACTTGGTCCGAATTTGATGCTTCTAAATCATTTTCAGAATCAGACAACATCTTAACTTCATCTGGATCCAATGGTATCCCTCGAGTATCATCCATCTATGAATCAAAATTAAAACATACCATAAGAATACAACAATAAGAATCTTGGTAAAATGTAAAATACTAATTAACTAATGTATATATAATTAGTTGAGTTGTTGTAAATATACCCTGTTACAGCTTATACCGGGTCACTTTGATATAATAAAATCTAGAAGTTCAGAAAACTATCAATTATATACATTCTTGATTTATAGTTTGGGTTCTATACTAACATGGCTTGGATCACTAACATTGAGTCACTGACCGAAGTCACTTGATTATTGAACTCCCTTACAACCCAAGTCCAAAAGGAACAATGATATCTCGCACTCAAGTTTTATTCTCTGCCTTACCAAGTCTAATTGCCTTCCTAATGTTCCAGATACTTTATTCCTAATTCAAAATCCATGAATAACAAGTAACTAAATCCCACAAACAGAAAACAACAAAATTGAAAAGTGAGAAATTAGAATACTGACTGGCTGAGCAGTGAGCACGAGAGGAGAAGATCTTCAACTTCAGACTTGATCGAGAGGAGATCGAGGACTGGCTGATTGCTGAGCTTCAGATTTAGACTTCCCGAACGGATGGATTGATGGAGCAGATCTTCACGTCTTCAGCTTCAAATGGAACAAGAGGAAGAAGACTGCGATGGCGGCTGGGAACGATGGGTCTGGTTGGGACTGGGAACGATGGTTGACTGGGTCTGGTAGAGAGCTGAGTTCGAGATCGAGAGGACTGGGTCTGGTTGACTGCTGCGCTTCAGACTTCTGGGACTGGGAACGATGGAGTATGGCTGCTGCCGGCTGGGACTGAGAACGATGGCTGCCACTTGCCGCGAGCTGGGACTGGGGTCTGGGAACGATGCTCAGGCAGTGGGAATGAACGAGTGAACCAGAGCAAGGAGGCACAGTCGCACAGAGGTGAGTTTGAGATAGGGTATTAGGTATTAGGTAATTTTTGAATTTTCTAATACTAAAAAAATATATATATATATATGTATGTTGGTTCGGGTCGGTTATCCGAACCCTGGAAAATTCCATAACCTAAACAATCAACCGAACCGACATAACATAGGCATGACAGCCCGACAAAAACTGACCACTGGCTCAGGTTGCCGGATATCAGGTCGATCGGTTCGGTTTCGGTTCGGGTTGTCCGGTTTAGACGGTTCCTGCTCACCCCTAGCCTTATGAACCAGATTTCTCTGAAAAACAAATACCCACTAAGGCTAGACCAATAGTTATGGGTCCTAGACACTTAGAGATTTGTAAGACAGAAATAGAAGAATTACTAAAAATTGGATTAATTAGAAAAAGTTATAGTACCTAGAGTTGCCCAACATTTTATGTAGAAAATGCAGCCGAATTAGAAAGATGAGTCCCAAGACTAGTAATTAATTACAAATCTCTGAATAAGGCTTTAAGATGGATTACGTATCTAATTCCTAATAAAAATGATTTGTTAAAAAGACTTTATGATGCCAAGATATTTTCTTAATTCGATATGAAATTAGGATATTGGCAAATTCAAATAGCTGAGAAGGATAGGTACAAAACTACCTTTACTGTACCTTTTGGGCATTATGAATAGAATGTTATGCCATTTGGATTAAAAAATGCCCCATCTGAATTTCAAAATATTATGAATGATATTTTTAACTCTTATCATAAATTTATAATTGTTTTTATTGATGATGTTTTAGTTTTTTTCTCCTTCTACTGAGAAACATTTTAAACATCTTAATATATTCTTGAATACTGTCATGAAGGTGGGATTAGCAGTTTCTGTAAAGAATGTAAAAGTATTTCAAACTGCTATTCATTTTTTACGACACAGTATTCATAAAGGTTCTATTATACCTATTAATAGAGCTATACAATTTGCTGATAAGTTCCCTAATGAGATAAGGAAAAAATAACAACTGCAAAGATTATGAGGAAACCTAAATTATGTAGGTGAGTTTTACAAAGACTTATCCTTAGATTGCAAACTATTATTTGCAAGTTTAAAAAAGAATCATCTAGAATGGAACAATGACTTTACAGAAGCAGTTAAGACGATAAAACAAAGAGTTAAAGAACTCCCATGTATTTTTATTCCTCATCCAGATGCTTTTAATATTGTAGAAACAGATGTTTTTGAGATAGGATATGGAGGGATACTTAAACAAAAAATTGCTAATAAAGAGCAATTGGTTAGATTTACTTCAGGAACTTGGAAGGGTGTACAACAAAATTATTCTAATATAAAAAAGGAAATATTATCTATAGTTATGTGCATTGCTAAGTTTGAATATGATCTGTTAAATAAAAAATTCTTATTAAGAATTGATTGTAAGTCTGCTAAAGATATCCTTATTAAAGATGCTAAAAATATAGCATTTAAATAGATATTTGGTAGATGACAGGGAATCCTTTCTGTTTTTGAATTTGTTATAGAATTTGTTAAAGGAGAATCTAATTCTTTGCCTGACTTTCTAACTAGCGAATTTTTACAGGGTTCCTAAAGGAAGGTGTTATGTCCTCTCAAACTAATACTCCTACAAAAAGGAATTTCTCCACTTCTAATCCTGAGGAGACTGATAAAGATTTCTTATGTGATCAAGTTGATAAAGGAATCTTTATCAGTTTCCTCAGGATTAGGAGTGGAGAAATTCCTTTTTGCAGGAGTATTAGTTTGAGATGACATAACACCTTTTTCTTTAGGATCCCTTTAAAAATTCTCTAGTTAGAAAGTTAGGCAAAGAATTAAATTCTCCTTTAATAAATTCTATATCAAATTCAAAAACAGAAAGGATTCCTTGCCATCTAGCAAATATCTATTTAGATGCTACATTTTTAATATCTTTAATAAGGATATCTTTAGCAAACTTACAATCAATTCTTAATAAGAATTTTTTATTTAATAGATCAAATTCAAACTTAGCAATGCACATAACTATAGATAATATTTTATTTTTTATAGTAGAATAATTTTGTTGTACACCCTTCCAAGTTCCTGAAGTAAATCTAACCAATTGGTCTTTATTAGCAATTTTTTGTTTAAGTATCCCTCCATATCCTATCTCAGAAGCATCTGTTTCTACTATTTTAAAAGCATCTGGATGAGGATTACAAAGACATGAGAGTTCTTTAACTTTTTGTTTTATCCTCTTAACTACTTCTGTAAAGTCATTGTTCCATTCTGGATGATTCTTTTTTAAACTTGCAAATAATAGTTTGCAATCTAAGGCTAAGTCTTTGTAAAACTCACTTACATAATTTAGGCTTCCTAAGAATCTCTGCAGTTGTTGTTTTTCCATTTTCTCATTAGAGAACTTATCAGCAAATTGTATAACTCTATCAATAAGTATAATAGAACCTTTATGAATATTGTGTCCTAAAAAATGAATAGCAATTTGAAATACAACCTTCTTTACAGAAGCTGCTAATCCCGCCTTCATGACAGTATTCAATGAATATATTGAGATGTTTAAAATGTTTCTCAATAGAAGGAGAAAAAAACTAAAACATTATCAATACAAACAATTATAAATTCATGATAAGAATTAAAAATATCATTCATAATATTTTGAAATTCAGATGAAGCATTTTTTAATCCAAATGGCATAACATTGATTGATTTCATGCATTCATGATTCTTCAACAAATTCAAATTTAATTTGTCTACCCTTTATTACAGTTTCTACTCTTGATTCGTCTATTTTAGAAATAGGGAATAACAAGTGTAGAAAATGGTTTCCTAGAATCACTCCATGTGCTAAGCCTTAAACTAGAACAAAAGGTATAGGAAAACAAACCTTGTTGTTACAGACTGCTGCATTAGACAATTTGTAGTTTATAATTAGACGATTTCCATCCGCAACATGGAGTATTTGCGTAGTTTTCTAAAAATACTTGGATGGGACTAGTCCTTCATTAATGCAATTTAAATCTGCTCTCGAATCTATTAAGACAACAGACTGAAAAATGAATTCATTATTCACAACTATAGTTATTTTAGTAAACCATTTTTGTGCTATAACTAGATCTACAGCACAAATCCATCCTTTTGGATCATTAAGGATGTTTACAGTTCCTTCTTCGTATTCTTCTATTATTATACCCTTTTCTTTGTTTTCAGGTTCTGAATTATTTGTTTCTTTTGATGATTCCTATATAAAGTCTTGGAATTGATCTTCATCCGACTCTTCTAGATTAGAAATTCTTTGTTTTAGAGTTCTTCCTTCTTCCTTTATTTCATTAATTTCTGATTATAAATTAGCAATAGTTGATTTTTTTGACGAAGAGTTAACAGTTTTTACTCTTTCAATAATATTCTTAAAGGAGTAAAAATCATTTTTTATACTTCCTTTTATTACTGAACTTTTAGCTTTACTAGACATTTGAATATAGTTTTCTAACTATATTCTTCTTTCTTCAAGGTCAGCAATTTTATCAATTAGGTATAAAATTAGACTTTCTTCTTTTGACAAGACATTTATACTTAGATTGCTTAATCCTGTAGTTTTCAGGATACATTCATCACAGTCATTATCAGAACAACATTTTGATTTTCAGATTATTCTGACTTAAGAGTTATATTCATTTTTTGACTTTTCTAAACTCGAATCTGATTTATATTGCTCTATTATAAAAGCATTCAATTGTTCCTTTTCTTCGTCAGAGTCTTCTAACAATATTTGGCGTAAGGATTTCTTTAAACCTTCATCAATTTGCAGAGTATTTATTTTCTTTTTGACTCTTCACTTATTCTGGAAGTGACATGGTTTTCCACACTTATAACATATAGGAACCTTTTTATAATTAGTTTCCTTGACTAAGGGTTTCTTACTGGATTCATAATAACCAGGTTTTGTCTTTTCATTCTTTTTATATTGTTTTCTCTTGTAAGGTTTATTAGAGGATTTCTTTTGAAATTTATGAGTCTTTTTAGACTGCTTAAATTGACTACTTGTGGGATATTCAAATTGTTCACAAAAGTTTCTTAAAGCTCTTTTCTCACTTAATTTTTCTTTGTCAATTTGTCGTTTTAGCTTAATATCATTACATAATGATATTCCTTCTGATACGACATCTGAAGTTAATTTTCCATAAGTATAGCTGCTATACAGTATATTACCACCATGTTTATCTTTTAGCTTATTTCTTATTTTGTCAGTAAACAGAGTTGGGAGACCTGCTAAGAACTTTTCTTTCCAAAACTCAGCTTCACTGTCTAGTATCTGATAAACTTTAGATAGGAACACATCTTTGTACCATTGAAAGTATTAACTATGTCATTTATTAAATTTATATTTTCTTGTTTTACAGAATTTAAGATCTCTTATTTAGAGATATCTGGCAAGTGAAAATCCCACAAACCTAACAATTGTCCTGTAAACCCACTGATTATGGCTAAGACTATCTCCCTATCAATGTTACCATTGGACCTACATGCTACAACATACATTAGCATGTGTTTTGTTGTTTGGAGGATTTGATATTCTGCCAGTCCATCAATATTCCATTCTACTATGGACTTGCCATCAAACTGAACCCTATCTTGGATAGCATTATCTTCGTACTGAAGATCTAACGGTGAGGGTCTTGGATAATACATTTTAGATGGGGCAGTTAGAGTTCTCTTATTCCAATGAAGTTTATTAACTTCTAAATGTGAGTCTTTTCTTGATAATCTTTCTTGATTTTTACTCAGCATGTTGACATTTTTCTTGTAAGATATGTTCAGATTTTGTAACTTGTTGACTAATTCATCCACAAAGTTTTTATCATTGATTCTAGATTCTTTTCTGAATTTCAGATTGACTTCTGGTGGGGGCTTCATCATGATTGGATCTATCTTAGCAGATTCTTTATTAGAAGATCCTAAATTTTGAGGAATTATTTGTTGAGACGACTTTTCCTGAATAAGAAAATTTTCTATCCTTGAGGACTGTTTTCCTAAAGATTGAAGAAATAAACTTGTGTAATTATTTTGGTTAGATATTTCAACTAAGGCACTTGATGTGGATGTTTCTTTTGGTATAGCTGAGTAAGGATTAGCTATAATTTCATCTTAAGATTTTTTTAATTGAAAGTGATGACTCTGGAGGATGAACTGCTGCTATATTCTTTCCCCCCCTGATGAAAAAGTTTTGATAAGCAGTTTTTAGAACATTAACGAACTTGGGATCCTCAAAATTAGGCCAATATTTTTTATGGAACCTAAAGGCTCGTTCAAGCCACTTAAAAAATGCTGGCTTCTTATGGAATTTTTCCATATACTGCTTATGTATAGAGATCCAGTAATCTCTTTCTTTTTCACTAAAAATTGTATAAAACCATTTTATGTTTAATGGTAAATGGGCGTAACAACTCTGTAGAGGATAACATGCATACGATGTATCCCATTTCAGAGGGTGTTGGTGAATTATTTCTTGAGGGTGATTTTAACCCTAACTCTGAAGGTGTTTCTACTTGGTTTTGAAGGTGACTAACCTGATCTTCGGATTTTATTATTCCCTCAATGACTTGTCTTCTTTCAGTTTCAGTGGTAAGAATTGAAGACGTAGACCTCCTTCTAGAAGACTATCCTAAATTCAGTTTAATATTTTATGTTCGCAGAGAATTTTATCTCTACATCTCCATCAGTATATTCGACTACTGATTCTAAGTCTCTAGACTCTATTTTCTTAGGAGGTATTCATTGGTCAATTTTCCAAGTTTCAGGAAGATTTATCTGATCCCAAGTGATTGTCTTAGGCAAGACCATATTTGTTTTAGCTGGATTTGCTATAAAAAGTGTGGTCTCACCTCTTTTTGACTCAATCTTAGTATTAGGAGTCATAGTGTTCATTATCTTATAATAAATCCTATATATTAGGACTACATTTTCAGATCTGGTAACATGTCAAAACCATGAGACTGAATATTTAAAGTTAACGTATTCATTATGTTTTGATCAGTTAAGGATATTGAAAAATTAGGATAACAGCTAAAGAAGATAAGATCATCACAAAGACTTGATTCTATACACCCTAATGAAGGAGTTTGAAAACTTATTGTGTCTCGTGTCTCTAACACATATAGGGGCAGAAGTATTTAGTCTAAATCTAGTTAAAGGTTTTAACGCCACTTAAACCATTCCTATATGTAGATATTTAAATTTCTTCTTATGTTCTTCTATTAATTTAGAAGAGAAGAGTTTAAATGTGTCTTAACCTTCCTTTAAGGGAATAGACTCTTCTATAGTTTTAATTATATAGAGTTTTAGACTAAAACTATCTTTCCTATATATTTGCCTATCAGAAGTTTGAGGAAGATTCCAATTTTGAAGATCTTTTTCTATATTTTCTACTACAATAACTTCTTTAGTTTTCCTAGACAAGTTATCAGAACTAGAACCTGAAGAATTAACAGAGTTAGAAAATCTTCTTAAAATATCAGCCATTTTATCTTCTAGTCAGAGGGGCAAACTATCAAAGGACTTACTCAACCCTCAACGTCCTTCACTCAACGGACTACACGGGTTATCAGATGCCTCGACTTCGTTTCCTGGGTTTAACTTCTCGACTTTCAAGATTAATGATCAGATAGTTTAAGACCATTCTCACACTCTACCAACCTTTAAGGTTACTGGCTCTGATACCATAAGGGGAAGCTAGCGCACATAGACAAGAACACATACAAGAAACAAAATAAACAGAGCATATATAAACAGCTGCAATAAGATTCAGCAGCCCAGATTGATCATAAAATATAAAGAAGAGTCTAAAAAACTTACATTAAAACAAATTTTTTATTATAGGTACAAGGCACATGTACAGAACACGTTCACAGGTATTATTTGACAACAACAAGAGCATATTAAAACAGATTTTTTATTACAGGTACAGAACACGTTCACAGGTATTATTTGACAACAGCAAGAACAGCTACAAGTACAACAAGTACAAGCCCACTTGTAAACCTTGAAACTTTCACTCATATTTTACAAAACACTCTAAATCTCTGATATTCTAGGATGTATTAGGATACAATGGTCCTATATTTTTTAGTTGCTATCCAAACTTTTCAATCTCTTAACAAACCAAAACATAATGAGTGTTTTAACTTTAAATATTCAATCTCATGGTTTTGATGTTACCAGGATCAGAAAATGTAGTTCTAATATATAGGATTTATTACAAAGTTATGAACACTATGGCACCCAATGCAAGAATAGAATCTAAAAAAGGTGAAACCAATTTGTTTATAGCTAATCCAGCTAAAACCATATGGTAGTCCCTAAGACTATAACTTTGGATCAGATTAAATTACCTGAAACCTGGAAAATAGATCAAGGAGTGCTACCAAAGAAAATATAAACATGAGATTTGAAATAGGTTATAAAATATATTGATGGAGATGTAGAAATAAAATTATCATCTAATAGAAAAATTAGACTAAATCTGTCACATCCCAATGGAGGCATGACTGGCCGGAGGGTTAGATAACCAAACCTCTATAACCCTTGAATTCAAAACAAAGTAACAATTATGACACTTGACCCAACTAAAGAATAAAAGTTCCACTGTAAAAGTTTGTTTTTTTGAAACAAATAATAACTTGTAGAAAATTTATATAACTGTGATACACCGATAATTTAATGTATGTTTCAGAATGTTCATATATAATCTGTGTGACTAAGTAAATAAATTTTTAGGCAAATCAAGTTTAAAGTGAATAAACACTAGCATATATATATATATATATATATATATACTCACACATATATGTATAAAATTTTAAAATGTATTTTCCTTATATTATAGATTGACTTGGACTTGGAATTCATTTTATTCAAAGTGTATTAATAATAAATAAATTTTGTTATGAATATAATGAATTATAAAACACTAATTGAGTATGTATATATACATGGGTGTTAAAATTTAAGAATATTTATGTATGTGTATACATGTGGTAGCAGAATCAATTTCTATTACACTATTGAGTCATTTGGAAGTTGAATCTAATTTATGAAATTTAATTAAGAAGTGATACAGGTAGTTAAAATAATAATAATAATAAGTAGCAATTATTTATAAATCTAGATACATATATATATACATGTGGACGTTTGGAGGAATTACCTTCCTTCAAAATATCTACTTCCTTTGATTTTCTTTCTTGTTCTCTCGAACCTTCTTGGTTCTTGTTAGTCGAGGGATCCCAAAATACCACCTTGCTCGTTTTCTCCATAGGTTGCAGCGCCACACTTCATTTTCCATCAATGAATCACACTTTCAGCCAAGGGTTTCATGCATATGGGCTGTCATGCGTGTCCCCTGTTTTGGTTGTGTAAGTTTCCTCTTGCAACTACCTGTTTTGGTCATTGTGGTATCAGCTAAGGTGTGGGTTAAATAGATGTGAGGGCAACAACTTTGTCCTACCAATCGTTCACTGTTTTTTCCCTTGCAGCAGTTGTCTTCCATCCTTACGTTGGAGTTTCTTTTCTTAGTCCGTAGTAGCACCTCCTAATGCCCTGTAGGTTGCTGTTGTGGCAACCCCTTTTGATGATTCAACGGTGAGGTGCTGGCTGCATTTCACCTTGTGACCACCCAATGAGCAAGAGTGAGGGAAAAGCTGATTTTTGGCTTATGGCTGTAATTGGAAGGAAGTCCAAGCTGCCTTCAATTGACAGCAACAATTTATCTCATGGCAGCAACCATAAGTTTGAACTAGAGTGTAGCAGTAGCCGTGTCAAATGTCCCATGTTCTGCCATTCGTTGCGGTGCGTTGGTGATGATTGCTCTGTGGTTCAAGGCAGCAAAGGTAAGGGAGTTTGGTTAACAATCTACATTGTGTGGTTTATACAAGTGGAAATGATTGAAGCTGTGGGAAATTAGTGATGATATATTGAAAATTATGGATTGAAAATGGGATAGCTTATGAATTAGAGAAAGTATTAGAAGTGGAATATGACTAAGGTGTAAATTGATAGACTTATGTAAGTTTCTTGGTAAGGGTATATATAGGTATACATGCATATGAGTTAAAATAAAATATACCTATAAGATATTTGTGAAAATGCCAAGAAGAAAAATAGGGGCAGATTTCGTGAGTAACCAAAACTTGGTATTTTGAGTGTTTTTGGGGTAGAATTAAATTAAGAGTTCAAAAGATAAAATGTAGCTTACAGTCTTGATATATTTTCTACAAAATTTCGTAGCTTGGTTCCAAGTATGTTGAGATTTATAGCTGTTAGACTTTGGCTAGGTCAGGCAAGATTCGCAGTACCCTATTTTTGGTTCATGTAAGAAATTGAGTGGGTTCATGAAATATTCTAGGAAAAGTTTCTAAATAATAAATATATATATATACTTTTCTATTAATAAACCCAACAAACAGAATTGGATTTTGTTTTTCTTAGAGAAAGTTATGTTCAATTAACTAAGGTAAGGTCAAAGCTGTCAAAAATTCTGCGTGTTATAGAATTTGATGCAACTTCAAACAATAAACTGTATTGATATAAAAATCTAAAAATTACAAATGATATACCATTATAAATCTACATGTGTCTAGTATTTTATAAATTTTATGAAACTAGATTCGAAATTTTTTAAAGAAAGATGTGATCGTTAAAGTGGACACTAGTCTAAACTCCAAGTTTGGACAATTTCAACATTCCTAACTCATTAATTGATGTCCATCTTTTCTAATGGTTTCCCCTACCCTATGCTTTGTCAAGACACTTAAAATTATTTTTTATTATTAACCTTATTACCTAAAGTCTAATTCATATTAATTGACATGTAATAGCTTAATGAAAAAATTTACATAAAGAAACCTATATAAATTGAGATATAAGCTTAGTAACTAAAAGATTATAGCAATAACGTTATGAACTAAATATTATTTGGGTATATGAATTTCAGTTTCGAATGCTAATGTGGACCTGATGAGATGCGTGGACGCAAGTGTGAGTGACGAATGGAATCGGTTACAGGTGAGTGGTTAATTGCTGCCTTTAGGGGCTAGATTAGTATGTGTTATTATATGTTTATCTAAATATACATGATATATAGAAAATAAGCAAGTAAAGTATTTCAATAATTTATTTAAATTATGTTTTTTTGATATGGTTGCTTTGTTTGACATTGGTTGTGGTTGATAAGGGCCAACAAAGTGAGATTTTTATGAAAAGTGATTTTTATCTCTGAAATTAAAAATCCAAGTGCACCTAGGATACCCTGATTTAAAATCATGAGAAATTCTGATTTTGATAAATGTTTTTTTAAATTGAGTAGCTCAGCCCTGTTAGGATGGATGGTGTACAGAGATTAATTTGTTGTGCGGGCGCGTAAATGCCCGGTAGGGGATGATAATATTGTGCGGGGCTGGGTTACTCGTTGACCTTTTGATTGCTTTGCGTGATACTGTTGTGCTGACTTAAATTGTGATCCTGTGTGTCATATAAATTGTGAAGTTTTGAAATTTACAATGTGTACGTGTAATGTGAAATGTTATATGAATCATGTTACATGATGTTAATATGTATATTATACGTTTTGCTGAGTGATATTAGTACCCTTTGGGTACGATTTTTCACTCACGGAGTCCATAAGACTCACACCTCTTATGTGAATTTTTTTTTTTAGTAACAAGAATGCATTACATGGTGTCGCCGAGCTTGTGACTTATCGATTGAGTACGGCAAGGTAATATCAGGATCTCAGACTTGAAGTTAAAGGATGAAAATTTGCAGTTACACTAGAATTGTGGGGGTGTCTAATTTTGAAAGATGTCAGTGTCTAGTTATTTGTCTTGGTTATGATGTGGTTGGAGCGAAGCTCCTTGTTATTTTATGTTACTGTTGTGTAAAATCATGAGATTATGTATTGGTATTTTGAGACATGTTTCGTATCGCAGGAAACCTCTACCAAATTTTTCAGTAACTTGTTAACTATTACAGGAAGTAAATTTTTATAGTGAACTTCGGTTTTAGAAAAGCTAGTTTTATTCTTTAGTTAGGTCATGAGTCCGGTTTGTTATTTTGTTTCGAAGTCAGGGTTACGGTGGATTGGTTATCCAATCCTCCAGCCAGTCATACCTCAGTGAGGGGTGTGACAATAACATACCACGAAATACGACATATGTGCTCCTAATTCTACACAACGACACGAGGACAAATATTTAGACTATCACATCATACAAAATTAGACATTCCACCATTCTAGTGTGATTGTAAACCTTCATCGTTGACTGAGATCCTGCAAATACCTTGTTGTACTCTATTTTCGAGTCACCAGCTCGGCGACATCATGTGCTGAACTCCTGTTACTAAAAAAATTTCACAAAAGAGGGGTGAGTCATATGGACTCCGTGAGTGAAAAATCGTACCCAAAAGATACTAGCATCACACCACATAAATGTATAACATATATAGTAACATTGTTCATATCGTAACTCACGTTACACGTATACATTGTAATCATTATAAAGTCACAATTTATATAATCCACACTATCACAAATTAATCAGAGAAATAATATCAAGCAAAGCAACCAAAGGGCCAACGAGTGACCCAGCCCGGCATAACATTATCACCCATACCAGGCATTTACGCTCATACACAACAAATTTATCTTCATACACAATCCATCCCACCAAGGCGAAGCACTCAATTTTTTTTAAAAAAATTATCAGAATCAGGATTTTCTTATGATTTTAAATCAGGACATCCTAGGTGCACCTGGATTTTTCAATTCCGGAGATAAAAATTATTTTTCATTAAAATCTCACTTTGTTGGCCCTTATCAACCACAACCAATGTCAAACAAAGCAATCAATATCAAACAAACATAATTTAAATAAATTACTGAAATACTCTACTAGCTCATTTTTCCTATATCACATATATTCAAATAAACATATAATTACACATACTAATCTAGCCCCTAAAGGCAGCAATAAACCACTCACTCGTAACTGATTCCACTCGTCACTCCCACTTGCGTCCACGCGTCTTATCAAGTTCACATTAGAATCCAAAACTGAAATTCATAATTCCAAACAATACTTAGTTCATGAACGTTATTGTTATAATGTTTTAATCACTAAGCTTATATCTCAACTTGTATAAGTTTCTTTATGAAAGTTTTCCATTAAGCTATTACTTGTCAATTAATATGAATTATACTTTATGTGATAAGAAAACATTAGGAAAAAAAATAAAAAGCACTTGGTGAGTTAGAGATGTTAAGACTGTCTAGATTTGGGGTTTGGACCAGTGTCTACTTTAATGGTCATATCTTTATCTAGAAAACTCCGAATCCAATTTCGTAAAATTTATAAAATATTAGACACATGTAGCTTTATAATGGTATATCATTTGTAAGTTTTAGATTTGTATATCAATACAGTTTATTCTTTGAAGTTGCATCAAATTCTACAAAACGCAGGATTTTGACAGTTATGACTTTACCTTATTTAATTGAGCATAACTTTCTCTAGGAAAAACGAAATCAAATTCTGTTTTTCGGGTTCATTAATAGACAAGTATATCTATCTTTTTTATTTAGAAACTTTTTCTAAAATTAGTATGGAACCCACTCAATTCCTTACATGAACCGAAAACAGGGCATTAAAAATCCTGCATGAACTAGCTGGAGCCTAACAGCTCTAACTCACATCATACTTGGAACCAAGCTACGAAATTTTGCAGACAACATTTCAAGACCATAAGCTACATTTTATATTTTGAACTCTTAATTTAATTTAGTCCCAAAAGCTCCCGAAATACTTGATTTCTCAGACCTACAAAATCTGACCCTGCTTTTCTTCTTGGCATTTTCACAAATATCTTGTAGGTATATTTTATTTTAACTCATATGCATGTATACCTATATATACACTTACCAAGAAACTTACATAAGTCCATCAATTTACACCTTAGTCATATCCCACTTCTAATACTTCCTCTAATTCATAAGCTATCCTATTTTCAATCCATAATTTTCAAT
The DNA here is from genome assembly GCA_029379385.1 of Quillaja saponaria. NCBI lineage: Eukaryota > Viridiplantae > Streptophyta > Magnoliopsida > Fabales > Quillajaceae > Quillaja > Quillaja saponaria. The sequence continues at coordinate 17,998,691 of CM055608.1, read as the reverse complement.
ATATAATTACTAATTTCACATCCTTAACCTAGCAAGACTAACTTAGCTAAGGTTCCAAGAGGCTAAGATTTCTAAACATAGTTATTTGTAACAACAACACTCTAAAGTTAAAATTAGTTCCCATTCCAATCTTTCTAATATTCAAATTAGGAATTATTTTAGGCTCCTACAAACCAATTAACAAACTTGACAGTGTGGTTAATGTTCTACTTTATTGAAACCATGAGATAACATACAAGGTAAGTTATGAAAACTTATGAACTAAGAAGGTGGCTGTTTTCAGCTTCTACCCTCACAGTTTACAGCACCCAGAACAGAGCATGCCAGCCACTCAAGTTGCCATTTCCCACAGCTTCAATCATTTTCACTTGCATAAACCACATAATCTAGATTGTTAACCAAACTCCCTTACTTTTGCTGCCTTAACCCACAGAGCAATCATCACCAACGCACCACAAGGAATGGCAGAACAGGGGACATTTGACACAACTACTACTACACTCTGGTTTGAACTTATGGTTGCTTCCATGAGAGGAAATTGTTGCTGTCAATTGAAGGCAGCTTGGACTTCCTTCCAATCACAGCCATAAGCCAAAAATTAGCTCTTCCCTCACTCTTGCTCATTGGGCGGTCACAAGGAGAAGTAAAGCCAGCACCTCACGGTTGAATAACCAAAAGGGGCTGCCACAACAGCAGCCTACAGGGCGTTAGGAGGTGCTACTATGGCTAGGAAAAGAAACTCCAACACAAGGATGGAAGACAACTGCTGCAAGGGCAAAACAGGGCACGATTGGTAGGAAAAAAGTTGCTGCCCTCACATCTATTTAACCCACACCCTAGCTGATACAACAATGGCCAAAACAGATGGCTGTAAGAGAAAACTTACACAACCAAAACAGGGGACACGCATGACAGCCCATATGCAGGAAGCCCTTGGCTAAAGTGGTGATTCAATGATGGAAAATGAAGTGTGGCACTACAACCCATGGAGAAAACGAGCAAGGTGGTATTTTAGGATCCTTCGGCTAACAAGAAACAAGAAGGTTTGAGAGAACAAGAAAGAAAATAAGAGGAAGTAGATGTTTTGAAGGAAAGTAATTCCTCCAAACGTCCACATGTATATATATATGTATCTAGATTTATAAATAATTGCTAAATTTTTTTATTTTTTTTTTCTAACTATCTGTATCACTTAATTGAATTTCATAAATTAGATTCAACTTCCAAATAACTCAATAGTGTAACAGAAATTGATTCTGCTACCATATGTATACACATACATAAATATTCTTAAATTTTAACACCATAATATATATATATACATACTCAATTAGTGTTTTATAATTCATTATATTCATAACAAATTTAATTTATTAATACACTTTGAATAAAATGATTTCCAAGTCCAAGTCAATCTATAATATAAGGAAAATACATTTTCCAATTTTATACATATATGTGTGAGTATATATATATATATATATAGACGCTAGTGTTTATTCACTTTAAACCTGATTTGTCTAAAATTTTATTTACCTAGCCACAAAAATTATGTACAAATATTCTGAAACATACATTAAATTATCAGTGTATCACAAAATCTAGGAGAATCTTCTAGAAGGCTTTCTACCTTCTCTATACCTTTAACAGAAAATAAAGAAAACAAGTTATAGAATGAATTATTAAGTCAAAAGATCAAGTTAGCCACCCACAATATTAAGTTGAAACACTTTCCGAACAAAGGTTAAAATCACCCTCTAGAAATACCTCTCCTACCCCTTTAGAAATGGGATACAGTGTCTATATGATATCCACAAAAGATTCTCTTTACCCTTTTTTTAATAAACATAAATGGTTTTACACTACTTTTAGTGAAAAAGAAAGAAATTATTGGATTTTTATACATAAGCAGTACATGAAAAAATTTCATAAAAAATCTGGATTTTTTAATTGGCACAAAAGAGCGTTTAGGTATCATAAGAAAGAATGGCCTAATTTTGAGAATCCTTAATTCTTATATGTTTTAGAAGCTTCTTACCAAAATTTCTTCACAAAAGATAAAAACATATTTCCTCAATTCATCCTCCAGAATCTTTCCTTTATGTAAAAAAAAAATATATATATATAGGGAAGAGATTTTGGCAAGTCCTTTCTCTGCTATGCCTAAAGAAGCATCTACTTCGAGTGCTTTGGTTGAAATATCCAACTAAAATAACTATACAAAATTATTCCTACAATCTTTAGGAGAACAATCTTTCAGGATAGAAAATTTTCTTATACAAGAAAAATCTTCTCAGTAAATCTTTTCTTAATCTTCAGGACTTTCTTTAAAAAAAACATCAGGAGTAGATCCAATAATGATGAAGCCTTCTCTAGAAGTAATCTAAAATTTAGAAAAAAAAAACAAAAGTTAATGATAAAATTTTTGTTGATGAATTAGTAAGCAGATTACAAATGTTAAATCTGTTTGAAAAGAAAAGTGTTAATATGTTAAGCCAAGATAAATCAGAATCATCTAAAAACAATTCTTACTTTGAAGTTAATAAACTTTATTGGAATAAAATAATGCACACAGCCCCATAAAAAATATATTACCCTATACCCTCACCTTTAGATTAATGCAATCCAAGATAGGATACAATTTGATAGAAAGTCAATAGTTGAATGGAATATTGATGGTCTCAAAATACCAAATTCTTCAACTACTAAACACATGCTTATGTATGCGACAGCATGTAGATCAAATAAAAATCAAGATCGTGAAATAGTTTTGGCTATAATAAGTGGATTCACTGGTTAGTTACTTGGATGGTGGGATTTTCATTTGTCTGAAACCTCTAAACTAGAAATATTAAACTTAATAAAACAAGAAAATGTTAATCTTGTTATTGACATAATTAATACTCTAATCTATACAATAATAAATCATTTTGTGGGAGATAATATGCTCAGATTAGATAGATCTCATGAACAATTGATAAATTCGAGATGCCCAGATTTATCTCACTTTTAATGGTATAAGAATATTTCTCTATCTAAAGTTTATCAAAGACCAGATAGTCAAGCTGATTTTTGGAACGAGAAACTTTTAGTTGGTCTACCAACTCTATTCACTGATAAGATTAGAAATAAATTAAAAGAAAAACATGGAGGTAATATACCTTATAGTAGCTATACTTATGGAGAGTTAGCTTCAGAAGTAGTTTTTGTAAGAATATTTTTATGTAATGATATAAGATTAAAAAGCCAAATAGACAAAGAAAAACTAAGTGGTAAGAAGGCGTTAGGAACCTTTTGTGAACAATTCGGTTACCCCACATGAAGTCAATATAAATAGTTTAAAAAGACTCAAAAATCTAATAAAAGATTATCTAATAAGCCATATAAGAAAAGACATTATAAACAAGAGGATAAAACTAAAATAGGCTATCAAGAATCAAGTAAAAAACCTATAACAAAGGAAACTGATTTTAGAAAAGTTCCTATTTGTTACAAATTTGGTAAGCTAGGACACAATTAAAATTAATATCGAGTTAAAAAGAAAATAAATGCTCTTTAAATAGATGAAGGATTAAAAAAAATCCTTATGTTAGATTCTCTTAAAAGATTCTGAAGATGAAAAAGAAGAGACTTTTGCTTTTATCTTAGAGCAACTATTAGAAAAGTTAGAATCAGATTCAGAAAAAAGAAAATTCAGATTATTCCCTAAAATCTCAGTGCTGTTCTAATAATAACTGTGATGAGTTTATTATTAAAAGTCTAGGATTAAATAATCTTAGCATTAATGTATTTTCTAAGAAAGAGGACTAATTTTAGACCTAATAGATAGAATTCAAGACCCATAAGAGAGAAGAATACAAATAAAAAATTATATTCAAATATTTTCTAGGAAAAAGAATAATCCAGGAATCAAAAGAAGTATAAAAGATGATTCTTATTCTTTTAAAAACATAGTTGAAAGAGTAAAAATTATTAATAATTCTTCTAAATAACCAACTATACTTGATTTAAAATTAGAAATAAAAGAAGATTTAAAAATTCTAAAAAGAAGAGTTTCAATTCTAGAAGAATCAAATGAATACTAATTTCAGGATCTTATGTGAGAATCTACAAATGAGATAAAAGATCAAGAATCTGAAAATAAAGGAAAATGTGTAATAATCCAACAATATGAGGAAGGATTTCTATTAACACATTAAATAATCCAGAAGAATGGATTTATGCTATAGAGTTAGTAATAGCTTAAAAGTGATTTACTAAAATAACTATTGTAGTAAAGAATAAATTTAGTTTTCAATCCATTGCCCTAATTGACTTAGGAATAGACTTAAATTGTATCAATGAATGATTAGTACTTTCAAAATTCTACCAAAAAACTACTCAAATTCTTAATGCTACAGATGAAAATCGTCTAATAATAGATTACAAGTTGTCAAATGCAGCAGTTTGTAACAACAAGGTCTGTTTTTCTTTACCTTTCGTTCTAGTAAATGACTTAGCCCAAGGGGTTATTTTAGGAAATTATTTCTTACATATGTTATTTCTTATCTCTATAGTAGATGAGTCAGGGATAGGGTCAAATATTAAAAGAAGACAAATTAAATTTAAATTTTTCGACGAACCAAGAATACATGAAATAAATCTAACACGATATACCATAAAAAGAAAAGAAAAATTCATAATGTCTTTGAAAGAAGAAATACAATACTTTGGATATTGAAAAACAACTAAACATTTCAAAATTGCAAGAAGAAATTAAAAAATTTCAAAATAAAATAGAAGAAATTATATTTGCTGAAATTCTTAATGCTTTTTGGAATAGAAAACAACACATAATTCAACTACCTTATGAGCCAGACTTTACTTAAAAACAAATACTTACAAAAGCTAGACCGATTGCAAAGGGTCCAAGACATTTAGAAATCTATAAAAATGAAATAGAAGAATTACTAAAAAATGGACTTATAAGGAAAAGTTATAGTCTTTGGAGTTGTCCAGCATTTTTACATAAAATGCTGGAGAACTAGAAAGGGGAGTGCCTAAACTAGTTATTAATTACAAACCTCTAAATATAGCTTTAAAATGGATAAAATATCCAATTCCTAATAAAAATGATATTCTTAATAGATTTTATAAAGCCAAAGTATTTTCTAAATTTGATATGAAATCTATTATTGGCAAATTTAGATAGCTGAAAAAGATAGATATAAAATTACCTTTATAGTTCCCTTTGGACACTATGAATGGAATGTCATACCTTTTGGTTTTAAAAATGCTTTGTATGAATTCCAAAATATTATGAATGATATTTTTAATCCTTATCATGATTATATAATTGTTTACATTTACAATGTTTTCGTGTTTTCTCATAAACATTTCAAACATCTTCATATGTTCCTGAATATTGTTACTAAAGTAGGAATGATAGTTTCTGCAAAAAATGTAAAAATATTTCAAACTGCAATTCGCTTTTTAGGACACAATATTTCAAAATGATCAATTATACCTATTGATAGAGCTATTCAATTTGCTAATAAATTTTCTAATGAATTAAAGGAAAAACAACAATTGCAAAGATTTCTAGGGAGTTTTAATTATGTCAGTGAATTTTACAAAGATTTAGCTGTAGATTATAAATTATTATTTACAAGACTAAAGTTTTATCCTCCAGAGTGGAATAATGATTTCACAGAAATTGTAAAAAGAATAAAGCAAAAAGTTAAAGAGCTTCCTTGCTTATGTATTCCTCATCCAAAATCCTACAAAATTATAGCAACTGATGCTTCTAAGATAGGTTATAGCAGAATACTTAAACAAAAAATTGGTAATAGAGAGCAATTAGTCAGGTTTACATCAGGAACATGAAAATGGGCTCAACGGAACTATTCTACAATAAAAAAAGAAAATGTTATCTATAGTTATGTGTATTACTAAATTTGAGTCAAATTTGTTAAAAAAAAAATTCTTATTAAAAATTGATTACAAACCTGCTAAAGATATACTCTTAAAAGATGTTAAAAATATCACATCCAAACAAATATTTGCTAGATGGCAAGGGATTCTGTTTGTCTTTGAATTTGATACAAAAGTTATTAAAGGAGAATCTAATTCATTACCAGATTTTCTAATAAGAGAATTTTTGTAGGGATCCTAAAAGAAAAGGGATTGTGTCTTCTCAAGCAAGTTCTCCAACTAAGAGAAATGTTTCAATTCCAAATTTTGAGGAATCAGATAAAAAATTATTGTGTGACCAAGCTTATGAGCTAGCACTTCCTTACAATACCAATGACTTTAAATACTCATATATTCCTCTATCTTATAAAAAGAGAGCCCTAATAGAAAAAATATATGTTAATCTAGCTCCCTACTTGATAGCTCACTTCTATCTTAATAATAATCTCTCTCCTAAAGTGGAACTCAAGAGTACTTTATTTTATCTAAAAATCCCGGTGGATACTGAATCTGTTGCACATAAATCCTGGATCAAGATTGGGTCGGAATGGGCTTGTTTTGATTATATGGCCTTTTGGAAAAATTTGCTTTTATTGAAAAATAAAGCAAGAAAACACAGCTGGTTTCTCAGATTTACTCTTAATGAGGAACCTTCTTCTACTTCATTTCCTCAATGGTTTAAAACCTAGTATTTCTCATAGGGATTATTTCCTATTTCCCTTCCAAAATACATTCAGCAATACTGGACAAGGTTCTGTGAGAATAATAATTCTTTAGATCCTCAAAATAAAGTAATCATATTTATGATATACTATCAAATTTTCAGGATAGTAAAATGAGAATATATCTTGAAGGATTACACTACTTCAGCTTTCAGGATTAACCAGTCAGTCCCATGGTTAATTAGAATAACCCAAATCAAATGGTGGGATAATTTTTCTAATTTTGAAGAAAATCTTAATAACTTTCAAAAATTAGGAACTCTAAAGTCCCAAGTCTCAGCTCATAAACCTTATTTAAATGAAAATAAAAAGGTTTTGGATATGGTTAAAGGTTTATTAGCCTCTTTCTCTAAAGATGATATTCAAAAGGAATTATTAAAGATTCTTGAAGATAATTATTTAGATACGAGTCAAGACGATCCATCTTATTTTCAAGATTCTCAAGATTCGAATGATGAAGAAGTTGAAGATTATCTTGACGAAGGGACCCATTCTTGAACTATTTTTGGAAAGTAATTAATTTACTTTTCAAAAGAAATACTTTACTTTTCAAAAAGAAGGCTACTTTTGGTGAATAAATCCATTGTCGGTAGATTTACTTTTTTTTTTGGCTAGGTTCGGCATATTTATTTTATAAATTAATATTCTCTTCTTTTCTGGCCGGTCACTCCAAACTATCCAGGACACGTCCTCAGACAAGATGGAGTGCCTTATCTAGAGAAATCTACTTTTTGCATCCTTATCTTATAGGTGTTAATTCATTAGTCTATATAAGCATCTTGTATCCCAATGCTAAAGGAAAGTTTGTCCTTTTGGAGTGATTAGTAAGTTCTTAAGTGTTTTGAGTGTAAAGTTTTTGTAAGATAAGTCCTGAGTGTTTGACAAGCTGAAATCTTCAAGTCTACACTTGAAAAATTCAAAGCTTGTACGTGTGATTATCTTCCTACTTTAATGTAAGTACCTTTTCTTTGTATTATATTTCATGTGTATCATATAAAGAAGAGAGTTGCTAGAGACGGAAAAAAAAAATAAAAAAATAGCAGTATGCTATATTTCTTATCTAAAATGGTTATCATAGATGTTAAGATTAACAATTCAACATAATTAATGTATAAGGAAAAATATCTTGAGAGAGAGTGGGAGAGCGTTTGAGAGGCTGTATCAGAGAAATAATGGGAGGTTTGTTGACAGTGGCAAGGTGGAGGAATGGCGTGGAAAAGCTTCAAGGGAGGTCAGAAGGCAAGCAAGGAAGGTATGTCAAAGGAATGGCGTGAAAATACAGTCACTGTCTTCATTGAAATCATCCATCCTAATGCTGATCAATGGTACTTGAGATGTAAAGTAAATAGTGTTGGAAAGGTATTGTAACTGTTTATACCATGGTGGAGAAAAAATAAAAGAGGAGATTGCTTTGGTTTTGCCAAGTTTAGAACATGGGCTGAAGCAGACCAAGTTAGAGAAAGATTGGGAATGTGTTTTTATAACAAAATCCTAAAGCATCAATTGCAAAATCTGGGTGGGGTGCAAGACGAGTATTACATATGCATCAGAGAAAGGTTTTCTCGTATTAGCAGGGTGGTGAAGGAAAAGATATCTCTCACTCTAAAGGTCAGAGAAGGATGTGGAAGAACTATATTGATGGCAATTCTTTTAAAGAAGTTTTGATTGGAGGTGGTGCTGCCCATCCAAGGTGCCTTTCCAAGCTTGGAATCAAAATTCTTTCAAGCTTATTGGTAACCTGTGGGGGTCTTTAATTTATTTGGAGGAAGATACTGAAAATAAGAAGAGATTTGATATAGCCAGAATCCTTGTTAGAACCAATGTGGGGGTTCAAATTCTGCAATCATGGAGATGTAAGGTAAATGGACTTGTATTTACAATAGGAATAGTTGTTGAAGCAGCAAATAAAATTGCAGATTGTATAGGAGGGCATAAGGGTAGGGTGGATTATCCAAGAGTCCCTACATTCGATGGAAGTCTTTCTCCGGTGAACTACACAAGCTCGTTATCAAAATGTTCGAGTCACGTGCCGAACTCTTGTGACTAGGATGATCACGTGGAGAACAATGATGAGGTGGACAGGCTTGAAGAAGATGAGTTGGAATTCAGTAGTTTCGTTGTGAAAAAGGGAAGGGAGGTGTCTTTTGGTTTATGACGGCGATATTGGAAGGTGCCAAGGAGAAGTTGGAAACTACAACTATCTTAGAGGAGTTGCCAGAATTTAATGTCACAAATTTTCAAAGGGATTTTGAATATTGTAAGGGCGTAGAAGAATTAGATGCTGAAAAGGTGGATCATTTGGGTGGAGAATAGGGTGGTCAGTTTATGGAAGCCTAAGAGAAAGAGGTTGATGTGGGCTTTGAAAAGCCCAGCCCTCCATCTTGATTTTCGGGTGGGTTTGAGATGGGATTGAAGTGTAATAATAAGTGCATTAGTAGTGGTAGGAAAAGGGGGGAGAAAAAGAAAAGTCCAAAAAAAAGGAGGAAATGTGCGTTTAGCGCAAACAAAGGACTGCAATATCGAAGGTAAAGTTAAAAAGAGCTTTGTTCAAAGGAGCTTGGTTGAAGGCAAAGGTGGTTCAGAAGTAGCTGGAAATTCCATTTTTGATGGCGATATTGCTAATCAGAATAGGCTTATGAGAAAATAAGCTATGCAGACATTGGAAATTGGCAAAGCATTAGGTTTGTCCTACATTGGTGAGGAGGAAGTGGTTGGTAGATTGGTGCAATTGGAAGTTCAAGATGTGAGGCGTTTGACAAGGATCGGGGTTTGTGCCTAATCTCTTATAAATTGTGGATTTGGATTATTTTTTTATTTTTTATTTTTTGAGATCATTTGTTTAAAATGAAGATAGTATTTTATAATGTGAGAGGGTTGGGTTCCTCTATTAAAAAAAGGAGGATTAAGAAATTTTGTATCAAAGAAAAGCCAATTATGATTCTTATTCAGGAATCAAAGTTGGAATGCTGTGAGAAGAAAATTATTCAACAGATTTGGGAATTTGAATTTGAATGGGTTAGGGCTCAAGGTTCAGCTAGAGGTTTAGTGTGTATTTGGGATTGTGAAGCTTTCATAGTTAAGGATGTTCGTAAACAGGAAAGAATTATCACCCTTATGGGACAATTTAGGAAATACAATTTTGAGTGTGCTATTTCTAATGTGTATGCACCTAATGAAGATAGGGAGAGGAGTATTTTTTGGAATGTGATTTCTATTGAGAATTCAAATTGGCAGATTCCGTGGTGCATTGGTGGCGATTTCAAAATTGTCAGGAGGCTTGAAGAATAGAGACCAACCTTCCTTCAGCAAGCTGGATAGATTTTTTATCTCAACTGATTAGGTGGCTACTTTTCCTAAGATCAAACAATGGAATCTTCCCATATTCATCTCTGATCATATGCCAGTTAGTATGGGTTTGGATGAGCTAGATTGAGGTCCAAAGCCATTTTGTTTTTTCAATAATTGGTTGGATGACAAAAGTTTTAATGAGATGGTGAAAAGCTGTTGGAGCAAGAATGAAACTTTTCCAGCAACCATGGGGGGAGTCTGCGAGAGAAACTAAAAGGTTTGAAACAATATGTAAAAGAAAACTATGTCAAATTAGGAGAGCATCAAGGTGATTTTGTTTTGGCTTTAGAAGAGTAAGTTGAAGAGTTGAGGAAGAAGGAGGAATAAGCTGGTCTTTAAGAAAATTAGCTACAATTAAGAAAAAAATTTGTTAGGACAATTATGGGATGCTTATAGAAACAAAGAAAGTTCTTGGAGGCAAAAGTTAAGAGTGTTATGGTTTAAGGAAGGGGATAAAAATACTAGATTTTTTCATGTAATGGCCTCTCAGAGATGTAGAAGGAGTTGTATTGGGAATTTAAAAGTGAGAGATAGAATTATCTCAAATCCCTCAAAGGTTAAACGTGGTGTATGATCATTTTGAAAATCACTTTAGCCAACTAGTAGGACTGAATATTCGAATGGATGAGGAAGGCTTTAAGCAACTATCTCAAGCTCAAGTTGACTTTTTAGAATCAAGCTTCACTAAAGCATAGATTTGGAAAGCTATTAGTAGTTATGATTGAGACAAAGAGCCGGGGCCTGATGGTTTTAATTTTAAATTCATAAAGGCTAAATGGAATCTACTAAAAGAGGACTTCATCAATGTTTTTGAAGACTTTCATAAATCGGGTGAGTTCCCTAAAGGCATAAATGCCTCTTTCCTAATTCTTGTGAAAAAACATGAAGATGCTTAGGATCTTGGTGAATGTAGACCCATTTGCTTGATTGGGTGCATTTACAAGGTTTTGGCGAAGGTTCTAGCAAATAGAATTAAGGGAGTGATGAAGCATGTTGTGGGTGACAACCAATTAGCATTTATTCAAGGGAGACATATTTTAGATAGCATCCTAATTGCTAATGAAATCATTGATCATTTGGCTAAGAATTGAGTGGGAGGTCTTATGTTTAAAGTGGATTTTGAGAAAGCTTATAATTGCATAAAATGGAGTTTCCTTGATGATGTCATTAAAATGATGGGCTTTGGCAACATATGGAGAAGATGGATTTGGAGGTGTATATCTATGGTTTCATTATCAATTTTAGTGAATGGTTCTCCTACTTCTCAATTCCATATGAAAAAAATGATAGAGACAAGGAGATCATTTGTCTCCATTTTTATTTGATTTGGTTGGAAAGGCCTTAAGCATTGTGTTTAGGAAAGCTTCATCTATGGGGGTTATTTAGAGGTGTGAGGTTGGCAAAGAAGACTTGGAAATCACTCATCTTCAATTTGTAGACTATACTATAGTTTTCTATCAAAAGGAGTTAGCTTAATTGTGCAATGTCAAGAATTTTGAGATGCTTTTTCTTGTTATCAGGATTGAAGGTGAACTTTGACTGATCTTCTATTGTGGGTTGATTAATAGGGAGGCCAAATTGAAGGAGTGGGCTTCTATTATTAAATGCAAAGTAGATAAATTACCGGTGAAGTATTTGGGTATTCCACTTGGAGTAAATCAAAAGCTTTTACAACTTGGGAACCAATCATTGCAAAATTTAACAAAGTTGGCTAATTGGAAGAAACAATTTAGAACTCTTGGAGGCAGAGTGATACTCATTAAAGCAGCTCTTAGGAACCTTCCAGTTTATTCATCAATTTTCAACATGCTTGCAAAAGTGTGTTTGGAACTTGAGCATATTCAAAGGATGTTTCTCTGGGATGGTAATAGCAATAAAAGAAAGATTGCTTTGGTAAAATGGGAGGATGTGTGCAAAAGTAACAATTATGGTGGCCTTAGAATAAGCTCATTCAAGCAAAAGAATAAAGCTTGCCTTTAGTAGTGGGTTTGGAGGTTTTCAAATGAAAAGGATGCGTTATGAAGAAGAACTATTTGTGCTAAATACAAGATGGAGGAAAACACTATTTGGCTACCAAAGGTGAATCAAAGCAAACTCTCATAGGTATTGAAAGGCACTGCATAAACCTTCCATTTGCAAAGATGATTATGCAAAGGTGCTTCAAAGTGGCCTTGTATGTCGAATTGGGAATGGTAGGTATTTCAAAATTTGGATTGATGCATGGGTGGGTAATCAATCTCTAAAAAGCCGTATTTTCTCTCCAACATGCAACAAGACAGGTTTTATAGGGGAGTTTAGTAATTAGAATGGACATGATTGGAGTTGGAATATTGGTCTTAGAAGGGCCTTATTCAGTTGGAAGGTGAGTATGTGGGAAGATTTTTTAAAAGTTATTAACAATATCTCCTTAAGTAAGGATAAAGAGGATAGAATCATATGGAAGCACATAAACAATAGAATGTTCTCGATAAAATCATTCTTAAGACCTTATGAATCTTAGCAAGGTTTGGCAGAGGATAGAATAGAAAAATTCATTTGGAAAGGTTTAGTACCTCCAAAAATTGAAACTTTTGTGTGGCTACTATCAAATAAGAGGATTACGGTGAAAGAGGTTTTCTGTAGGTTTGGGTTTAAAATGGATCAAGGGCTTGACTGCCCTTTTATGTGGGACGGGTGTGGAATCCATTAATCATATTTTCTTACACTGCAAAAAAATGTGGAAGGTTTGGTATGGTATATTAGAGTGGTGGAAGATTAAGTGGTGCTGCCCAAAAAATGTTTCAGAGATAATTTTATATTGGAATTATTTGTGTCCAAAACAAAGTTGCAAAGGTGTGTGGGACATGTTATTTGTAGGTTTTTGGACAATTTAGTTAGCCATAAATGGGGTAGTGTTTCTGCAGCAACCCTTGTCAGTTGTGTTAATGTTAGAAATAATCCGAGCAAGGGTTGCACGGTGGTGCAAGAATAAATGGCCTCTTACCATGGACTCTATTAATAGCTTGACTAGGAATATCAACTTGGTGGAGGATGGTATCAGGAAAAAGAAACTAGGAAAACAAGTGGTATGGGAACCTCCAGAATGTGGTTGGCTCAAGTTTAATGTTGATGGTTTAGCACTTGGATAGCCAGCCCCAGCAGGAATTGGGGAGTTTTAAAAGATCACAAAGAAACTGTTAAAGCCATGTTCTCAAATAGTATTGGAATTGCATATTCTAACTTGCAAAACTCAAAGCCATTTGTGGTGCAGTGGAGATGGCGGCCTTAAATGATGCTAGGATGGACATGGAAGTTCTTATGGAAATGACTCAACCATTGCTACAAACTGGGTTAGAATTATTGATAGCAGGCTGTGGAAATATGATCAAATGCTCATGATGCTTGAGAAAGGAATAAGCAAAGTCAAAAGGGTGGAATTCAGAAATGTAAGAACAAGTGCTAATAGTATGGTAGATTCTTTGGCTAAATTAAGGGTGGCAAGAAAAGAAACTTTTAGTGCTTGGTTCTAAACCAATTTGAAGCCATCTTTTAGCATGGGAGAGCTTTACAGGTTTTATAGGAGGTGGGAGGTTTTGTGGCATTAATCAAAAGGTATTATTCAGGGGTTTGTAGATGAATTTTAAGGTTTGCGATACGTGTTTCAGAGGGTATGTAGTCACGATTTTTTTCATAGAAGTTTTTTGCAAGGTTGAAGGATTCTTTTGTTGTCTTGTGAGGGTGGAAGCCAAGAAATTTTTAAAAGAAATATTTCTGAAACCTCTTCTTCTACTCCTTCATCTTATATTGAATTTATGGAACCAAGAAGGAGTAAAAGAGTTAGAATAGAAAAAGATTTTGGTCCTTACTATTTAGTTTATAATATTGAGGAAAAAACAATTACTTTTCAAGAAGCATTAGCATCATCTGACTTAGTTTTTTGGAAAGAAGCTATAAACAAAGAGATAGATTCACTAAATTAGTAGATTTACCTCCAGGTTGTAAAACTGGGGTGCAAATGGGTTCTTAGAAAAAAAATTAAAACTGGATGGTACCATAGATAAGTTTAAAGCTAGGCCTATAGCCAAAGGTTTTAAACAAAAAGAAAATTTAGACTTCTTTGATACTTTTTCTCCGGTTACTAGAGAATAACATCTATTAGATTGTTGATTGCTATAGCTTCTATACATAATTTGTTGATACATCAAATGGATGTTAAAATAGCTTTTTTAAATGGAGATTTAGAAGAAGAAATATATATGGATAAACCTGAAGGGTTTATTGTGAATGGGCAAGAAAATAAAGTTTGTAAGTTATCTAAATCCTTATATGGATTTAAACAAGCCCCGAAACAATGGCATGAAAAATTTGATATATGCATGATAGAAAATGGTTTTGAATCAAATGAATGTGATAAATGTTTATACTACAAATCTATTGGTGATTTTCATGTTATTATTACCTTGTATGTGGATGGTATGTTAATTTTTGGTTCCAATTTGAATATAGTTAAAGAAACCAAAAACTTGCTTCAAAAAAAATTTGATATGAAAGATCTTGGTGAAACTAATGTTATTCTTGGCATGAAAATTACTAGAAAACATGGTGGGATATATTTAGATCTAGCACATTATGTGATTAGAATCCTGTAAAAATAATTATGTTAATTGCAAGCATGTGACCACTCCTTTTACATCTAATGTTCATTTAGAACCCAAGTATGATGATAGATTTATTGTAAATCAGAAGGAGTATGCCAGTATAATAGGGAGTTTACGTTATTTAACTAATTGTACTAGACCTGACATTGCATATGCTATAGGATTACTTCGCAGATTTACAAGTAAGCCAAATATTAAGCATTGGCATGCTATAGAACATGTTATGAAATATCTGAATGGCACTAAAAATTGTTGGATATTTTATCAAAAATACCTAGCTGTACTTGAGGGCTATTCTGATGATGATTAGAATACTTTGTCAAGTGATTCCTTATCCACTACTAGTTATATTTTTACTTTGGGTGATGGTTCTATTTGTGAAAACCTAAGAAACAACAAATAATTGCTAAGTCAACTATGGAAGCTGAGTTTATTACTTTAGCTTCAGCTAGTGAAGAAGCCACCTAGTTGAGAGACTTAATACAAGAAATTCTAATTTGAGAAAAACCAGTACCACCCATCTTAATTCATTGTGACAATACTGCTACCATCTGTAGAGTAAAAAATTATTTTTATAATGGTAAAGTCCAGATATATAAGAAGAAAACACAGTATGATAAGATCATATTTGAGTAATGGTACCATTCATATGAGTTATGTGAAATCAAATGATAATCTTGTTGATCCTTTGACGAAACCTCTAGCTAGAGAAAAGATCTAGAGTAAATCGAGTTGGATGAGTCTTAAGCCTAAAGAGTATGAAATTGCCTATGAGAATACCTTACCTAGTGATTAGAGATCCTTAGAGCTAGGTTCAAAGGGAAAAATGAATCATAGAGTAGTTTGAAGGTGTGATGAACAACTAAATATGTAAATGCATATATATTTACTAGACCATCCTTATGGTGTATGTGCATCTATTTTGTAATGAGATGTAAGGTTGAGTTATTTTAACTCTTAACGAAATCTATAGCTCTTATGAGTGGAGTGTCACGAATTGCAGAAGCACTCTTGATGGATTTCACCTATGTAAGTGTTGGAGAGAGGCCACTCCTATGAGAACTAGGCTAAATTCTCTATAACATTCATGAAACTAGGATAAGTACAAGGCCGTAAAGTGCTAGCTTATGAATCAAAATTTGCACCTAGACTATTATGCGCAATATACATTTCTCGAATCCTTTAAGTAGTCATAGTTCAAGGTCATACTACCACTATTAACTCTGGACCAAGATTTGTAGAATGCTAAGTGAAAGTTCAAAGCATTGCTACTTTTATTAAGCATGGTAGTCTATTTTTGTCCAATATTGTATAGAATATATTTTTATAATTGTTATTGAAATAAGTGGGAGATTGTTATGATATTTCAATAATTATTATAATTATGGATGGAGTTTATGAGGAATATTTTTGAAATTATAATTTTGAGAGTTACAAAATTCATAAAAAGATTTTGAATGATGGAGTTACAAGAAAAAATTCAATTAATTTGAATTTGTAACCACAACTTTTAATTAAGTTTTTAAAATTCAGCATTTTATTACAATTAAATTGTTACAATTCAATATTTAATTTTGTAACTTATATTATTTAATTCCATATTCATTTCAATTTTAAAATTGAAATTTATTTCAATTATTATATTGATATAAAAGTTACAAATCCTACAACTATATATACCCTACATTCCCACTTTCAATTGCATACACATTTACAATAATATATCATACAATTCTTATAATTCCATCTTTATATTCTATTTTACATTGGGTAAAAAAAGGTGTGGGCTCCTAGGGAGAACTCGTATCCTTCTTGTGCAGAGAATTGAGAGACATAATTTGTTTAGTAGTTGAGCTGTTATATCCTTAGGAAAATGTGTCAAAAAACCTCTGCATCAATTGAGTGATCACCGTGGTGGCATGAATTGTCTTAAAAAAAACAACATATTTGTGCCTCATCTCAGCCTCAACATATTTCTTGACTAAGTTTGAATTTAATTATTTATTTATGGCCAACATGTAGGACTAATTTTCCTTAGTTGTAGTTTCTGATCTTATGCATATGGTTTAGTTTCACAATTGTATAGAGATCAGATAATTACTGGTCCTGTAAACAATTATCTCTCAGCTATAAAAATGAAAAGGTCTCATAACATTCATTACTTTAAATTTGACTTGCAGGAGGAAATTTTTTTGACAAAAAGAAGCAAGTCTGTGAAGGTGAAAACTGTGAAGAGTGGTGATATTGCGCACATGGTCCTACAAAATAAGAAATTCAAAATAGCTGGTAATCCAGTCAAGGCAAGTCAGCACTTTTTATTGAATGAACCGTTTCAATTGGTTGAGAAATATAAAAAGTTAATATGCATGCTAATGATCAAGATTGTTCTCATTGTAACATCATTTACTGGTTAGTTGAGACTTCCATTAAGTGTTGCTTTACCTTTATATTGACACCCTATCTTTAATGGCATATTTTTACACTTCCATTTTAATGTCTTCATCTCATTTGCATGGCACATAGGCTTGTTCTTTCTTAACTACCCAACACTACGTGTGATAAAAGTATTGTTGGCCTTACTTAATGAAGGTCAGTGCTTGGTGTTAGTTCCACATAGTTAGGATTTTTAGAGAGATTTTTGGGCGCAATACTTGCTTTTAATACATAAATACATGTTGTCCAACATGTCGATGTGGGTTGTAGCTAAGCCAAGAATTTTAGGTTCTAACGTACAGTTCCTCGTTCCCCTTCTTTAAGAGCAAGGAAGGTGGTCAATGATGGGTTGTAACAGGTTTGTACAACAGGTTTACAACCCATCATTGTCTCTATGTGTGTTTGCACTTGAGGTCCGATAGAAAAGGAAAAGAGAAAAATCAAAGGCTTTTATTTTGGACAAACCCCTTTTATTGAGATCCTCCATTGTATTAGAGTTCTTCACCACCCACACACCTTTTTATCATGGATCATGTATAAAGGCACGATCATTAAAGGTTGATTTTTGTTTTCTCGAAGTATTTCTTTGGTACAAAAAGTCTTAATGGGTCAATCTTCTAGGAGTAGAATGTGGATCGTTTCTTAATCTTTGCCCACAAGATTGAGAACCTCAAAGAGTAGATACAATTGGAGGAGAATTTGGAATAAGAAATATGAGAGTGATAATGTTTCAATAGTTACATGCATGCTCTCCTTATATAGGAACTCTGTCAACTGCTATAAACTGCTAGTTTGCAATAACTATATTACATTGACTAGTTTAAAAATACAATTTGAAATACAAAATTAATTTTACAACAATTAGTTGGTCCCATTTTGCTTGTTCGTAAATATGTATATATGTATGTATATTACTATATAGGAGTTAGTTTGTAAGATACTGCCTGATGTCTGTATAGACAGGAATTGGTATTATTTGAACTTTCTTGCTTCCAATATATCTAATACAAAATTCTTCCAATAAGTGTTCTAATTTTGCGTCCACACAATCCTTGATTAGGGAATTAAGGAGGATATAATCTAAGGTTGAGTCTAAATTGGTGAGTTAGAGGTACGAAAGTTAATCATCATAAATGGATTGCGCTACCTAATTGATTTCCAAGATGCACTGTCAAGAACACTTTAAAACAAATGAAATAAAAAATCGTGTGAAAAAGATGATAACTATAATTAACAAACAGCCCAAGTAGCAATCAAGACTTTGTAAATAGATCTACGTACTGTTAAAACTTGGTGACAAAATTAATTATCCAGTGGTAATGTGAACTCCAATGGCAATGAGGAAGATGGTGATGAAGCCGAAGAAGATAATGGTATGTACCAAAATAGAGACGCCACTTGTTTGCATGTTTGCAAACTCTACTGCTCGGCTTTTGCCTGGCAACTGAAACAATAGCCCTGGTGTTAAAAGCACAAAAAGCACCACTGCAATCACCACAGGACCCCAATCAGCCATTTTAACTATCACTTAATAGATGATATATAAATGGATTTATGTATTAAAGTTGGGGGCACAAGTATATTTATATTTGCTGAACTCCAGAGAAAAGACTGACAAAAATGGGGCAAACAGATGGGTGAGGGATGTAAAAGTTAGGTCTTAAAGATCCGAAATCGGCAGATATCATTGGATTCAACGACACCAAACGATGATAGGACGGCATCACTTGGCATCTCCTATTTGGACGGCATGAAATAATTTTACTTACATATTTAATTTATTTTTATGAGTAAGAAAACTTTTTCATTCATTTATCCTTTAATTATAAAGAATAATTTTATTTATATACAACATAGGAACATGGAAATACAAGTTGATTGATAAATTTTGTATAGAGAAATGAAATTGGCTAGAAAATATTTTAAAAGATTAAATTAAAAATTGAGGTAATTTTTAAACAAGACAATAATTATAAAAGAAAGCACATCCTCACAAATTTTAAAATTCCTGTCATTTTCATCACTTTCTAGTAAGATGTAGGCCAGATACATTGAAAAAAGGGAGAGGTGGAAAAAAATAGTATGCAAAGGACATGAATAAACAAATCGTACGATTACTAAAAATCTTGTAATGTTTTAAATCAAGTGGGGGCAATTCTATCTCCTTCTTACAAACAAAGAACAAGATTGGCGAGCATTACACTAGCCCCTAGATTCATTGGGTCATTTAATCCAACGTGAAATGACAAAATCACAAATGTAGATTGAAAATTAAATTCATTGTTCACTACGATTATTATTTTAGTGAATCATTTTTGGGCTATTATTAGCTCTACAGTACAAACCCATCCTTCTAGATCATTTAGGATATTAACAAATCTTTTATTAGGTTCTTAGGTGTCCAAATTTGTCCCATTTCTATAAAGATGTCTTTCTATCCAGAGTTTATCAGAGACCAAACAGTGAAGCTGATTTTTGGAAGAAAAAAAAATTTAGCTGGTTTCCAACTTATTTGCAGACAAAATAAGAAATAAATTGAAAGATAAGCATGGAGGCAATATACCCTATAGTAGCTACACTTATGGTGAATTAGCATCAGAGGTAGTATCAAAAAGAATATCGTTATATAACAATATTAGATTAAAACGTCAAATTGATAAAGAGAAATTGAGTGAGAAAAGAGCTTTAGAAAATTTATGTGAACAATTTGGATACCCCACAGGAAGTCAATTTAAACAATCTAAAAAGACTCAAATTTCAGAAGAAATTCTCTAATAAACCCTATAAGAGAAAACATTACAAAAAGAATGAAAAACAAAAAACAGGTTACTACGAACCTAATAAAAAACCTGTAGTTAAGGAAACTAATTACAAAAAACATCCTATCTGTTACAAATGTGAAAAGTCAGGACATTTCCAAAATAAATACAGAGTTAAGAAGAAGATAAATGCCCTCTAAACAGATGAAAGATTAAAGAAATCTTTGTGTCAAATCTTGTTAGAGGAATCTGATGAGGAAAGAGAAGAAATGAATGCTTTCATATCAGAGCAACCTAAATCAGACTCAAACCTAGACAACTCTGAAGAAGAGTTTAGTTATGAGTCAAATAATTCTAAAAAATCTAGGTGCTGCTTTGACAACGATTGTGATGAGTGTATCCTTAAATCTATAGGATTAAATAACTCAAGTCTTAATGTGCTCTCTAAGAAAGAAAGTTTGATTCTAGACTTAATAGATAAAATTCAAGACCCAGAAGAAAGGAGAATACAACTTGAAAATTATATCCAATTGTCTTCTAGGGATGAAAGTTCAGGAATTAAAGGAAGCATAAAAGATGATTCTTATTCTTTTAAGAATATCATTGAACGAGTAAAAACTGTCAACACTTCTTCTAAAGAACCAACAATAGATGATCTAAAAGCAGAAATGAATGAAATAAAAGAAGAATTAAAAACTCTATAACAAAGAGTTTCAGTTGTAGAAGAATTTGATGAAGACCAGTTTCAAAATCTTTTATGGGAATCATGAAAAGAAATAAAAGATCAAGAACCTGAAAATAAAGGAAAAGGTATAATGATACAGGAACCTAATGAAGAGTCTGTTAATATCCTAAATGATCCAAAAGGATGGGTTTGTGCTATAAAACTAGTAATAGCCCAAAAATGGTTCACTAAAATAACAATAGTAGTGAACAAGGAATTTAGTTTTCAATCTATCTAATAGATTTAGTAGCAGATTTGAATTGTATTAAAGAAGGATTAGTGCCCTCAAAGTACTTTCAAAAGACTACTCAAATTCTTCATGCAGCTAATAGAGATAGACTGATAATAGACTATAAGTTATCAAATGCTGCAGTCTGCAATAACAAGGTCTGTTTTCCTCTGCCCTTTGTATTAGTAAAAGGCCTATCTCAAAGAGTAATCCTAAGAAATCACTTCCTACATATGTTATTCCCTATATCTAAGATTGATTAATCAGGGATTGAAACAATAATAAAAGGAAGACAAATTAAATTTCAATTTGTTGAAAAACCTAGAATCCATTAAATAAATCTAATAAAAATACCACAAAAAGAAAAGAAAATTTTCTAATGTCTCTTAAAGAAGAGATAAAATATAAAAGAATTGAAGAACAAATAAAGTCTTCAAAGTTGCAAGAAGAAATTAAAAAATTTCAAAATAAAATAGAACTAACAATATGTACTGAGATTCGTAATGCTTTTTGGAACAGGAAACAACATATAATAGAATTGCCTTATGAGCTAGATTTCTCTGAAAAACAGGTTCCTACTAAGGCTAGATTTATTATTATGGGACCTAGACATCTAGAAATCTATAAAAAAGAAATTGAAGAATTATTGAAAAATGGATTAATTAGAAAAAGTTACAGTCCTTCGAATTGCCCTGCATTTTACGTTGAAAATGCTACAGAACTCGAAAGCCTTTGAATAAAGTCTTAAGGTGGATAAGATATCTGATCCCTAATAAGAAGGATCTGCTTAATAGACTTTATGCTGCCAAGATATTTTCTAAATTCGATATGAAATCAGGATACTAGCAAATTCAGATAACTGAAAAAGATAGGTACAAAACTGTTTTTACAGTACTTTTTGGACATTATGAATGGAATATCATGCCATTTGGATTGAAAATTGCTCCCTCTGAATTTCAAAATATTATGAATGATATTTTCAATCCTTATCATGAATATATAATTGTTTACATTGATGATGTTTTAGTGTTTTCTCCTTCTATTGAGAAACATTTTAAACATTTTCATATGTTTTTTAATATTGTCACTAAGGCAAGATTAGCAGTTTCAGTGAAAAAGGTAAAAATATTCCAAATTGTTATTCGATTCTTAGGTCACAATATTTCTAAAAGATCAATGAGCAATTCAATTTGCTGACAAATTTCCTAATAAGTTATAGGAAAAACAACAATTACAGAGATTTCTAGGCGGTTTGAATTATGTAGAAGAATTTTACAAAGATTTAGCCCTATATTACAATTTACATGGGCAAGAGGGTTTGGCAAAATTTTTGAAAAGGTTAGACCAGTTTTAATTAATTCTTGTTTTACTAATTTGGATTTTCATGTCACACAGCTTAATAGGAAGTATTCAAATCATAATCCTTTGAAAGTAGAAGTTCATGACAAGACTTTTCATTTAAAGCTCCTTTTTAATTTTGTTAATGTGTGGAGTAGCCATAATTAGTTCTTTAATATAGTTCGGCACTCCTGGGAAGAGCCAATAATTGGCAATCCAAGGTATGTTTTGGGTGCCAAATTAAACTGATTGAAAATGGTTTTGAGGGTTTAGAACAAAGAAGTTTTTGGTTGTATTCCAGATAGAGTTAAAAATGCTGAAGTGGTGGTTGTTTCCAATATTAAGCAAGCAGTTGATAGGGGTGATGTGACTTTGGATGATCTAAGTAGAGTTAAAGCACTATTAGAAGAGGAGCTTAACATTGAGGAGGAATTTTGGAGGCAAAAGTCCTCGGTGAAATGGCTCAAGGAAGGTGAAAGATGTACTAAATTTTTCCACAGTCAAAGCCAAAAGGAGCATATTAGCCATCCACAAAATCAAAGATGCATCTGGAAATTGGATTGATCAAAAAGCAAATATTGAGAAGTTAGCAATTGAACACTTTATGCACTTGTTTTCAAATGAAGGTAATACCCTGGATCCATCCTTCTTTGATTGCATTCCATCTTTGGTAACTGAGGATATTAATAGCAAACTGAGTAAATTCCCTGAAGAGGATGAAGTAAAAGAGGCAGTGAGGCAGTTTGATAAAAATAGTGTGGCTGGTCCGGATGGGTTCAATGGCTATTTTTTCAATTCTTATTGGGAGATTGTAGCTAAATATGTGACAATGGCTATTCAATATTTCTTTGATGGAGGTGAGCTTACAAATTTTATAAGCAGCACGATTATTATTCTTTTGCCTAAGGTGGACTCTCCTCAATCATTCACTGATCTAAGAGCCATTAGCTTATGTAATTTTACTACTAAAATCATATCCTTGCATACTAGTCAATCAGTTATCCCCTATTTTAAAACTCCTAATATCAGAAGAACAAAGTGGATTCATGAGAGAAGAAGCATCATAGACAATGTGTCCTTGGCTCAAGACTTAGTACATGATTTGCATAAAAAGGTTCTTGGTTGCAACACCATTTTCAAATTAGATATAGCAAAGGCATATGACAAGGTTAATTGGTTCTTTTTAATTTCGGTTCTAAGGAAATTTGGATTTTGTGAATATTGGATAGATCTAATTTGGCATATGGTTATAGAGTCCATGGTATTCCGTGCTAGTGAATGGCAACTCTATGGGTTTCTTTAAGCCTTCAAAAGGCCTTCGGTAAGAAGATCCTTTGTCTTCTATTTTGTTTCTTCTAGCAGCTAAAGTATTAAGTCAAGGACTTAATCAAATTATGGAATTAGGTAATGTTGATTATTTCTACCATCATATGAGCTCTCCTAAAATATCACACCTCTCATTTGCAGATGATACTATCATATTTTCCAATGGTAAAAAAAGTTCTTGTGAAAGTTTAATTGCGTTTTTGGAAAAGTATGAGGCTAATTATGGCCAACTGGTGAATAGACAAAAGAGTTGTTTTCTAACAAGTACTAAAGCTTCTCCTCAATGCCTAAGAATCATTAAGAAGGCCATAGGTTTCACTCATAAAATAATTTGGTGATTTATCTTGCCTGTCCTCTCTTTGTGGGGCATAAGACAATGTCTTTATCTACTAACATGGTATCTAAGATTCAATTGAGGATCTCCTTTTGGTCTACTAAAATTTTGTCTCAAGGTGGCAAGTCAGTTTTAATAAAGCATGTGCTTAATTCAAGAAGAAGGACTTAGTATTAGATTATTATCAGACATGTCTCGGGCATTCTCAATGAAACTCTGGTTCAATTTATGGAAAGGTCATTCTCTATACGTGCAGTTCATCTTGGCCAAGTACTGTAAGTAAGGTGCATCCAATGTGGGCAACTCTTACAAATGTGTCTCTAATGTGGAGGAGGCTAGTGGGTTGTAGAGATCTTGTTGAATCCCACTTAGCCTGGAATGTGGGAAAGGGGTAGATTAGCTTTTGGTATGATGTATGGTGTGAGCTTGGGCCGTATATTTACTTGTTGATGAAATACCAAATCACCTAGTACACTTGTAACTATATGATTATTTCCATCTCTCAGAGATTGATAAACAACTAATACCAAGGATAGTGCAGTGCTTGAGCTGGTGTGGACTGAAAACAAGGGAGGTTCTTTCTCTATTTTGTCAACATGAAGTGTTATTAGGCAAACCTTTAACTTGCAGCCATGGTTAGTTAATTCATGGTGCCTCTACTTCCAATTAAGGTATCAATCTTTTTTGGAAATTATGGTATGGTTTTCTGGCTTGGACAGCAATGTAGTGAGATTTAACATTTCCTTAGCTTCTTGTTGTCGATGTTGCGCTAATCCTAATATAGAAACAAGTCAACACTTATTTATATCTTCTCAAATTGCCATATGTTTGGAAGTTCTTCTTTCACTTCTTTGATATGTCCTTCATCATCACATCAGTGCACGAGATGTTTAGATTATGGTGGCACGCTGGTACTAACTCTTTTGCAGGATATATGAGATCTATCACTCCTTGCTTGATTATATGGGAGATTTGGAAAACCCGCAATGTGAAAGGTTTATAACAATATATCAATGATCTCGGTGAGAATCATAAGGCAAGTAATGAAAACCATTGGCCTAATCCTTACTGCCTTGAAAGGTAAAGTTAAACTTCACTTTAAAGATTCTTATTAGCTTAGATTCTTGCCATTCCGGATTCTAAGCCGCATGTTTTTAAAGAAAGTTGTGATCCCTAGAGGGCAGCAACAAGGGGTATAATTAGAAATTCTTCAGGTGATATATTGGTTGCATTTGTTACTTATTTGGGTATACAAACCAATATGGCTGCTGAGTTTAAAGGCTTGCAAATATGTGTTTTAAGAGGATTAGTTAACATCATTGTTAATACTGATTCCTTAGCTCTTATGCATTATGTCACTAAGAAAATTAATCCATTATGGAAGTTTCACGTGAAATTTCGTGAGTTAATGAAGTTGATTGATACATACAACATTTTGGTCTCCCATTGCTATAGAGAAACGAATGCAATTGCAAATAGAATAGCAAATGAAGCTTGTGATAGAGAGGTTAATTTTATTTGGACTTCATCCAGTAGCTTTTTTGCACACCTTCTTGGGCTTTCTCCTTTTGGACAACGACCAGTTTCCTTACATTAGAGTAATTTCAAAATCATAGCTTTAGGTTGTTTATGTAATGGGATAGTATCCCAGATTTATGCTTTTGAAAACTTGATTTTTTATTGTAATGGGATAGTATCCTAAGTTTAGGTTGCTTGAACTCTTGTAAGTTTAGGCTTAGACTATGCTCTGGCCATAGTTTTTTTCTTGCAAATTAATAAAATCTAAAGGACTGGCCCAGGTCCTAGAAAAGTTTGGGCTAAAAAAAATAGAATGAAGAGTCACTTGATCAAGACAAAATGTTGATTTCGCAAGACCTTAGTTATAGTTTGTTAGTGTTTTTTTTTTTTTTTTTTTAAACAAAGATAGAAGATTTATTAATGATAGAAAAAACAGTTGCTAGCTTTTACAGTAAGGACCTAAGCCAGCTCTGCAAAGACACACTGTTTCCACAAAGATTAGGATCTGTAAGGGTTTTCCTTGCCATTCTTTGGGCAACCCAATTACATTTCTAAAAGGCGAATATAAGGAAGCAACATAAGGAACTAGCTAGTATGGCTACATCATCAATAAGCATAGTCGATGGGGCTCCATCAATTCTAGAATTGATAGCTTCAATAAAAAGTTTTGCATCCCCTTCAAAGATGATGTTTATGAGTTGGAGATCTAGACATGTTTGAACCGCTGCTCTTAAAGCAAGGCATTCCAAAACAAAAGGTGTAGTGATCCCTTGTACCTGAGCACCATGAGCATACAAGAAGTATCCTATGCGGTCTCAAAGAACAAGGCCAATACTTCCCAAATTATCATTTAAACCCGCATCAAAATTAACTTTAATAAAAACCTGTGGGGAGGAGACCAAGCACCTGTTGCCAAGCTACCTATGATTGACTATCTTTTTGAGTTGTAGCATTCAGCGCCTGTTGACAAATCTGATCCAAGGCAGCTTTGATGGCAATCTCATTGGCACTCCAACTGATTGAATTAAAAACTGTCATTCCGTGATTTCCATAAGATAAAAACATAGCAATTGGACTGTCATGCAATAACATCCATAGAAAGGCTTTGATCTTTCTTAGAACCTTGATAGCCTAGACTGTCTTCCATGGAAAAAGTGACGTGTTAATAGAGACTTGACTTCCACACAACACTTGATATCTCGAGAGACTGTGTATATGCCCCGGTGATTAAAATGCCAAACTAACTTAACCCGTACTCCAGTCTGTGAAAAAGGTAAGGCAAGGACATTCTTCGCATCTTCATCTTCTAAAAGTGAATGCACTGCCTCCATATTCCAATGGCATGGGTTGTGACTTTGCTTTCCATCCTTATAAATGCTTAGCCACCTTCTCCTTAACTTCACGAAATGTATCCCTTTTGGATTTGGACACTAATGAAGGAAGGCCTAAATATTTGTCTTCGAAGCCCATACAAGTGATGTTCAGACGTTGGGAGAGAGCTAAACAGACTGTTTGGGGTATGTTTGAATTAAAGAAAAGAGAGGACTTCAACAAGTTAATCTTCTGGCCACTGGCAGCCTCATAACTCTGAAGAAGATCCTAAATTTGGTCACACTCTTGTGGAGTAGCATTTATGAAGAAAATTGAGTCATCAGCAAAGAGGTGGTTGATAGAAGGACACCTCGGTGTAATTTCAACCCATGTAGATTATTAGATGCTTCAGCTTCATTCAGTAAAATAGACATACCTTT
This sequence comes from Quillaja saponaria, assembly GCA_029379385.1. Lineage (NCBI taxonomy): Eukaryota > Viridiplantae > Streptophyta > Magnoliopsida > Fabales > Quillajaceae > Quillaja > Quillaja saponaria. The sequence goes on along the minus strand of CM055608.1, from coordinate 17,971,620 downwards.
GGCACAAATTAAAAACAGATAGGGAGAAAGATGGTCTCCTTGATGAAGTCCTCTGTGAGTTTTAAAAAATCATGTGTTTCACCATCAAAACATACCGAATAAGAAACTGAAGTAACCAACTCCATAATCAAGTCCACCCATTTTGAAGCAAAACCTAATTTACTAAGCATTCCTTTCAAGAACTCCCACTCCATCCGATCATATGCTTTGCTCATGTCCACTTTTATCACCATATCAAACTTCCTACCTTTCTTCCTTGTTTTCAATGAATGCATGAATTCATGTGCCACTAGCATATTATGTGATATCAGTTTTCCTTGCAAGAAAACACATTGGTACTTATGATTTTTCCCATAATATGTTTAAGCCGATGCACCAAGAGATTATAGACAATCTTGTAAAAAATAGAACACAGACTAATTGGTCTCAGCTAAGTCATGTCCATGGGAGGAGTGACTTTTGGTATTAATACTAGAACTGGTTGCGAAGCATTCTACTATGCCAAAAAAAATCTTCGACAACTAGGCACACGTCACTCCTAATAATATCCCAGTAGGTGTGAAAAAATTTTCCTGTTAAACCATCATCCCCTAGAGCACTTGTAGGATTAATTGAAAAGGTTGCTTATTTAATTTCCTTGTCGCTCACTAGCTTTAAGAGTTTTTTTATTCATGTCTGCAGTTACTTTTCGGGACACTTTATTCAAAATAACATCCTTCCCTGGACAACCATTAGATTCAAAAAGCTTAGTTGAAATATTCTATTGCAACTTCGGCTATTCCTTGTCTATCCGAAACTACTAGGCCATCATCCTTTTGTAGCGTTGTATTGAATTAGTCTTCCTTGTTGAATAGTTGTGGCATGGAAAAAGGAAGTATTTTTGTCCCCTAATTGGAGCCATGAGACTCTAGACTTCTCCTTCCAATATGCTTCCTCTTTTGACCATCACTGACCAATTGACCTTCTAAGTTTAAAACAAGCTCCCTATCAAAGTCCGCACTGTTATTTCTTATTGCAGCCAACTGACTTTTTAAAGACTCAATCCGCCTTTTAGAATTAGTGGTGCCAGACTTGCTCTAATCAACCAATGCATGTCTCACTTGTTTCAATTTGGAAAACACTGAAAAGTATTGTTCCCCTAGCCTCATAGTTCTAATTTATAATACTATTTCTCGGGCTGCAGGTAGATCAATCCATCTAGCATCAAACTTAAATTGTCTCTTAAACTTTCTTGGAGGTTCAGATTGAAGCAAAATAGGCCGTTGGTCAGAGCCTAATTCATCCAAATGTAACACTGTATGGAGAGTGTAAATAGATAGCTAGTCATGCGAGCCTAGAAATCCGTCTAACGGTTCTTGAATATTTCTTTGCCCCTATTAGAGGTGAAAGGATAGCCTTGAAAACCCAGGTCCAAAAACGCTCCATGATTAATAAAATCCAAGAATTCCTGTCTCTGTCCTGGTCTCTGAGGTACACCTGTAATAAATATACAGGATCTCATACATGAATTTAGAACACATTAATAATAAGGTTTACGTACCTGATTGAGCCATAGTAGCGGATATCTGGAATCTCAGTCAAGCACGACTTAGTAATTGCTTCACACAGCCAGGTCTTTCTCTTCGTACTCTCTGTATTTCTTGGTGGCAGCTTTCAATGGGGCAAGATGCGTATATATAGATAGGAGAGGGGACCTAGCTATTTCATGTTAGATAAAACCCTAAGAGTTCTCCTATTAAAGACTCTTAAAGTCACCCAGCCTACACTTACTGCCAATCCATATCTAATCAAATAATACATCTAATCAGATAAGAAGTGTGCTTAAGCCCTATCCCAAATGATCACATAAACTATATGGGCTATTAATGGCATGTGAAATTTCTGACATTTTTCCACTTGGGCAACATTAATTGTAGTTTTAAAATTTTGAAAAATATATTTTTAGAAAACGACTCTCAGGCAAGGTATAACTTTTATGTGGCCACAATTTTAAAAGAAAAAACTTTGGTCCTGAGATGCACTTTAAACAATCCAGCCCAATTAAGTTATTAACATCGAATCATGGCAATCATTGTGCCACTTAAACGACACAAGACCAATCCATGGTTACAAATGCCAACAACCAAATCTGCAATGGATCTAGATGTGGTAGTGTAACAAGAAAATAGCATCTAAATGTGATCAACATATGCTATTTTCATTGTCGGTCCTCCAGGTGATTTCATTAAAACTTGATGCTTTCCAAAGCTCTAGAAATCACTTAAGCTTAATTTTAAGCTTGTATGTCTCAACAACCATCTCGAGATATCCAATTAATGTCATTTGAGACATACCTCCAAATTGACAAAACCGTCACACTTAAGACAGATACCAAGTCTTAAGATTTTAATGCAATAACATGTCATATAACCATATATGCACATACAATATTAATCATATCACAATGAAAAACATAACACACCATCCAACAAGGATGTAAGTAAAACTTGGGTCACAAAATAGCATACATAACATGCTAACTTTGAACAAAATAAAGCAAACTCCCAGTCCTGATTGTGCTTTGGGTAAAGGATCTGCTAACAGTTTACTGTATCAATATATTCAAACATAATTTCTCAATTTTTTTTTTACAAAATCTATAGTCATCGCCTCTCGATGATTGTTCTTTAAAAAGAACACGGTAGAACTATTGTTATAATAGATCTTAAGCAATTTAAAATCGAGACAACCACACAAAGATAAATTATCATGTTCTTCAACCACATACCATGCTTGTGTAGTGAAAGAAGCTTTTGCTTAGAACAATTCCAGATACAGCTCCCAAAATTAACATAAAAATATATTCTGAAGTAGATTTAAGATCATCTTTGCAACTAGAAAAGTCAAAATTAGAGTAACGAATTAATTTAAGGTGATCAATTATTGTATGCATTAGCATAAAAACTTTGGTTCTTTCTAAATACTTCATAACTTATGTTCTGATCTTGGGTTTGACTGTGCCAAAAACTCCCACTGCAAAAGCAATGTTAAAGCTAATACAAATCAAAGCATACAAGCTTCCAATTGCACTAGCATGAAAAACATTTCTCATGGACTTTCTCTGAAACTTATTAACGAGATATTAATTTAAACTAAACTTGTCACTCTTGACAACAGGCATATCCTCAGTCTTGCATTTATGTACATTGAACCTATAGAATACTATATCAATATAGGTTTACTAGAGAATACCTAACAAGGGTGAGATCTATTCCGGTATATCTCAGCACCAAGAACAAAAGATGTTTCCCCAAGATCTTTCATGCCAAAGGCTTAGACAACATCAACTTTGTCTCACAAAATAAGTTAATGTCACTATTGATAACAAGCAAGATATCATTTACTATTATTAGGATATGATAAACCTGCTCCCTACTGACTTTAAGATATATTCATTAAATCAGTGTTACTAAATCAATATGATAAACTAGCTCCCATTGACAATAGAGAAAGTCTCACTAAAAAGACACATTCTTTTGAGTGAAAAACTTTCGATTACAAGTTTTACTTTGAAATATTTAATCTCCTGATTTGAATTATTCTTAATCTAACAAATCCACTTGCACCCAATGAGTATAAAAAAAACCATGGAAGTTCAACCAACTCCCATACACCATTATTTATTATAGACTATATCACATCTCACATGGCATCAACCCACATTCCCGACAGTAGGCTAGAGACAGGTGCTTGTGCAACTGTATTCTAATGTTAAGGAACTACACCAGAAACAAGTGCGACAATTTTAACTAGAATAGGTGATGCATTTTTAATTATTCTTAACTTCCCCCCATCACCTATTCTCACCACATGTAGATGTGATGTAGTTAGTCACAATATATATAAGTGAAGTATGACAAATTTATTTTTCTTTCTTTACTAGTAGTTCAAAACCTTTTCAACTCAACGAATCAAATTCTAAGAATTTAGTAGTGTGAGATACTACTATCTTGGTTTCACGTGTGGATAGAACATATCTCCCTTAAAGTGATTTGGATAACTAGTAAAGTAACAGTTAATAGAAAATAGGACAATTTTCTTTTCATTTGTGTTATATATTTTATTTAAGTCTGATAATCTTAAACACGAAAAAGGTTCAATCTAGATTTTCTCCCAGCCTACAAGTTAAAAAGGTGTTTTAAACATTGATTTACTAGTAACCCGATTATTTAGGGACTTTACCCTAAAAGTATTCAGGGAAGTTTGACATATTCATTATATTTCTAATCATGTCCTTAAAGGTACGAGTATGTCTTTCGGCCACAACACTTATTCAGGGCTACCAAGCATGGTATAATGGGTTAAAAACCCACACTCTAGTGTGTACCTAGCAAACAATCTCATGTCTATCAACATCATGTTTGCCATAATACTACCACCACGGTCAGATCATAAAGTTTTAATAACTTTCCCCAATTGTATTTCAACTTCAATTTTGAAAATTTTAAAATTTTCAAGACAATCATAAATTTTACTTAATCAAGTATAAAAACCAAAACGGGAAAAATCATCAATGAAAGAGATAAAACAAATTTTTTATTTTTTTTTGGCAATTGGTGGAATAAAATTCACTAAAATTTATGTGAAAAATCTCTAAGAGATTTGAACTATTAGTTTCCCCATTTTTCACTTTTTTGTTCAATTTACTCCTGATCCACTTAACCCAAAACCTTAAGTTTCCAAAAACAAGTAAAGGAAATAATATCATTCATGAGATTTTCAACTCTTTCCCTTAAATTTGACCTAGATGTTTATGCTAAAACATTTAGGATTTTTCTTTAATTCAAAAGATTTTGTAAATAAATTTTCTTAGTATGAAATGAGGAGTATTACATTTGGAAGAGTTAAACACATTCACCAAAAATTTTAAAATTTAAAGCATTTGAACTTTAAAATTACCCAAATCAAAAATAAAATGACCATTTTGTCCAGTAAGAAAATTAAAATCAAATTCCACCTATATGTTTAAAATGACTTTCGAGGTATAAAAAAAACTACATCAATGAATCCACTTTGATGTCATTCCAAACTCAAGGTTTAACCTTTAATTCACTTAGGTTCTTTTTAAACACATTTCTTGGTTTTATAACCAAGACATAAATATAAGGCAATATGCCTTCACATAACCTCTCAAACTTTACTAGAAGCACATTAGGTTCATTTTTATGACAGACTTAGAATTGTCCACATTAAATTTCTGACCGTTACCATGCCTTTCAGCATCTTGATTTCTCATGATAAGTATGTTTCAATTTACCATAAAGGTACTTCGCTAAAACTATGTTTGAAATGAAAAACTTAAAAGTCACCCTCAATTTCGGACAAACCACTCACGAGGTGTTAAGAGATAGACATTTTGAGGCGGATAAGGCTTAACCTATTAGATTTCTCCAATTTTCCAAAAACTTATTTCTAAGTATCAATGCTAACAACAAATGTGATGATTCAAAATAAAAGAATGCAACATGCCAAAGAATCAGAGTAATTAATAACAAAAATAAAACTTATTCTTCATGATTCCAAGGCGCATCATTGCAAACTCCCCTTTGGGCAGAGAATGCAACATGCCATTAGGATCTCACTTCAACCCATGAAACCGAAACACAAAAGCATCCCAAGTTTCAAAAAGTCCATCCCCTTTGGGCAGATAAACCTTCTAAGCCAGGAATGCAATATGTCAATCAAAATGAGTGCTAAATGATCAAGAATAAGAATTTATTTTACATGAATCCAAAGTGCATCATTACAAACTCCCCTTTGGGCAGAGAATGAAATATGCTATTATGATCTCATGATCAACCCATGAAACTAAAAGTAGAGCATCCTAGCCTTCAAAAAGTCTATCCCCTTTGGGCATATAAACCTTCTAGGCCGGTATACCCCAAACCATATGTTTCATGTATTTACCAAAATTAAAGTATATAATAACCCCCTTTGGGCAGGAAATTATATATAATAATTTAAGAAATACCCCGTACTATAGCTTTCGAAAATCTCATAAATCTATACAGGTAGACCACTTTGGTGGCAACCACCTATATAAACCTATAATATTTTAAAGCTGGGAAAATTTAATTACTCCAATTTATCATTCTTAACTGAAATATTATTCAAAAGTATCTCAAATGATCACTTAATGCATGTTGCAAACTTTAAACAAAATTGAATCAAAACAAAAGTTCCTACTAACACATGTTTTAAAAACATGAGAGTACAATAATATTTATCTCTAATTAGGGAGAGTACCTACTGTTTTTAGTTTTAAAACATGTAAATTCATTAAGCCTCGACATTTAAATATGTGCAATTATATTAGTTTTTAACATAGCATAATATCATATACTAATAATATAATTTATGCACATAAGTTTTCAAACATAACCATACCATAAAATTGGAAAATTCAAATAAAAAATAAAATAAAAAATTTGGTAAAAAAATACTACTGGAAGACTGAAGGTGAAAGTCACTCTCTCTTGGAGCGAGTGGGCTTCATTCAAGACTGGTTGAAGCTTCTTCAACCTCAAGCCAGGTCAATTTGACCCAGTCTAGATATATTCGGATCTTTTTGAACCGTTTTCAGAAAAAGTGGGATATTCACCACAATTTTTATGATTTTTCTCAAAAATTTTGCATGGGTTTTGTTTTAAATTAGTATTCTAACAAAAACCCTCTAACAATTTAATGCTATATATCAAGAAAAATTGTCAATCAATTAAATTGAAAAATTATGAACCCTAACTTAAACCCAAAAATGTTTTAATTCGAATTTCTAAAAATTATGTGATTTCACACATCCAATTAGTTTCTAATGAGTATAGAAACATGCTAGATGCAAAACCCATGATCATAATAGATGAAAACAACATGAAATCATAACTTTTCTAATCCAAAAATTAAAATTGTTTTTATGTCAAACCGAATCTTAAAATCCAAATTTCTTAACTTATAGTTGATGAAATCATACAAATAATATATCAAATTAAAGATATTTTGAAGAGGAACAAAACCCCTAATATTAGGAATTCAATTACATACATATAAGGTTTCAATTTTTGAGTTTAAAATTTTGACTTAAATGAACCCTATTATTTTATATCGATTAAATAAATTTCAGGGCTCTAAATCCATGTAAATTAGGCTCTGATACCACATGTAATAAATATACAGGATCTCAAACATGAATTTAGACACATTAATAATAAGGTTTGCGTACTTGATTGAGCCATAGCAGCGGATAACTGGAATCTCAGTCAAGCACGCCTTAGTAATTGCTTCACACAGCCAGGTCTTCCTCTCCGTACTCTCTGTATTTCTTGGTGGCAACTTTCAATGGGACAAGTATATAGAGAGAGGAGAGAGGACCTAGCTATTTCATGTCAGATAAAACTCTAAGAGTCCTCCCATTAAAGACTCCTAAAGTCACTCAGCCTACGCTTACTGCCAATCCGCATCTAATCAGATAAGAAATGTGTTTAAGCCCTATCCCAAATGATCACATAAACTATATGGGCTTTTACTAGCATGTCTCAATTGGACCAAACCTTAAGCCCGTTTTATTATTAAAACAAAACCATACAATTAATGGCAGCCCACATATGAAATTTCTAACAACACCCCCTTGCTTTTTAGTGTAATTTAGAGTAATATTACAGGCGCCACACAGAAAATACTTTAGTCCACAGACTGGATTAAGTGCAAAAGGGTATCAAACTGTTGAGATCTCTCTGTATTATCACAACTGAGGTAAATACAAAAAGTTGTCCAGGAATAGGCTTTAGCTGGGTCCATAACCTTGCACTGAATAAAGAAACGGTCAGCTTGAACTAGATCACTAAAGTGCCTTGCTTCCATGCTAAAACGATGCCACCCAAGAGTTCCTTCAGACGGAAGGACAATGAATTGAGAAAGACCAAACCTATCAAGGAAGCGTTCTGCTCTAAGATGGTCTGCTTTGGTGTCTGACAAGCAAACCAAATTCGGGGAATGGGATTGAAAGATCCCTTTCAGGTGATGAAACGTGAGGGGATTCCCCAGACCTTGCACGTTTCCAATATAGAATCTTCATTAATGGTCATGAAAATGGTCATCTTCACTCCCAGATGAAAGGCAAGATGAGATTTTTGGCTGGGGTGCAATGTTAGCATTTTTGCACCTAGCCAATTGTTTAAGTGTAGGTATTTTAGTATTGTTCTTTAAGTCGTTCGAACTAACCACAAAGCAAGCATCGTTTAACAAGGGGGGATCAGGTGGAAGGTTATTTGGTTTCCTCTTCTTAGAAACTAAATTGTCACATGAAGATGCTTGGTTTACATCGTTATGAATAAATTGATCCAAAGGAACCATCACGTGAGTTGGTGAATTTCCCTCAAATAATTTAGAATTCCGTTTGGACTGTCTTTTAGTGGCCTTGTCCTCCAGTGTCTGTGAATGGACTTTGGTTGGTACCTCAGTTGATAGTTGGACGTTAGAGTCCTGTATAAAGTAGGAGTCTGCATGGGCATGAGAGTCAGAATGGGCGTGAAGGTCTGCATGGGCGTGAGAGTCAGCATGGGTATAGGAGTCTACATGGAGTGTATCAGTCCCATGCAAGGTAGAACTCGTATTTGTCATCTCAGTCCCATGCAACATGGAACTCCTATCACTTGGCATAATTCCATTCAAATTATCAATCTTATCTTTCCCTTCCAGAGAAGTCGCTACATTCAATGACCCGTTAGGGACTTTTATCAAAGTTGTTGTTTCAACTCTAAACCAGTCTTATCAACAATTTGAAAACTTTATGATCCCAATTCACAAGTCGTTCCTGGATTGGGGGATCCAATTTCAGCTATACACGTCATCTTTCTTAGGTCCTTGCATGGATAGATTTAATAATTGAGCAAGATTCTCCGGTTGCCTGAGCAACTTGTCAACCACCAGATTATCCACACCAGTGGTTTTAGAGACTGCGTTGTCTGTAGTGATCTTCCAACCAAACTGAGAAGCACAGACAGAATTATCATATTGAAGTGGGCCCCCACTTGCTATTGCTCTTTTCAGCTTCAAAGTACATCCACGTTCATCATGTCCTGAATCCACAGAAAAAGCAAAATGTGGGGAGTTTCTCACACTGGATATTAACTTTGAACTTTTCCTTAAAAGCCCCAACAGCTACCAATCAATGAGGCATTTGATTATACGGCTTTAATCTCCTTTAACTCTGAAAATCTCAACTTCCAACAATGACCCCAGATTATCCCCTAACTTCTTTCCCAATTTTATTTTATTTTGTACAACAATGAGGTTGGAGCCCCCAAAGTTGGACCCAAAAGGGAGCTTTTTGAAAATTGTGCTTTATCTTCTCAATATCCTTGTCCCATTTGGTAAGTAGCAACAATTGGTTTTTAAACAGCCAAGGATTCCTTTTAAGGACTACCCAGCAATCTACATCATCATCAAAGAAAAATTGGAAGTGGTTATCTCCCAGTTCCACAATACGTAGCCCCTCAGGAATATTCCAAATATTCTGCAAGACATTACTTGTAGTTCCCAGAGCCACGAATGTCAGTTATAACCTTACCCCAAGGGGTTTTGGAGAATTCCTGCACTCCATCTTCAATATCAGCATCATCAAATTGAACTAGCAAATCTTCTTTAGGAAACTCATCCGCAGCCAAAAGATTGGATGACATGAGAACAAGAATCTCACTAGAGAAATGAAGAAACAAAACTTGTGTGAATCAGCATAGAAAGAACCTCACTAGAGAGGAAAAGAGGCCTCATGAAGGAGGAAAAGTCCAGCTATAGTTTGTTGGTGTTTGAACTTTCTTATGTAAACAAATTTGATTTTAAAATTTTGAATTGATTTTTCATATTATGTTTTATTAATAAATACATATGACTTCGAAATTCTAAATTAGTATTTTAAACTCAAATAATATATTTTGAGTGGTAATCAATAATCAAACTAGGTGCGTCATGAAAAACTTTAAAAGTTAGTAATTAATCATAAACTTTTATTATTTTATGAGTTATTGATTCTCTTATTGGTCAAATTTTTTAAAAATTTATTATTTCGTTACATATGCATGTGATGCATCAAGTCTAATTTCCCAACAAGAGAAAGTCAATGGGTTAAATTTACAAATTAAATCTACTAATTAGACTCATTTCCTTACATGGTATTATGCACGACCATGTAGTTATGTGCATTAGGCTACACGTTGACTGTTCCAAGGCATCCAAGGGGGAACTAAGCTACCCGGTTCCACTCATGAGAGGCCAATCTTCGAAATAATAATAATAATAATAATAATAAAATTGAGACTATCCACTTATTTCATACCTTGCAAAATTGAGGAGGCATTTGTAGATAGAAACAAAATTACATCTATCACAAATTGTCAAGTGAAACTTATAACATCAATGCAATAAATTACAAGGCACTATACATCACACCAAAGTTCTCGTACAATAATAATGGCCAATGTAAACATAATATATGGCGTTAAATTAACAAATCACTAGACGTCACCTGTTTAAAATATTTTACATACATGTAGACAGTCTATGGCCAATAAAATTCTGCACATGTCCATTATGACAAAGAAAAAACAAATATTCTTAAATAAAGCCATGTCACGTGTCACCCAATAAGTCTTCTTCATGTGGCACTAAAAACTCTATAAATTGAGAGCTTTCTCATTATTTTTGGTAGAATAGAAAAAAAATAATAATAATTTGAAGTACCAGAGTGATGCAGAAAGACAAAGACTCTCTGTACTTCCAAGTTCATAACTTTTAACAATCGTTCGATCCTACAATTCTTTCAGCCAACCAAAAGTGCTCAAGGATCTACAAAAACCTCTAAGTTTCCCTACAATCAAGCTTAGATCCTGCAGAAATCACACCATCATCTCAACCAAGATCAAGCTGTCAAGTCCTGGATTGAACAATTTCCTTAGCAAATTAAATCAGAGGATTTTTTTTTCTTTTATTGTATCAAGGATATAAATAGAATTTGTACCAATTTACTCAAATTAATATAAATTATTATTTATAAACTATTTTTTGTTCTAAAAAATTTGTGTTCTCACATACATGAGTCAAAGAGTTTGCTCACTATACCTTAAGAAAGTGGAGTCGGATGGGTGGAGACCTAGATGGATATAAATAGAATTTGTACCAATTTATTCAAATTAATATAAATTATTATTTATAAACTATTTTTTGTTCTAAAAAATTTGTGTTCTCACATACATGAGTCAAAGAGTTTGCTCACTATACCTTAAGAAAGTGGAGTCGGATGGGTGGAGGAGACCTAGATGGGTAAAGGTACTTACGTGCTTCATCGCCAGGATAATAGACATGCATCTTTCTTTCTTATACATTCCATTCGGAACATTTGCACTAGAAACTATTTGGTCTCGGATAAATTCTAGACAGGAAATATCTTTCTACCATTGAAAATGAGATAAGTCTGGATTTCTAAGATTTATTAACTGCTCATGTGACCTATCTAATCTTAGTATATTAGCACCTATAAAATAGTTTATTATTGTATAAATTAGAGTAATAACCACATTAGGCACTACGTTTTCCATTTTCTTGTTTAATGGAATTTAATATTTGATTTTTTGCTATTTCAATCAAATGGAAATCCCACCAGCTTAACAATTGACCAGGTAAAATCACTAATTATAGCTAAAGCTATTTCTCTATCCTGATTTCCATTAGATTTACATGCTATAACATACATTAGCATGTGTTTAGTAGTTTGGAAGATTTAGTATTCAACTAACCCGTCTCTCAACTATGGATTTTTCATCGAATTGAAATCTATCTTGAAAGCATTATCTTCATATTGCAAATCCAGTGGAGATGGTCTTGGGTAATACATTTTTCAGAGAGCTGTGGGTGTTGTTCTATTCCAATGAAGTTTATTTACTTCTAATGGGGAACTAGAATCTATTTGTTGTTCTTTACTAAGAACATTCACACTTTTAGTGGATTTCTTTTTGATAGATCTAAAGTTTGTAATCTTGTTATTAATTCATCAACAAAGTTTTTATCATTAACTTTGGATTCTTTTTTGAATTTTAAATTAATTTCAAGAAGTGGTTTCATCATTACTAGATCAACTTGAGAATTAGAAGAAGATCCTGATGATTGGGAAAAGATTTGTTAAGATAGCTTCTCTTATATAAGAAAGTTTTTAATCCTATATGATTGTTTTCCTAAGGATTGGAGATACAAATTTGTACAATTATTTTGGTTGAAAATTTCCACTAAGGCTGTTATGTTTATTGCCTCTTTTGGTAAAGCAGAATAAGGACTAGCTATGATTTCTCCCTTTGATTTTTTTGACACATAAAGATTCGGGAAGATGGATAGCATAAATATACTTTCCTTCTTTAGTGAAAAAGTTTTGATAAGCAGATTCTAAAATATTAAGAAACTGAGGATTTTCAAAATCTGGTCAATTTCTTTTCTAAAATCTAAAAGCCTTTTCAAGCCATTTAAAAAATCCAAATTTCTAATGGAATTTTTCTATATACTGATTATACATATTTGGGGAAAAGAATACAAAAGGAAGAGCAACCCCTACCAATCCAATCAGTATAGCACTATGAACAGTATGATCTAATTCAACCTACAAAATTCCTTGCAAATCACTCCAGCAGAAATTCATGCATAGAATCAGGACTAGCAAGGAGGTCAACGGGTTTTTTACCAAGGGAATCTTTTAGAATTGTTATTTGACCTTCCTTCAGAACTAAATCTTCATCAAGGATATCTATCTTCTTCTCCAATGCATTAACTTCTGAGTTCAGTTGCGTGTTCTTCTCTCTGTATTGCTTCACTTCCTCCCACATTAGATGTCTCTCATTGGATACTTTTGGCAATACCCCCCTCATGTTTGTTAATTCCTTTATTGACTCCTGGAGATCACTTTTTAGCCGATTTATGTTCTCATCCTTCTCCAATATCTGTTCATGATGGGAAGAGAAACTAATTTTAAAAAAAATTGACAAGGCAAAGTTAAGGGCTACAAACAATTTCTGAAGAAACACAGGGAAGATGAACACCCCGTTAAGAGGGTGATCCAATGTACAAAATGCACATTAGAAACAAAACATACCTATTACTTCTGCTTGAAATTTTACTTCTTGAGATACATCAGCATTATGACATGATATAAACACCAAACAGGTTAAATCAGTTTATCTGAATAAACTGCACGAACTTGTAATATCTTTTGTAGAGCATCAGTCATGACACATTTTACTCATCAAGTAGTTTACGAGAGAATCCAAATGCATTCTTGTTGGATCAATAATAGCTAGTTTTTCAACTCTTGCAAATTTTATTCTGCTGGTCCAACCATCTAGGACTCAGATCTGTGTTCACTTTGTACTCTTATCTTTTCTTGTCTCACCAATCAACCTGCCTTAGAACCAATCTGATTTAATTAATGCATTGCTCACCTGTGCAGCGGGAAGCACCATAAGCATGATAGATTGTATCCATCATTTTATTTTACCCTATTCTAGACACCGTCTGCAATATCTAAACCTACTAATAAAGCAAGAGAGATTTGAACCTGAAGTGCATATCAACAAAAGTGCATCAAATTCATTAGCAAATTTTAAATATTGAGTTCCAAAAATACAGGTGACAGCAAATATGAACCTGAAGTTTGTGATCCTTCAACTTGTGTGTCAAGCATGAGAGATTGTCTAGCGTATTTTGTACCTCACATCTGAGGATGTCATTTCCTCTTACTGCAGTAGCAAGTTCAGCTTGCAACTGCTCAAATTCCAGATCTTTAGAGTAAAGCTTCTCCCTTAACAGACTTGTTACCAAACATTCTGCTTTAAACTCATTTCTTATATTATCCTGTGCAAGGAAAATTATGAGCTGCATACATCAGTCAAAAAGAAGAACCAGGGAAGCATAGTTCAATTCAACTGGAAAAAAAATCCCATATAAAAGGCAATAATATACATATAGTGAAAGAATTTCCTTGAAATACCATTTATAGGAAACAACTTGCAACAGCAACTTACCTCAGAGCTTTGATCATTTAGTTTCGCTATTTTATCTGCATCCACACATTGTGATTGGAATTCAGAACCCAGAAGACTGGACTTTTCGTGCAACAAAGAGGACATCATCTGCAAACTCCTTGCCAATCCCTCAACTCCACGCTTAAGACCCTGAATTGTCATGTCAGTTTCAATCGCATATTCTCCATCTAACACATTCTTGATGACTTCTGCACTTTGTTCGGTATCCTGAAGAAGCTTCCCTGCTTTCCCTTTAATGAATTCCATTAGCTTAGAACACAATTGGGTGCTCATTAAGCATTGTTACCCCTTGACTTTGTAAACAGCTGATACGGGTCCACAATTCTTTATCTAGTTTAAAAGTTGCAGCAACACTATCTTTCCCATTATATTTTAACTGGTTCAGTAAGTTTATATTCTCATGTCGAAGAGAATCTTGTTCAACTTTATAAGAGTGCAACTCCCTTCTCAAAGTATGTTCTACTCCTGTTAATCTCATTTGCTCCATTTGTAATTTCACCACATACTTATCAATCTTCTCTACTGATGGATTTTTGCAGAGTTCTTCACTAAATCCTTCCCGTAACCCATTAATTGTCTTCTCTTGCTCACAGCAGGCCCTTAGTAATCTTGAGATGGATTTGTGCAACTCTTTACACTCTGTCTCCTTCTCTTCGTAATTTCTCTGGAAGCAATCTCGATGTTCTTCTGTCACCGTATATTTCTCTTGCACTTCAGAGATATGTTGGTGTAAATCTTGATTCTCCTCTCTTACTTCCTTCGTCTTTGCAATCGTTTCCTTGAGTTGTTGCTCATAATAGATTATTATCCTTCTGCTTTCTGATTCCCTCTCATTAAAAGAAGAAACTTCCCTTCGAAGTGAGACATTCTGCTCTGCAGGCTCTCCAACTCTTTCACGAAGCCTTTGCTCTTCAAACTGGTATTTCTCAAGTTTAAGTGACCAGTCACTTGACCTTCTATCCAACTCCTTCTCCAATCCTGACTGCAACTCGTTTTTCTCCTTTTCTAGTCTTCTAGTCCGGGACTCAAATTCTGCCTTTGCACATTTGAGCTCTTCCTTCAAAGATCCTCGTTCAGCAATTCGAGCCTGCAGAAGGCCTGAAACATCATGTTCCATGCTTATCCTTTCCTTTACTAAATTTCTAATTGTCTGAATCATTGTTGGCACATCAAACCCAGCACAAAGAAAGCTTTCTTGCTCAAGTTCTGCAGAAAGAAGAATAATTCTCTCTGCTGCTTCCTTTGACCTTCTTTCTAATTCTGCATCAACACTTTCTTCAATTTTAGCATAGCTTAAACCATCACAATTTCCCCCACGGAAAACATTTTCTGTCTGGAACCTTAAATGATCCAGACCAGGATATCCATTTGTTATTTCAAATGGTTCATCCAATGAGTAGCTTTTCTGGGAAACATCTCCAATATCTGATTCAAAACATCCATTCAGTGATCTACTATAGATATCTTCAACTGTCGTAGGATTATCATGATCAAAATACTCTGAATGAGATTTAGGGAAAGCACAGGACTCAGATAATCTCTCAATGACATTCTTTGCAAGCCTCCTTGGAGATTCATGCCTGAACCCATTTTCTGTCCAATCTCTAGACAAGACTTGAGGGCGATTATCTTTAACTTTTCTAAAGGAGTGAGCCATTGGTTTATCTTTGACTCCAACATCTGTTGGTGAATTAGGTGCTGTGTACTGTACTTTTGGTGGAAGCCTCATACCAAAGTTTTCAGTTCCAGCATAATATCTCTTAGAACAGTTGCCTGGCCTGCCTTTTTCCAGTTGCTGCTCTCCGTCTATGTAATGGTCCACAATCATACTTGAGATATTGCTAGAACAAGTGGAAGAGTTTCCTGATAAATCACGATGAGTTCTTGAAGAACAAGCAGAGCCCGATCTCCCTATTCCATGTGCATTTTCAATAGAAGAATCTCCAATAAGACTTGGCTTATACTGTCTCTCGGTAGTTGGAGTACGACAACTGGCATGCATAGATATATAATTTAAGAGAAAAGTAAATTAAAAAATTATATATAATTTCTTAGAAAAGCTTCAGTCAAGGATTCATGTTATGAAGCATAAGTTATCTAAAGCCTTACAACGATTACTACTTAAACTAACAGTGTGAATTACATACTCAAATAATGTACAAATTGAAGTCCAAAAAGAGCAAGTTCCAAAAATGTGATCTAAAGCCTAACCGGGATGAATGCTCAAACTAATTAGGCACACAGAGCCACATAAATACAGAGGTGATCAAAATGAGTATATATATTGGAGAGAATTCAGGTCAAGAATTCATGTTCCAGAAAAAAAGAGAAAGAACAAAGGTGATGTAAAGGCTCACATAGACATATACATACGGTCGGAGGTGAATTTTGGAAGAGCTCAAGTCAAGAATTCATATTCGACAAGAAAAAAGAAAAAAAAAAAAAAAAAGGATGTAAAGGCTGACCGAGATGATTGCTCGAACTGACAATGTGGCTTGTTACTGATACTAGAAGGAGATCTAGTTTGATCTTTCACCCAAGGTGCCTTACTTTGATCACTGCAATTTCTTTGTCCATTCTCAACACCAAGAAAAGCTGCTGATGTATATGAGCGGCTCCTTCTAAGACCTTGAGAGGTACTGGAACTCTGGCTATCAGCTATTGGCTTCCTGGATTTTGAAAACAAGCCCTTAGGGCTACGAAATTTCATCTCATCTTTGCTACCAGCCTGAGAATTATGCCCAATTTCAGATGAGTTCTCCCAGTAAATTTGCTTATTGGTTGATGTTGGAGGGACAGAAACATTGTTTCCATTGCTAGAAGCAGAAGATCTGAAAAAGAATAGCTTCTTCATCTCTGTTGATCGCACGCACAACAATTTACAAGCACATGGAAGTGAATCCCCAAGCTCAAGAAAGAAAGAGGTCTCGGTGAACCTAGAATCAAGAGTAAAATATGAAAGAAATCACACCGCAACATCATTACAATTTTCTCACCAATGACACAACTATATGTACAAAGAGCCAAAACAACAATTTACAAGCACGTGGAAGTGAATCCCCAAGCTCAAGAAAGAAAGAGGTCTCGGTGAACCTAGAATCAAGAGTAAAATATGAAAGCAATCACAACGCAACACCATTACAATTTTCTCACCAATGACACAACTATATGTACAAAGAGCCAAAACTTTATTATAATTGGAGGAAACCACAACTACAATAAAAAAATAAAAAATGAAATAAATAAAAAAAAAGGAAAAAGAAAGAATATATAATACACATACACATCAAGTATAATTATAGGAGCAGGCTTATTCCAGCATATCCAGCCCATGTGCCTAGCTTCAGTATGAAGAATCAGTCTAACAGAAAAAGCCAATGATAAAGAACAAAAAACACCAGAAATTCCAGCGATTACGAGGACAATTGGACTGTACAGAATAGGGTCAACAACCAAATCAAAGAAGCCGAAACGCAAATTAAAAGAAAAAAGGATCCAAATTGACCCATACCAAATTTATTTATTTATCGTATAAGAGATTGTAGGTTTTCTTTTTCTAATTTTTTTTTTTTGGGAAAAACCTTGAATAAAAAATTTAAAAAAAACAAAAAACCAAGAAGAATAAATAAGCATGCGAGAAAAAATTAGTCTAACATAATTTCTCGTGTTCTTGAATAAAAATTAGTTTAAATTCAACTTTCTCCCCCACCTTTCCCTCAACTTTCTTGGCTTAAAAACAGAATTCCGGAAAATGCATATCAGAGAAATCCTGTTAAAAAATTCATTCTATTACTACTTTCTACCAAAAGATGCTGAAGCAGTACACAATAAAGCTAACGCCCCCACTAGAAAATAGAAAAGTAAAATAGTTCCCGAAAATCGTTAAATTTGTCACTGAATTTCCATTTTGTTTCAAAAATTTGAAAACGAAATCCAAACCCTGATACTAAACGAATTACCGTGTGACTAGATTCAATTTCTTCAGGTATTCTATGGGCGACAGTATTCGAAATTGCGAGTTAGAGACTGTTACCGTTTACTGAGAAGGCCGGACGGCGAAGAAACCGTAAGAAGTCTTAGCGGTATTGGGATTTTAATTGTGGTGACGGCGGAAATGATTGACGGAGTTAATGAGGTGAGTGTGTGCATAAAGGACTGAGACAATCAGAATTCAGAAAACAAAAAATAAGAAAAAGCTGTGTTACTACGAGTGAGAGAGAGAAGGCACTGAAACTGAAAGCACATCGGGGTACTTTTGAGATTTCAAGGAAAGTAAGGAAAAGGGTAACTTTGTCATAACATTATCGTTTTAAATTTAATTTGGGCCGCGGAAAAAGCGGTGGAAGGTCTGAGAGGAGCGGGGGTGTAATTGAGGTATTGATCCAGCGGACTCGTGCTCAACTTTCCAACTGTAGGACCCTAAAACTGGAAAATACCAAAACATTAGTACTTATTTTTTACGCTTTAGTATTTCCTCGGTTTCAACTCTATCTAAAAATAATTTTCTCACCAATTATTCCCTTTAAATATTCTGACATGTCTCAATGTTGTTCCTCCATTATTAATTAAATTACAAGAGATGTTCGAGTTTAATACTATTAACTACATTTTGATTATATTATTTTATTCAAAATCAATAACACGACGAAAAATGTTAATCTTATACTCTAAGGTTGAGTTTGATAATGCTTGTCAAGAAAGTGTTTTGACTTTTAAAAAGTTACCTGAATATTGTTTGGTTAACTTTTTTGTAGGAGTGCTTCTTTTACTACTTTTAAAAAGTTATGGATATTTTTAGAAACACCCTAGATGATGCTTTTAAAAGTTAGTTATAGCTTCTCAAAGTTATAAGTACAAAAAGCACTTTATTAATTTTAGAAAATTACCAAGTATATCTTCAATTAAATTTAAAAGTTATTAAATTTCTCTTCCTAAATATATTTTTAATTAATTATGTCTATTTTTATCTTTTTATACATTCACAATAGCATATAATTTGTTTTACCAAACACATTGTTATTTATTTTACTACCCACAACAACTTTTATAAAAAAAAATTACCAAACAGGGTTACTGTGACTTTTTGATATCTATTTTTTGACAGTATAAAAGTCATAGTATCTTTTCAAAAGCCACATCATCACCAAACCAAGCCTTCTCAAGAAGGTCTTTCTAACCCAACGGGTGTTAGTTGCACTGGTAAGTGGAGTGCAACTCTAGGATGAGGTCAAAGGTTCGAATCCTAAACAACCCCTTTGGGGAGGGTCATAGACCATATCACTCAATAGACTCAAACAAGATTAGGCCAGGGATACTCATAGTGAAAAAAAGAAAAAAGAATAGGGTTTTTCTAACTTATGTCTATTGGGTATATGATAAAAAGTAATTAATAACCATTTAACACCCTTATAAGTAATTATTTCTAATATAATTTTAATTCTTAAAATCAAAATATTAAAATAAATCTCTCTAACTCTAACTCTAACTCTAAACCAAACCCAGACCCTACCCTAACCTAACCCTAGCCCTTACTCTAGCACTAACCCTAAGATTAGCCCTAACCTTAAGCCGAATTAAAATTATATTAGAAATAATTACTTAAATAAAATATTGAATTTTGTTTAGGGGTAATAGTGCCCTAGTATAAAATGGGGACTCCAAGACTAATAAATAGGAATACATTCACACAAAAATTGAGGAAAATAAGGGTATGAAATACTCTTTATCTTGTGCTCAATAGACATAGAATAGAAAAATCCCTAAGAGTAAGCACAATAGATATAGATTTACAACATATTCATCTTTGGTTTGAATAAAAAGTAAACTACTATTTGAGTTTCTCAACTTCTTGGTCATTCTTAAACTAGAGATTCACAATTTTTTTATTTTATTTTATTTTGTTTGAGGCATTTGACTAAAAAAATCGATGATATTAATCAACAAAAAAAATATTGACATGTAATATTTTTTACACATAAACATCACTTTTTGTTTGTTTGTTTTTTTTTTGTTTTTTTTTGTTTCCTTTATTCTCTCTCTCTTTTGTTTTTTTAATAATAGCCTTTGCTACCTTGTCCTTTTCTCTGTAGTTAACCTAACACCTTTCTGTTTTAGCCTCGACAATGTTATTTGACGACATCCATATTGAAGATGTTTTTTTTTTTTACAAAATTTATCCAACAAGATATAAATTAATTTATTTTTTCAACTCTCTATTTTTAAATCTTAAATTTAGAATTCAAAATGTATCCAAATTGAAGTTAAATACTTAGAAAACTTTAATTCGTAAAGATAACACTCTGTAAATATATATATATATATATATATATATATATATTTTGTCAATTGCACTTTTTCCCCGTTGAACTCTCACCCAAAATATAATATCTCAATTTTACATGAAATTAAGCACATTACACTCATATTCTTAAACATTTTTTGTTAATACCACGATCCGCTAAAATTGCGGTTAAATCTACTTGTTAATTAGCATGTGCAAGTCATGTGAGACAATGAATAGATAAAAGTACTTATTCACCATTATCATCTTATTCCCTGCAAAACTAATTAAACACATAATCTTTCTACCAAAAATTATCCGCAAAATCAGAATTCTGTACTTTGATTTTTTTTATTTTTTTTTATTTGAAGACTAAAGTCAAACAAAATGGATTTTGCCTACAACCAAAAAACTCATAAAATCAACATGCGAAAAGAAAATTACTGAGATTTGCAAGTGAAGAAATACCTGAAAGATAGTTATTTTAATTTGGTGCCATTAAGCTTCTGTTTGAGAGTTTGGAAAGAGATGAGAGTAGAGGGTATGGAATGGAAGGTGAGGAGTGTGACAACGTAACATGCTTCCTCCTAATTACATTATGAAGATATCTTGAATGTACCCGTAATAAATATTAAACAAACTCCCAATTTTGTTCACCATTTTATTGTCCAAATCATACTCATTTGTTTCTTAATTACAATCAATACAAATAATTGATAGTTCCTTTCTCCTTCTTTCATTTACTCTAGCAAGCATGTTGGAATTTCACAAAAAACCACAACCTTCAATTGAAAATTGTTCAATTGATTCTTCTTGGGGTACAAATTCTCATACAATAAATTTAGTGTAATAGGACTACTTTACAAGTTCAAATTTCAAATCAAGTGAATATGTTCAACCTTTACACCTTTCAATCTCATTTTCTCTACAATTAGATCCATAAAATTCCAAATAAAATTATCATACAATTTGTGCACATTAATTATTTTTGAACCTAATTGAACTTTGTATATTGTTATGGATTTTACTATGCAAGCGTACATATTGTTTTAACAAGTTATTTAGAGTAAATCAAGTATCGTTTACACGAGGAATTAAGTCTAACAATCGTTAAATACTAAAATTAACCAATTCTAACTTTATCCAAACGAATGAAACTTTGAGATTATTAACTAAATTAACTAAAACATTTAAACTTGAGAATGCATGGAGATGAACATAAGATCACAATTTCCGTCACACTTCACTTGGCTCACTTTTGTCCTATCATGCTTAGCATTCTATGTTATTAATCTAGGATTCTAAGTATCTTTCGAGTTATTTATAATTATACCTACTTAACCAATTCACTATATGAGAATTGAATTAAGCAAGATTCATCAAGACTAGACCTAAATTGGCTACGCATGATTTATGTCTATCCTAAATACGAATCAAATTCAAAAATTAGGTGAATGAATTAGAACAATGCTATTTAATTCAAGGCTAAACCTAGATTTCCTTCTTCAAGATCCCTTAAAGTTACCTAGTCAATCTAATTGGTGATCAAGGAATTAAAAGAATTAAACATGGAATGAAATAAATAATATAAATACCAAAACTTAAACAATCAATAAAAATAATCCAAGCTACATGTTGAGTTCAATTGTAATCCTAGAGAATAAAATAGTTCATGCTACCTAGTGTAGACATGGAATCAAATAAGTTCACCATCAAAGTAAATACAAGAAAACTAAGAGAGGGAGGACTAAAAGAAAACTAAAAGGTTGTCAATCTTCGATCAATACTCATCCAAGCTACTCTTGTCTTCTTGCACTCTTGAGATCTTCCTTTTCTCTAGAGAAACTTAGTTCAATTGTGTGTGTTGAATCTCCAAGCATTTCCTTTTTTATGGGCTTCAAAACCATGAGTTTTGGTCCAATTCAGAGTGGATTCGGCTAGTGCCACAGCCACCCTTTTCCGGGTTCACAGCACTGAAAATGGGACAAAAATCGAAGAGAAAAACACGTTGGGCACCATGGCTATAGGATTTTGGTGCCGTGGTGTACCATTTACTTCTATCTAAACCACTCCAATCCAAAAGCCTTGCCACCATGGCACCATAATTCTAGCGCCAAGGTGCAAGACTGGGCCTAATAATGCAATTTTAGTGTTGCAGCCTCGTTTTTTCACGGCATAGGCGCCCTTATTTAAAAGACACAAACTAAGTCAAATAGGAATGAAACTCTTATTCAAAAGTTTAATCCTAATAAATAAATAAAAACAACTAAAACTTAACATCCTAATGCAATACAAATTAAATTAAGAACTAGACTAAAATTAAACAACTCGTAAAGCATAACTTAAGAACTTAGCTAAAATGAATGAACAAAGTGAAGTAAAATAAGTTATTCATAAACTTATCACACATAATCCAAGAGTATCTATAGATTCATATTTCACAACCTTATAATTTTTTAAGAAGTCAATATGTAACAATTCAAGAAAATTTAATATCCAAGCATCATGAATTAAGTCATGAACTATATTCATGTCTAAAACAAAAACAACAAAAGCTCGAGTCATAATCCGAAATACACATTAATGCCATTCATTATTCATAGCATCAATCAAGTACATGGCATTCAGTTGTTGGCACAGGCAATACAACAAAAGTAGGACAATAATAAGTTCCTACACTACATACGTCATCATGCTCCAAAAGCCAACCCACAAAAGAACCCAAAGTTATCTCCCCAATTGAGACTCACTCAAAACACCCACATGGAATGATAAGTCTTTGAATTAGACTTATTACATATCCTTTACCCATATATTTTAGCTATATTCTTGAGTTTTAGTTTGATTTTGCTTAGTTTTTAGTTTAATTCTTAGTTGAGTCCTTGTTATATTAGGATGTTGAATCTTAGTTCATTTAGGCTAGGATTTAGGTGTTTAATAAGAGTTCTAACTTATATTAACGTAGTTTGTGTGTTTCGAATGTTTAATTCAAGAAGGAGCCCTTTTTGGAGTCAAATTACAAGGCAATTTGGATTTCTACCCTCTGGAGGCTGTAACACTAGAAACGAGCATTGCAATGCCCAAAACACTGCCTGACAAATATGCTGGTAGCAAGGTCAGTACCGTAATGCCAAGAAGGTCAGGATTGCAGTGCCTTGCTTGCTGCCATGTCCCATGTTACATCAAATTTAGACCACCTTTGGCATCAAAAAGTCAGCTTCGCGCCAGCCCAATAAACAATCCGAATTAGACTCAAATTGATGTGTTTAGAAGCCTATTTAAAGGGGAATGACTTGAGGATTAAAAACACACAAGGTTAAGTTTTTATGGAATATTATTCGCCAAATATGGAAGGTAATTGGCCTTATTCTAGGTTCTTCAAAAGGAAAAATAAAGCTTCAGTTTAAGGATGTTTATTAGGGAGAAGGTATATTAATTTTAACAATATGACTTACGGATTGAAGAGAGGAAGTCATTTTCCAGGAATCAATTAGCAAACCTTTAACTCATACCAAAAGACATGATGACAAGTATATTCAAAATAATTTGGTGACTTAGCGTTTAATTTGCATAGGTTATAAAGGATACACAGTCTGCTTGTGACAAGGAGGAGTTGCAACTTTCTAATCACGCCAAGCAAAAGAAATATGGCAACCTAAAATTTCCACTTCCAGACAAGTTCTTGTGCAATTTGAAATCATTGGTGGTGTGAATTTTTACCAAATTTAATTGTACTTCCATCCCATCTACTTGTTTCCTTAAACAATTTAGAAAAGCTTGAAGTGCTAAACTACAATTCAGTAGAGGTAATATTTGATGTGAAGGGGATAAATGAAGCAGAAATACGAAATGAAGGAACTGCCTTTTGTTTAAAACTTTGACTTTAGATCAATTGTCAAATTTGGAGCATGCATAGAATAAGGATTCTCAAGAAACACAATCTTTGAAATCTTTCAAAAGGTGAATGAAAAAGGTGTGAACGCCTAAAAAATATGTTCCTAGCATTTGTAGCCAGAAACCTTCCATAGCTTGAAATGCTTGATGTAAAAAGATTGTGGGCTCCAACAAATAGTTGCAAATGATGATGCCAATAATAATATTAAGTTTTTGTTTCACCATCTCACCACCTTGATTCTTTGGAATTTGCCAAAGCTCGAGAACTTCTACCCTTGGAGACATACTTTAGAGTGGTTGATATTAAAAGAAATAGATATCTACAATTGTGAAGAGTTAGAAACATTCTCAGTTGAAATTGCAAAGCTATAGGAGATCCCTTATCATTGTTGAACAGGTCTTTCCAAACTTGGAGAAGCTCTCCCTCAACAAAAAAGAAACTAACATGATATTGCATGGACAGTTCGAGCCAAACCTCTTTCACAAATTAAAGTCACTCAAATTCCATTTTTTTTGGCTAAGTCAGATTGTTTTCCATTTGGATTCCTTCAGAAAGTACCCAATCTAGAAATCCCTTCAATGTCTGACTGTTCGTTCGAGGAATTATTCCTCTCTACAGTACTTGATGTTGATTTTGTCGAAAAACTTGCAAAGTTTAGAAGATTAACATTGAATCATCACGATGAGCTCAAGTCTATAGTGGCAAGAAACTCTGAGTTCAATATGATTTTAAAAAATAATCTCAAAGAATTTGGAATTATTGTCTTGTTCTAGTTTGAACAATTTAGTTCCATCCACAATATCTCTCACTAGTCTGACAAAATTAGAAGTAGCAAAATGTGAAGGATTAAAATATCTTTTTACATACTCAACAGCCAAAAGTTTGATGTAACTCAAGAAGATGGACATAAGTGAGTGTGGAATAATAAAAGAAATAGTGACTGGGGAGGGATCAAGTGAATCATCAGAAAATGTGATTATATAAAAGTCATTGAATAGTTTCACATTGGATTGTTTGCCAAAGCTAGCAAGCTTCTATTCAAGGACTTCCAGTTTGAACTTCGCATCCTTGAAACAACTAACTGTGTCCCAATGTCCTGATATGAAATCTCTTTGTCAGGGGATCCCAAGTGCACTAGATTTGAAGCATGTTCGGCTGTCAAAAACCAAATTGAAGAAGTATATCAAGGAAACGTTTGTGCAATATCTTGATTATGATAGTTAATGAAGAGCAAGAACAACAATGAAGAAGATGAAGACAACGAAGAAGAAGTATATGAAGATGAAGATGATGGAGGTATAATTGGCCATATAGGACCGCATTTAGGCTTTCATCCCATTTCTTCGGCATGCTGTTTTCAGGGTGTTTAAGTGTTTTTCTCTATGTCATTAGGCATTTAAATAAGCTTGTAATATACATCAAACATCACTAATGGGATATTTGTTTCATTAATAATAAAAATTATCAATACTAAGCGACCAATATCATAAATTTAAAAATTTTAATTTTTTGTTTTTTTTTTTTAAAAGGATGCTTATCATCTTAGATTTTTTTTTTCTTTTTAGACTTCGAATGAGATAGGGGTTAAATTAAGTTACGATTCTTAGGTGGCAACCCCCCCCCCCTTCCTTCTTTTTTCAAGCTTAATTATGATAGTTGCTCTCAAGGCAATCCAGGGGAGGTATTCTAAGATCTAATACAAGTGAATGCATTTGGGCTTATGGTTCTTTCTTGGGTAGTTAAACAATATGGTTGTAGAATTCGAGGCACTCTATGAAGGTTTGAAATATTGTGTAGCTAATAGTTTCTATAAAGTCATTGTGAATTCTGATTCCATGGCTCTTGTTTGGTGTGTAAACAGTAAAACTTCTCCACTTTGGATGCTTTTGGTAAATTTCGAGAGGTGATTCATAGTTTGCAAGAACATAATATTAAAGTTTATCATTGTTTTCGAGAGGTAAATGCAATGGCTAATTACTTGGCGAACCATGCTTGCAATTAAAGGGACCATTTTAGTTGGCTTTCTCCCCGACTACTTCCTGAATTTGTCAGAGGACTTATTAATTAGATAAGTATCAAACACCTTATATTAGGCACTTACGTTGATTTGTTTTTTGTTTTTAGGCTTGTTCACGTTGGTTGTTTTGTAATGGGATAACATCCCCTTATTTATGTTTTGTTTTTAATTTAGTTTGGTTTTTTGTAATGGGATCGTATCCCAAGTTTATGGCTATTTTAAGTTTCTTTTCTTATAGTGGCTTAAACTATGCTTTGGCCCATTTTATTTTTAAAAATTAATAAAATTTTAAAGGCTATCTCAGGTCCTATATAAGTTTGGGATTAAAAAAAAAAGAAAACAGAAACAATAATAGGCAAAGTAGATGAAGGACAAAGAAAAGCATACCTTAGATGATTAGGTCATGGTTTCAGCTCCAAGTAGGAGGTTCTTCAATTGATGGCTTGATCTGGATGGAGTGGATAGTGGTAAATCTAGATTTTCAAATTTTGGATTTGGTTTCAGCGTATGTGGTGATGCATCCAATAATTTCATACACTCCTTTAAATCATTATCTTCTCTTGTAATGTGTGAAATTATTGAAGCTTTAAGAGGGTCACTTAGATGTTCTTCCAAGAACATCTCTTGAACAAGGTTACTTACGATGTCAATTGCAAAACATTCTTCATGGTCTTGAGGGAATTTCATGGATTGAAATACATTAAATTTAATCTCTTGATCATATACCTTTATGGTTAGTTCACTTTTTTGGACATCACTTAGTGCCTACAAGTAGCTAGAAAAGATCTTCCTAATATAATAGGTACCTCCCTTATCCTCTTCCATGTCTAAAACTATAAAATCAACAGGGAAGACCAATGTGTCCACCTTAACTAGAACATCCTTAACAATTCCTCTAGGGTGTGTAAGTCATCCATTAGCTAATTATAGAGTTATTGATGTTAGTTTTACTTCACCTATTCCCAGCTTTTGATAAATTTGTAGGGGCATTAAATTTATACCAGCTCCTAAATCACAAAATGCCCTACCAAAATATTGTGTGCATATGGTGCAAGGAATAATAAAACTACCTGGATCTTTCAATTTGGGTGGTAGCTTCTTTTGAAGTATGGCAGTGCACTCTTCAATAAGTGCAAAAGTTTCATGATCACCAAGCTTCCTCTTCTTGGACAAGATGTCTTTTATGAATTTTGCATAGCTTGGCATTTGTTCAAGAGCTTTAGTAAAGAAAATGTTTATGTGGAGTTTCTTGAGCACATCCAAAATTTTTTGGAACTACTTGTGGAACCTTTAGGGAAATTGAAAATGAGGATTTACCTTTTTAGGTTCAGCAACTACCTTTTTTTCCTTCTCCTCTATAACTTTAGTAGGCCATTCTTCTTTAGTAGGCCATTCTTCTTTAGTATGAGATATAGGGGTTTCATCATCTTGTATTTTCTTTTTTGTGCTCCTCTAACTCTTTCCCACTCCTAAAAGTAATTGCCTTACATTGTTCCTTACCCTCCTTCCTTGGGTTTGTTTCGGTATCACTAGGAAGAGCACCATGAGGTATACCAGTCAAAGCATTTACTAACAGCCTAATTTGTGTCTCTAATATTCTCAAGGAAACTTGGCTTTGAATAATAGAATCAGTCCGAGACATGTATTGTAATAACATGTCTTCCAAGGATGGCTTCTTTTCAAGAGCTGCTTATCTTTGTTGAACTTGAAATCTCGGAGGTGGATTAAGCCTTGCAGCTTGTGATCCTTGATTATTCCAACCAAAATTTAGGTGGTTTCTCTACCCCGGATTATATGTATTGGAATAAGGGTTGTTTTGATAGATGAAATTCTGAACATATTGAACTGCTTCAATATTTGAGCATTGGTCCATAGTATGACTTTCGTTACAAGCTTCACATACCAAGGTAGCAGCCTTAGATTGTTGTTGCACTCTAAATTTATCAAGCCTCTTTGTCAACCCAGCCACTAGTGTCGTCAAGTCAATAATGGCATCAATTTCATGAATTCTAGTAACTCTTCAGGATGTTATCCTTTAGGTTGGCTATTGAGAAGAGTTTGAGGCCATCTCTTCCAAAAGGTCATAGGCATCATTTGTAGATTTACCCATCAAAGCACCAGCAGCATCATCATCAATTGTTGTTCTAGTTTGGTTTCCCAAACCATTATAAAATATATGTATTTGCAGCCACTTAGGAATGCCATGATTTGGACACTTTCTCATCAAGTCTTTATATCTCTCTTATGCCTCATAGAAAGACTCTTGATCTTGTTGAAGGAATGTGGTGATTTAATTCCTTAGCTTAACGGTTTTGGTGGGAGGAAAGAATTCAGCCAGAAATTTTTATGCCATGTCTGACCAAGTGGTGGTGGAATGTTGAGGTAATAGATACAACCAACTTTTTACCTTATCGCGAGTGAGAAAGGAAAAAGCCTAAGAAGGACTGCATCATTATAGACGCCATTGTACTTGAATGTGTCACACAACTCCATAAATGAGACTAGATAAGTGTGGGGGTTTTCACTTGATAATCCCCTAAAATGAGTAGATTGTTGAATCATCTGGAGTGTGCCCAATTTGATATCAAAATTATTCACAACAATGGTCAATCTTTGTATGCTAGAGTGGAGCCTTGCACAAGAAGGACATCATAATACCTCGAACCGTCGTTTTCATGAGTTTCTTGATCATCAGCCATTGCACTAGATTGTTTTGGGATTTGGTTCTTTCTCAACTTTCTGAGTTTTCGTTTGATCTCAAGATCGTATGATAATAGTTTCAAATCTCTAATGTGTTGCATGCAATGTCAATAGCACCTGAAATCAAGAATGAAAAACTTGAATTAGAATCAAGTAAGCTTATAATGATATTAACAAAATAAAATAATTATTGCTCTACAATGGTGCCAAAAACTGTGGATTTTACCTACGTAAGCGCACGTATTGTCCTCAAGTAATATAGTAATAAGTAGATATCGTTCCCACTAAGAATAATTACTTTTTTACGCTAATTACCACTATGATGCAGCCTAACTCTAATCAAGCTAATGCAAATTCAGAGATTATAAATTCGATTTATAAAAATATTAAAACTAAGTTTAAGTTCACGATATCTCTCACACCACACCACACCTTATTAACTTTAATTCAAATCAATTCTTGCAATAGCTAATATTAACCCAGATTTCTTAATCAATTACTGGCATACTCTTATGTCTAGCAAATATATATTTCCCTTAGTGTAATTCCTTATATTCCTATGAGAATTATTCTAAAGCAAACTCATTAAGAACCAATCTCCTGTTTACTTATGGTAAAAGAGTATATTCCTATCTCTTAAAAAAAATTAGATCATCTAAATTATATGAACAATCAAAACATAAGCTATATCGCATAAGACTAATCCCAAAACTGACTTTTCCAAGGCAATTCTAGGCTAATCCCAAAACTGACTTTTCCAAGGCAATTCTAGAATTCCTAATTAATATAATTGGTGATCAAGAAATTAGGGCATTAAGAACAAGGTAATATAAATATTAAAACTAAAGCATGCATTGAATTAAAACAAAGCCGCATCGACTACATGTGAGTTCAATCGTTACCCCCAGAATACAAATGCTCTATACTAACTACTGAAAACATAAAAACTAAAGACATAGCCATTGCAAGCAAATAGAAAATAAGAAAAAGAAAGATCATAAACTAGAAGTTGCCACTCTTTGGGTATCCTTCTACTCCTTAGCACTCTCTATCACGAGCTTTAGTATATCTTTAAACTTCAGTCTTCCTCCTCTATTTATAAGCCTTTTCGTCCTATTTTAATTATACTAAAAGTCCTCAAAATCCGTACATGCGCTACAATGTGTGTTATGGAACTACGGTAGTGTAGGTTCTGTTTAATTCTAATATGAATCATCTTGTCCCCGCCGCAGCTTCTCATAGGGCTCTGCGATGCTTAACCTTTAATATTTTATGAAAGTCGTCTTCAGTTTGGCAATGCAACTTCATAATCATCATGCCACAGCTTCAGTCTTCAAGTGTCGCAGCTTTATGCTCTCTAACTTCTACGAGTTTTATGCTTGTTTTGGACGCGCCGAGGCTTGGTCATATATGCGCCGTGGTTGAAGCCTCTCTGTTTGATCCATAAATTTCTCTCTTTTGTGGTGCCGCGACTCATATTCTTTAGTGTTGCGACGCTTGTTGAATTGCTTTCCTTCTCTAATCCAAACTTGGACACTGCAAATACATATGAACAAATTAAATATCAAATGATAGTGAAACAACTCTATTATTTTAGAGTTATCAAGTTCTAACTTATATTAACTTAGTTTGTGTCTTTGAAATGTTGAATGCTTAAAAGAGTCCCATTAGAAGTCAAATTAGAGGTGAATTCGGGCTAAAAATTACAATACAAAACTCACTTCCAGGGTCCAAAACTCATCAATTTGAAGTAAAATTGAGAGTTTTGAAGCCTTAAAAAGAGGGACTATCTTGGGGATACAATTAGAGACAAATGGAGACATGATTAAGCTAAGATCTTCTAGAGAAACGAAGGCCATTTGGAGTGAAAGACGGTAAAAGGAGCTTGGATGTTGAATATTGAAGACTGACAACCTATCGATTTTCTATTATTCTACTCCTTTACTTTTCTTGTATTTCTTTGATGTCTACAATATTTGAGTTCACGTCTACTCTATGTGACATGAACTAATTTATTCTTTAAAGTTACAATTAAACTTAACATGTAGCTTGATGATTTTTATTATTTATTGATTGCTTAGAGTTTGATATATGATTTATTTATTTCATTTTATGCTTAATGCTTCTAGTTGATTAGTTACAAATTAGATTGATGTAGTAAACCTTAACAACTTGGAAAAGGGAGTTTGCGTTTAGCCTTGAGTGATATAACATTGGTTTCAATTCATTCGCTTGACGTATATAGGATAGGAATATACCTATATGTCTTGTGTGGCCAATTAGGTCTAAACTTAATGTGTCTTTCTTAATTGAATTCTCATATAAATATACTGAATTGGTTAAGTGAGATATATATTTATAAGACATAGGAATACGCTTATAATTGATTAATAACCCAAGGTTAATAATTCGATACCATAACTAAGCATGATAAGATAATAATAAGTCAAGTGAAGTGTTGAGGAAAATTTAATTCAGGCCTTTATCCATTGAAATCTCTAGTTTAATTTATCATTAGTTAGATTTAGTTTAAGTTAGATTTTTCTATCATAATTTGTTTGTTTAAATAAAATTAGGATTGTATTAATTTTAATACTTAGCTAGATATTATTGACAGTTCCTCGTGGGATCGATACTCTACTTACTCTACATTACTTGAAGACAATACACGGGCTTGCGTAGGTAAAATCCGTGTCACTTGCAGGTGTTAGTTTTAGATGTTGAATGACCAAGGTAGACAGCAAGAAGAACAGGGAAAAGAATAGCTGCCACATAGGCAAAGGCAGAGAGAGAAAGCACTAGAAGACTCGAGACACAGGGAATGAAAACCAGCCAAAAAGAAAAGAAAATGGAAGGAGAAGGAGAAGGAGAAGGAAGTAGAAAAATCCAAAATGTGAGAAGGAACTAGAACTGGCCAAAAATGAAGAATAAAAGGAGGATAAAGAAAATAAAAAGAAAAGAAAGGTGATAAGGTTAAAGTCAAGGGATAAACATGTGTGGTACAAGATTTTCTTAATATATAAAAATTAAAATGTGTAGTGGACCTTTATTCTTGCCACAAGTATGTACACATATACTCTTTATAATTGTTTACTAGCTTATTTTATTTATACTTTCATTTCACTTATCAACCAAGTTTTAAATTAATTATAAATATAGGTGTAACATTTGTTTATTTTATATACTTATTGTCATAACCTGATAGCTTAATTTACATCTTAAGAATGTTTGCACGTAACTTGTGTGACTAGGTGAATAAAATTTTACACAAATTAGAATTTAAAATAAAAAAATTTACATATATGTAAGTAGGAAATTAATTTTCACCACATTGGTTGATATTAAAAAAAAAAATTAAATGACATTTTAACCGCACATTAGGCTTTGACTTTGACTATTTAACTTTTGTTTCTTCTCTCTATGTATTTTATTTTCTTTCCCCTCTTGGACCTTTGCACCGCCTCTTTTTCTTCTTGATTGTTCTGCCGAGTTCTTTTACTTTTCTTTCTCCTTGCTCGCTGCCATCTTCAAGTTCAATTTATTATCTTTAGGTGCATGAAGACTTTCCGTTTGGAGGACAAGTGAAGATGAACCTTGTCTTCCTTTCTCCTTTCTTTGCTCTAGTTTGCTTTTGACCCTTATTGCTGTGTATATCATTCTTTTATCGAGTAGGTGCTTTGTTTTTCAAACCAAGAATTCCAGCCAAACCCATAAAAGTTCCTATCCGTGAACTCTAAAGTGTTGTGTGGGTGTGGGTTTGTGTGATAGTTGTAAGGGGAACCAAAAGGGAGGCAGGCAGCAACTGTAACACAAGATGCTGCCATGCCTTGTTTTGGTTGTTTTCAGCAGTAAGGAAGGGGGTAGTGTTAGCCACCCTTGCCGTAGTGTGCTAAGGTTTTTTATGACAAAAAAATTAACCATGCTATCTCAGGGGTAGCATGACATAGGGTAGAACATTTGCTGCCATGTAAATTGTGAGATGTGAGGGAGTTAAATTACTCCCAAGTTTAAGTTTCTTTTAAACTTGTTTTAGGGATTCAATTTGGTTTTAAGATGTTAGGTTAATAAAGGCAAATGTAAAATTTTTATTGTTTTAGAACTTGGATTTAGTAAATTAGTAATGTTAGTTATAGTATTATTAAATGCTAGCTTAGGTGAATTAATTACTAATCAATTAGACTTAATTAGAATAAAAAGTAAGTTTGTGGGAGTAATCAAATGGTGTTTTAGGAATTACGTTGTTGTTTTATTATATATGTTTACAGAATTTTAGATAATTAATGAATTGGTTAGGAGCCCTAGAGGTGATTTAAGTATATAAGTTAATTCACATATATATACCTACATAATCAGGAAAAATAGTTTACCTCTAGGCATTTGACAAGAAAGCTAGTAGAATTTTAAATGTTAATATATATACATGGAAATTAAATTATTGATACACTCATATTATTCTATCTTTTTAGTACCCTATTCTTAGTCTTTTATGCATATTTTATGTCTTACTAAACAATTTACTTATCTTATTTTGTGTAAAACTGTGCTTTGTAGACAGAAAGAGTAAAATGGAGCTAAATGGAGCATTTGAGCATGTAATGGAGCTAATGACTAGAATGAGCACACTAAGACAAATCTATGAGTTGATGAAGTGCAAATCCTAATTAGACTAGAAATCCTTGTGGCAATAAAGGATTTCTACAAGAGGAATCCAACTTTGGCAAGTAATTTTATTGGGATTAGGATTGAAAGAAGATCACAATATCATATTAGAATATTCAAATTTTGGATAGAATAGGAAGTGCTAATCTGATTAAGGAATTAGCTATTAAGTAGGAAAAGACTCCTTCTTGATTAGGAGTCCTTGCCTCCCTATACTTTATAAATAGGGGTATAGGTCTGATTGAGAAGTACCTTTACATGCACTTTTCTTCTTCTTCTCTCTCAAAATTTCAATAATAAACAGAATATTTTCTTTTCAATTAATGATGATACTAGCTTACGTTTTTGTTCAATTGCAAAAGTTAAGTAACCTTGACTTGTGAAGCTACTATGAGAATCTGTTTTTAAGAGTAAATCTAATGTTATACACATATGCATGTATTCATGTTTTTCTTGGTGAATTGATTAATGATTATGTGTTTTAGTTTGTTATGATGTACACATGATAGATTGATACATGTAAGCTGATGCTAGTTAACTGATTAATGTCTTTGCATGGTCAATTAACACGAGTAGTAAAAGTAGCACTTGAATTAAATTTGAGTTTATTGGAGTGTTGCTTGTGTGTTAATTGTTTAGAATCAATTGCACTTATCTAGAATGTAATGCTTTCACGTAATTAAACCCATAACGCTTGATGAGGGTTATTATGTGATTATTCTTAGTTATTTTGCTTAACCTAATTAACATAGAGGAAAGGATTGTGTAGGAAAGACTTGTTTCCACGGTTCATTTACATGCATATGTGTATATGCAAATTGGTATTTGTTTTGTTTTTAATGATTAATAACTCATGAATCTTGGCAAAAACTTCTTTGCAATTCAGTTTTACAAATCTTTGGTTGTTTGCTTAGTTTAGTAGTTTCTACTAAAAATTGGTTTTTACATTTAGAATTTAATTCTCTTGTTTTTCTTGCTTGCTTAGCTATTTTAATTTAATTTAGATTGAAGATCAACACCCCATTTATTTACTTATTCCTTGTAAGATTGGTAATAAAGTGGCACTAGGACTCTAAAAATTAGCTCTGCTAGGGTTTCAGCTTGCTTTGGCCCCCAAGGTGCCTCCCACAATTTTTCGGCCAACATGAGGGACTCTAAACCACTGGCAATAGCGGCTGCCATCCTCCAAGATCTACCTCCAAGCAAATCCCAATAACTTTTAAGCTTTTTATCATATTTCCTTCGTTCAAATCAGTCACAAGCAGCCGAAAATTCATCACATCCCCATATGAACCTAAGCCATTCATCCAAGGATTTCACATGCTCCCAACCTTCCATAATTCATGACAAACTGCACAACACAATATCCAAGGCATCTGATGTTACAATAAAGAGTCCTATTCTACACAATCTTCATGCCTACACCAATTAGCCTTTTCAAGCCGTGATTACCAAGTTACCAATGGAGCAATCTGCCTTTCCATCTGTGTCTTCCACTCAATCATAAGAACCAATCTCTTATTATAAGAAATCATTTTCAGTCATTGTAGCTTAATCGGCCAAAAACCTACCTCTATTCCATGTAAACAAATTACACAATTTAGGGGAATCCCTGCAGTACACTTTACAGCTCAAGAAATTGATGATTTAGCAGCTCCTTTCAACTACAACCTAGTTGGAAATTTTTCTCATGGAAGGCCCTCGATGATTGAAATTCAAAAGGCCTTTGCTGTCATTGGACTTACAGAGGGTCTTAATAGGCTTGCTAGATTTTAAACACATCTTAATTGAGGTTTTTAGTGAGGATGATTATCAAAGGCTGTGGTTTCGACCTAACCAATGGTATATACAATGATTTCCTATGCGAGTTTTCAAATGGACACCTAATTTCAGACCGGATCAAGAATCGTCACTGGTACCGGTATGGATTAACTTGCCTAATCTGCACATTCATTTTTAGTCCAAAGAAAGTTTATTTATTATTGCCAACATGGTGGGAAAACCCTCAAACTAGATGGAGCTTCGGTTTTAAGAACGAGGCCAAGTATGGCCTGGATTTGTGTGGAACTTGATCTGTTAAAGCCCCTAGTTACTAAAGTGTGGATTGAATGTGGGGATAACAAAGGTTTTTTTTTCAAGAAATTGTGCATGAAAACGTACCTAAATATTGCAATTTCTGTTATCATCTTGGGCATGATAAAGAAGGGTGTAAAATTCTCCTAGAAAAGCAAGAAACAAGTGAAGGCATGTTAATCAAGAATCAAGAAAAAGTTCCTATTAAAATAAATCAAGAACCGAGAATCCAAATTTCAAGAAATCAACATTCAAGAATTCAAGATGGAAGAAAGAACTTAGTTTCGAACAAGGGTCCAATAATGCCTAGAAGGAAGGATAAACACGAAGGAGGTTTGAAAACAAAAAGGCAAGTTGAAAGTTCTGGTCCAAGAAGCTTAAAGTCCACCATCTAAAGGGTCTATAAAGGTGGTCCCTTTGAGGGGATCAGCTGCTTTTCTTCAAAAAGCCGAATCTTCCAAAGCTGATCACTTAAAGGGGGATGTCGAAAAGGAGGCAAGGGAAGGGGGCTGTACAAGTGGAGGGTGTAGAGCGGCAGTTGGAAAGGTTAGATAGTTCAAATTCAGAAGACTACATGGGCTCATTGAATAAAGTTCCTATAAAGACCAAAAGCAACAAGAAGATAGTGTTAAATGCAGTGCATCCAAAGTAGCTCCGTTTCAAGGGGACTCTGATTTTCCTATTAATTCCAAAGAAGATTTGGAAAGAATCGTGCATACTTTAAATCTTTCACCTAACAATTCTTTGAAAAGTCCTCAAGATCGTTTAAAGCAACCTTTCAGCTATACTAGGGAAGGA
This sequence comes from Quillaja saponaria, assembly GCA_029379385.1. Lineage (NCBI taxonomy): Eukaryota > Viridiplantae > Streptophyta > Magnoliopsida > Fabales > Quillajaceae > Quillaja > Quillaja saponaria. The sequence goes on along the minus strand of CM055608.1, from coordinate 17,935,087 downwards.
GTTTCGTTTAGCTCACTTAGAGCCAATCTTGATCGCATGAGAGCTTCCTTTGGTAAGTCTCCTAGTAAGATTTGCAGTTCTTTGACCCCCTCATCACTGCAATGATTAATGTTCTTGATTGGAATGCTAGAGGGGTCAAGAATGCTAACACAAGACGAAGGCTTCGTAAACTCAAAAGATTGCATAGGTGTTCATTACTAGCTGTGTCGGAACTTAAATGTTCATTGGATGACTTGGTAGTGCTACAAAACTATTGCGATTTCATGAACTTTTGTGTAAATTTGACTTACAGCTTATGGCTGTTTTGGGATGATTCTATTACATGTGAAATTATTATGACTTATGCACAACAAGTCACATTAAGGGTGAAGCATACTTTAGTACAAAAGGCCTTTTATGTTACCATGGTTTATATGTGATGCAGTAGGCTTGGCCGTATGGAGTTATGGGATGAACTAATTGAAATCAATAGCATGGTTGGTTCATATAGGTGGCTTGTGGGAGGAGATTTTAATTGTGTTCTTGTTCAAGAGGAAGTAATGGGGGCCAATGCCCGTTTTCATTAGGAAGTGGTTTGTGGCATTCAAGAAGTGGTGCATTCAGGTTCAACTTTTACTTGGACAAATAAGTGAAGTAGAGTAGTTTGAATTTTAAAAAGGTTAGATCGTTTCTTTGTCAACTCTAATTGGGCTGATATCTCTTATCATGTGAAACAACTTAATAATAAATATTCCGATCATAATCCTATATTGCTTGAAGTAAAGCTACTGGAAAACAATTTTCATGCACCTTTCCGTTTCCTTAATCTGTGGTGTAAACATCATAATTTTATGGAGACTATGAAGCTTTCCTGGGAGGAACCTATAGTTGGAAACCCAATGTATGTTCTAGGAGCCAAGTTAGATTAGTTGAAAAAGGTTCTTCATAGATGGAACAAGGAAGTTTTCGGCAACATCAATGATAAAGTCAAATTACCCAAGGAGATGGTTGCACAAACAGAAATTCTGGTTGATATTGGAGAAGCTTCACAAGAGGAATTAGATAGGGTGGAAGCAATTCTAGAATCTGAGCTGAAAATGAAGGAAGAGTTTTGGAAGCAAAAGTCCTCCATTTCGTAGTTGCAAGATAGGGACCGGTGCACCAAATTCTTTCATGCATCTGTCAAGGCTAAAAGAAATAGGTTGGCTATAGAATTAAGGATGCTTTGGGGGTTTGGATTGACAACAAGGAAGATATAGAGACAATTGTTGTTGAACATTTCTCTCAACTCTTTTCCGAGCAAGGTACTTCTTGATTGCATTCAACCTTTAGTTACTCATGAGCATAATGAGATTTTGAATATGTTTCCTCTTGAGGATGAAATTAAAGAGGCTGTTCGGCATCTTGATAATAGTAGTGCTGCAGGCCCGGATGGCTTCAATGGTTTCTTCTTTGTTCACTGTTGGCCTATAATTGCTAATGATGTTACAAGAGCCATTCAATATTTTATTTTATTTTTCGGGGGGTGAACTAACTAGGTTTGTTAGTAGCACTGCCCTTGTGTTGTTGCCTAAAGTTGATTCCCCCCAATCATTTGCAGATTTGAGACCAATTAGTTTATATAACTTCAGCTCTAAAATAATCTCCCGGATTTTGGTTAATAGGTTGAATTTGGTAGTGCATGATTTGATTTCGAAGGAGCAATGTGGCTTTCTGAAAGGTCGTAGCATAATCAAAAACATTGCTTTGGTGCAAGAGTTATTCTATGATTTGTCTAGAAAAAATGTAGGAGGAAATGTAATTTTTCAAGCTTGATATGGCTAAAGCATATGATCGAGTAAATTGGTTCTTTCTTATTTTAGTTCTTTGCAAATTTGGCTTTTCTGAATATTGGATCGAATTGATATGGCAAATGATTTCCAACCCTTGGTACGCAGTGATAGTAAATGGTAAGAGTACAAGTTTTTTTAAATCTTCAAGGGGCCTCCATCAAGGTGATCCCCTTTCACCTATCCTTTGCTTCTGAAGTTTTAAGTCTTGGTTTAAAGCAATGCTTAGCAAATGGGGCAATGGGCTATTTTTTTCATTATTTGGGTGTGCCCAAAATCTCTCACTTTGCTTTTGTAGATGATGTTATTATTTTATCAAGTGGTAGAAAGAGATCTTGTGATGCTCTCATGAGGTTCTTAGCTGATTATGAAAGGAATTCGGATCAGCTAGTGAACAAATCAAAAAGTTGTTACATTACAAGCCCTAAGGCTACCTCTTATCGCCTTCGGATAATTAAAAGGGGGTTTCTGCCACCAAAAACTTCCCGTCACATATTTGGGCTCCCCGTTATTTGAGGGGAGAAAAAAAGTATCCTTGTTTGATAGTATGATTGCAAAGATTTAGAAGCATATTGCCTCTTGGTCATCCAATTTGCTCTCACAAGGTGGAAAGGGTTGTCTTGATTAAACATGTGCTCTCCTCAATGCCTTTATATTTATTGAGTGCTTGGGATCCTCCCAAAGCTGTGATTACCAAAATTGAAAGAGCTCTTGCAAATTTCTTTTGGGGTCAAAAGGATGATAAAAGGAAGTTTCATTGGTGTTCATGGAGTGCTATTTGTCTTCCTATAATAGAGGAAGGTGGACTTGGAATTCGATCTTCATCTGATGTTTGCATTACCTTCTCTATGAAATTGTGGTTTAATATTCAAAAAGGGCTTTCTTTGTGGGCTCGGTTTATGTTTGGAAAGTATTGTAAAACAAGGCATCCTATTATTTCCCAGCCTGGTAGTTATTCTCCAATGTGGAGACGTCTTGCTCCATGTCACATGCTTGCTGAATCCTTTTTGTTTTGGATTGTTGGAAAAGGTCATGTTAGTTTATGGTATGATAATTGGTGTGATCTTGATCCTTTATACCTGTTGATGGATGAAATTCCAAGTCAGTGCTCAGATTGGAGAGTGGAAGATTTTTTCGTCCTCATCAAGTGAGGATAGATCTATCTTGCCTTCTTTGGCAGTGCATTATTTAAGGGGACTTCATTTTTCTTTTGAAATTGATGACTCTCTGGTATGGACTTATGATAAGGTAGGAATTTTTCTACTTCTTCGGCTTGGGAGGTGACTCGAAATAGAGGGATGGTGAGACCGAATTTTAAACATATGTGGCTGCCTTTACTACCTATGAAAATTTCAGTTTTTGTGTGGAAGCTTTGGAATGGTTATTTTGCTCTTGATAGTACCATTGTGCAGTTTCGCTATGCTATTGTTTCGAGATGTAGATGTTGTGTTTCACATAGTGTGGAAACTATTCAGCATTTGTTTATCTCCTCTCAAATTGCTAAGGAGGTGTGGTCCTTTTTTATGCAATTCTTTGACATGCAATATGAAGTCTTACAAGTTCATGGGATGTTTGAGTATTGGTGGAGTCAAGGAAGTTCATCTATGGCAGGATATTTGAGAAGTGTCATTGTTTGTTTGATTGTGTGGGAAATATGGAAATTAAGGAATAAGTCTGATTTTGAAAATATTCCTATGAATTCCCTGCTTATTATTCACAAAATATGGAAGGCAATTGGCCTTATTCTCGATTCTTTAAAAGATTAAAGCCTCGTTCTCTCGATACTTATCACCTTAGATTTTTTTTTCCTTATAGACTTCCAATGAGAATGGGATTGAAACAAGTGAAGATTCTTAGGTGGCAACCCCCTCCTTATTCTTTTGTAAAGCTTAATTGTGATGGATGCTCTCGAGACAACCCAGGGGAGGTTGCCATGGGAGGAATTATAAGATCTAATAAAGGTGAATTCATTTGGGCATATGGGTCTTTCTTGGGCAATCAAACAAAAATGGTTGCTGAATTAGAGGCACTTTATGAAGGTTTGAAGTATTGTGCAGCTAACGGCTTGCATGATGTCATTGTGAACTCTGACTCCATGTCTCTTGTTCAGTGTGTTAATAGTAAAACCTCTCCACTTTGGATGTATCATGGCAAATTTCGAGAGATAATTCATATTTTGCAAGATTGTAATATGAAAGTCTTACATTGTTTTAGAGAGATAAATGTAGTTGCGGATTACTTGGTGAATTATGCTTGCAATGAACGAGAACATTTCAATTGGCATTCTCCTCGACTGCTCCCCGAATTTGCCAGAGGCCTTATTAATCTGGATAAGCTTCAAATGCCTTATATTCGGAATTTATGTTGATTTGTTTTAGCTCTTTTTCGTTGGCTGTTGTGTTCTTAGTTTGTGTTTATTTTTAAGTAGTTAGGTTTTTGTAATGCGATACTTAAGTTAATAGCTTTCTTTTAAGTTTTCTTATCTCTTTTTGTAGAGGCTTAGACTATGCTGTGGCCCATTTATTTTTTAAATTAATAAAATTTGAAGGGTTGTCCCAGGTCCTATACAAGTTTGGGATAAAAAAAAAAAAAAAAAAAAAAAAAAAAACCATTTATTTACTTTGCTGTTTTAAGTGCATATTAGTTAGTTTGCATATTTATAGCATATTATCATGACAACCTATTTTAGAACCCCATTCATAAAAATACATCTGTTTGATTTATTTTTATTGCTCATTATAGTATTCGGCTTAGGATTTATACTTGAACTTGTTGTGCTCTTTTGCTTTGGTTCGATTTAATTAAATAAGAATTACGTGCTTGAGTTGTTGTGTTTTTGTTTAGTTAGATCATTTGCGCAGGATGTATGTCCGATTTCGAAGAAGAAAGAGAACCCACCTTAGAGCAACTTAAACAGTTCTATGAAGAGCAAGATGAGGCAATCGATTGAACTCCACCACAAAAGCCCAATTGAAAAGGTCAATCCATGTGTAGTGAGAGATTACATAATCAGTCACACACGTAGAGTTTACGTCACAAAGAGCACATCATTTGGCTTCCGAATTGGAGGAAGAAATTGTACCAATCCTTATACAAGTTGAAAACATGGCCATTTGACAACCTCGCACTCTTATGAAGCTCGACACTCCTGATCTTGACCATCAACCTCTTTGCATTAATTTTCCTAATATTGATGTTCCTTTTGAGCTTAAATTTGTTCTTATTCACTTACTTCCTACTTTTCGTGGTCTTTCAAGTGAAGATCCATATAAAAATCTCAAGGAATTCCATTTAGTATGCTCGAGCATGAAACCAAATGGCATGACAGAGAAGCAAATCAAACTTCGAGCATTCTCATTCTCCTTGGGTGATGCAGCTAAGGAGTGGCTATATTACATTCCCTCTAGCTCAATCATTACATGACTATATATTATATAATAGACTGTTTTTTCTGGTACATTGTCTATGGAATTTGATGGTAATGTTGTTTAATTCAATATTCTTGATGCCATGAAGTTTCAAGACGATAAACAGTCTATTATATGTTTGGATGTTATTGACATTAATGTGCAATAAGTTTTTGACTTAAGTGGTATTGATAAATTGAATGTGGCTATAAGCCAAAGTTTTTATTCCACTTGCACAAAAGGAGAGGTTGCCATGGATGATGCTTTTGTTGATGTGGTCATGGCCTTGCAAGCTGTGCCATACAAGTATGGTGAGGTTTTTCATAATTTACCTATTTCTCACAAGAAACTTTTACCTTTTGTTTTGTATGCACTCGTGCTTGAATTAAAACCTTTGCCTGATCATTTAAAGTATATGTTTTTGGATGAAAATAATACATTACCTGTGATCATTGTAAAGAACTTAACAGATGTGCAAGAGGAAAGGCTTGTGCGCGTGCTTCGTGGCCATAAAATTGCTATTGGATGGACATTGGTTGATATCAAGGGAATTAGTCCTTCCATGTGTATGCATCGCATACTTTTGGAAGAAAATCGGAAGCCAACAAGGGAGATGTAAAGGCATCTCAACCGACCTATGATGGAGGTAGTTGAGGCCAAAATATTGAAGTTGCTAGATGCTGGAGTTATATACCCTATTTTGGATAGCAAGTGGGTAAGTCCTATACATATGGTTCTAAAGAAAACAGAAATTACTGTTGTGTGAAATAAAGATGATGAAGTTGTGCCTACACGTGTTCAAAGTGAGTAGAGAATGTGTGTTGATTATCGCAAGTTGAATCAAGCATCACATAAGGATCACTTTCGTTTACCTTTCATGGACCAAATGCTTGAGAGGTAGGCCGGTAAGTCTTTCTATTGCTTTCTTGATGGGTATAGTGGTTATAATCAGATTGTTATTGCACCCAAAGATCAAGAAAATATTACTTTTACTTGCCCCTTTGGTACTTATGCATATAGAAGAATGCCTTTTGGTTTGTGTAATGCTCCAGCCACTTTTCAAAGATGCATGATGAGTATATTTTTAGATTATTTAGAAAGAATTACTGAAGTTTTCATGGATGATTTTACTGTTTATGGTGATTCTTTTGATGTATATTTGGAAAATCTTTCTCTTATTTTGAAAGATGCATGGAAACTAATCTTGTTTTGAGTTATGAGAAGTGTCACTTTATGGTTGAATAAGGGATTTTTTTTAGGGCATGTAGTTTCTACTCATGGTTTAGAAGTTGATAAAGCTAAGATAGGTATTGTTTTGTCCTTACCTTATCCCACATGTGTGCGTGAAGTTTATTCTTTTCTTGGACATGCAGGTTGCTATCGAAGATTTATCAAAGATTTCTCTAAAATTGCATTGCCCCTATGTAAGTTGCTGGCTAAAGATGTGGATTTCGTGTTTAATGATGCTTGCAAACAAGAGTTTGATGAGCTTAAGTGGAGATTAACTTTGACCCCCATTGTTCAACCTCCAAATTGGGATTTACATTTTGAGATCATGAGTGACGCTAGTAATTATGTTGTTAGAGCCGTACTTGGCCAAAGAGTTGGGAGAAATTTGTATTTCATCTCTTATGCATCACGCACACTTGATGAAGCTCAATGCAACTATCATACAACCGAAAAAGAACTCTTTGCTGTAGTTTTTGCTCTTGAAAAGTTTAGATCTTACTTGCTTTGAACTAAAGTGATTGTATTTTCTGATCATGCTGCTCTTAAGCATCTTTTGCACCAAAGCCTAGATTCATAAGATGGATCTTGCTTTTGCAAGAATTTGATCTTGAAATTAAGGACAAGAAAGGAGCTGAAAATTATGTAGCTGATCACTTGAGTAGATTGTCAAACAAGCAAGTAGAGATAGAATATGTGATTCTAGTCTTTTCCCAATGAGAAGTTGTATGCTATGTATGACGTTAGGCCATGTTATGCTGATTTGGTTAACTTTATAGTAACCAAAGAATTTCCTCAAGGTTTGTCCAAATCTCAAAAGATAAGTTTAAAAAGCTGATGCTAAATATTATGTTTGGAATGACCCATATTTGTGGAAGTTTTATGCTGACCAAGTCATAAGAAGTTGTGTACCCCAATGTGAGTATAACTCTATCCTTACCTTTTTCCATTCTTATGCTTGTGGAGGACATTTTGGTGAGAAAAGAACAGCTCTAAGGTATTTATGTGTGGTTTTTATTGGCCTACCTTGTATAAGATGAATATACTTTTTGCAAATCTTATGAACGATGCCAAAGAACGGGTAGTATAACTCATCGTGATCAAATGCCTTTAACTTCTATTCTTGTATGTGAATCTTTGATGTTTGGAGTATTAAGTTAATGGGTCCTTTTCCCTCTTCTTTTGGAAATATTTACATCTTGCTTGTTGTTGATTATGTGTCTAAATAGGTTGAAACTAAGGCTACACGTACTAATGATGCTAAGGTTGTTTTGGATTTTGTTAAAACTCACATTTTTGACAGATTTGGAATACCCAAGGCTATCATTAGTAATCGTGGCAAACATTTTTGTAATCGATCCATAGAAGTTTGCTTCGAAAATACAATGTTATTAAACACACCTCCACAGCTTACCATCCTCAAACAAATGGCCAAGCTAAAATTTCTAACCAAGAGATCAAATCCATCCTTGAAAAGACGGTGCAACCTAGTAAGATTGGAGCTTAAGGTTGTGAATGATGCTCTATGGGCTTATAGGACTGCATATAAATCACCTATTGGAATGTCTCCATATAGGTTGATTTATGGGAAACCATGTCATCTACCAGTAGAACTTGAGCATCTTGCTCTTTGGGCCACTAAGCAATGCAACATAAACTTAGATGCAGCTGGACATCATAGGAAGTTGCAATTGCAAGAGTTGGAAGAGATAAGGAATGATGCCTACAATAATGCAAGGATCTGCAAGGAAAAGACTAAGGCATTACATGACAAAATGATTTCGAGAAAAGAACTTCAAATGGGGCAAAAAGTTCTCTTGTTTCATTCACTACTAAAGCTCTTTCCAAGTAAGTTACGTTTTCAATGGATTGGACCCTTTGTTGTTACTAATATCTTTCCTCATAGTGCAGTTGAAATTCAAAGCTTAGAAACAAACAAAGTGTTCAAAATAAATGGGCAACATTTGAAACCTTTCTATGAAGGTTTTAAGGAAGTGGTTGTGGAGGAGGTTGACTTGGCCGAACCTACATTAGATTGATGAGCATGGAGTCGAGCCAAAGACATTAAACAAAGGCACGGATTGGAAGGCAACCCAACAAAAAAGAAAAACACAAACCAGATTTGCTTTCCTCTTTCTCTTTCTCTTTCTCTAATATTTTTGTCCTTTATTTTAGTACATGCATGATTTTTCTTCTTTTCTTTCTTACTTTGATGTCTACATTGAGGACAATGTAGTGTTTAAGTGTGGGGGAGAGGATTTAGTGTTTCTTTTTGCTTTTGGTATGTTTTGTTTTTATTTCATGCATTTATGTGTGTTTCCTTTTCTTTTGCGTGCGGAAACCTTATGTGTTTTAGCAGTTGTTTTACCTTTGTGAGCTTTTGAGCATTCAACTTGCCTTCTTTGTTGTGTGTTATTCATTTAATGTGTGGTGCATCTCTAGAACTTGCTGCATATCTTGTTCAGACTACATTTAAATTACATGTATGCTTGAAATTGATAAAGGCACTTAGGATTTTTAACCACTTGAGCCAAACACAAGCTAGCCTTATTCATGATGATTTGCTAGTCAGCCAATTTTGAGCTTATTAATCCTTCTTTTTTTAACCCATGTTTGTGAACCTAAACCATTCATATGTTCCCTTTTTCCCTAGCCAAGGAATAGTAGAGCATATGTACCTTATTATGAACATTGGGTTATGGTTGGAATTCATGAGAAAAGTTGTTATATGATGGGAATTGATTGTGAATACCATTCGGTTATGAAGAAAAGAGAAGAACAATTCCAAGTTGTTTATGGAAAAAAAATGGAAAAAAAGAAAAGAAAAGAAAAAGTGATGACCTGTGTATAAGGTGGAAAAGAATGAAAGAAAATGTTCCTATGATGAATTCTTGAACATTAAGTTTATATGCTCTACTAGTTTTCTTTGGTTTCTAACCTTTTCTTTACCTTTTTCTTACCTACCCTTTTAGTCTAGCCCCATTAAAACCATGAATAGAGACCTTTTGATTCATGTTATGCATTCTTGAACATTAAGTTTATATGCTCTACTAGTTTTCTTATGGTAGATCATAACATTGATTGAATTTGAGTCTAAACACTTTAAGTCATAAACACCTGAGTGTTGGAGTGTATACCAGTGAGAGGACCAATTATTTTGGTATGACATGCATTTCATTTAAGTTTTTAAATTAAGAAGGGTTCTTAGATTGTTAAGTGTTCTAATTCAAGAAAATATTCTTGCTTATTATACTCTTTGAGATTGTTGGGAGATTAGAAGTGGAGTTGAGTGCTTAGAAGGTCTTCATTTATTGTTTGCCTTTTGTTTTCTAATTCTTAGGTTTCATTTCTTTTCCAATTTTTTAGTTTTTGAATTTGAACATTATTAGTTTCAACTTTGTCTTTTCTTTTCCTTGCTCGAGGACGTGCAAGTACTAAGTGTGGGGGAATTAGACACCCTCATATTATTCTATCTTTTTAGTACCCTATTCTTAGTCTTTTATGCATATTTTATGTCTTACTTTAGTTTACTTATCTTGTTTTGTGTAAAAATATGCTTTGTAGACATAAGGAGCTAAATGGAGCATTTGAGCATATAATGGAGCTAAGGACTAGAATGAGCACATTGAGACAAATCTATGAGTTGATGAAGCGCAAATCCTGATTGAACTAGGAATCCTAGTGGCAATAAAGGATTTCTACATGAGGAATCCAACTTTTGGCAAGGAATTTTATTAGGATTAGGATTGAAAGAAGATCACAAGATCATATTAGATTATTCAAATTTTAGATAGAATAGGAAGTGCAAATCTGATTAAGGTTAGCTATTAAGTAGGAAAAGACTCTTTCTTGACTAGGAGTCCTTGCCATCCCTATACTTTACAAATAGGAGAGGTATAAGTCTGATTGAGAAGTACCTTTTACATGCATTTTTCTTCTTCTTCTCTCTCAAAATTTCAACAATGGACTAGATATTTTCTTTTCAATTAATGATGATGCTGGCTTAAGCTTTTGTTCAATTGTAAGAGATAAGTAACCTTGACTTATGAAGCTACTATGAGAATATGTTTTTAAGAGGAAATCTGATATTATACACAAATGCAAGTATGCATGTTTTTCTTGGTTAATTACTTAATGATTATGTGTTTTAGTTTGTTATGATGTACACATGATAAATTGATACATGTAAAATGATGCTAGTTAATTGATTAATGTCTTTGCATGGTTTAATTAACATGATTAGTAAAAGTAGCACTCGAATTTTTGAGTTTATTTGAACATTGCTTGGAAAATCTGATCTAGACTAAGTTAACCCGCTTGTGTGTTAATTGTTTAGAATCAATTACACCGATCTAGTTCATAATGCTTTCATGTAATTAAATCCACAACACTTGATGAGAGTTATTATGTGATTAGTGTGGTTATTCCGCTTGACCTAATTAACAAAGAGGTAAGGATAGGTAGGAAAGACTTATTTCCATGGTTGATTTGCATGCATATGTGTATATTCATATTGGTATTTGTTTTGTTTTCAATGATTAATAGCTCATGAATCTTGGCGAAAACTTCTTTGCAGTTGAGTTTTACAAATCTTTGGTTGTTTGCTTAGTTTAGTAAGTTTCTACCAAAAATTGGTTTTTACATTTAGAATTTAATTCTCTTGTTTTTCTTGCTTGCTTCGCTATTTAAACACTCCATTTATTTATTTACTTTGCTGTTTTGAGTGTATATTTTTCATATTTATAGCATATTATCATCACAGCCTATTTTAGAACTCTATTCATTTTTATATATCTCTTTGATTTACTTTTATTGGTCGTTATATAGTATTCGGCTTAGGATTTATTCTTGAACTTGTTGTGATCTTTTGCTTTAGTACAATTTAATTAAATGAAAATTATTTTCTTGAGTTGAATTTGATTAACTTAATTGTTTTTTTTGTGGGATTGATACCCTACTATACTAAAAATATAATTAGTTAGGCTTTAATTTGGTGAACCTCGACGAATCATCACTTATGTAGGTTTCCATTGTTAAATAATTAATTGAGAAACATGAAACTTGACTATGTTAATGTTAAATAAGTTGAAGGTTAAAAGTAAGGAAATAGGGGTTAATTGGCTATTGAATGGGGAGCAGGCCTCAGATTTAGTGGGTTAGAGAAATTCAGTATTTCGAATGTCTTAGGGACTAAATTAAATTAAGAGAAAATTTAGGATAGGATCTTAAGATGATGTCTACGAAATTTCGTAACCTAGTTCTAAGTATATATATGTCAGTAGATCTTCTGGACGCAATTTGGTCCAAGCATGATTTTTTTAGTGAGCCTAAATTAGTCAGGGAGACTTCGTTGGGGATTAGGTTTGGAATTAGCTTAGGACCTTTGAATGAAAATTGTTACTAACATCTTGAAACACTAGACTAGAGAGTTTTGTAATTTAATTCCCAAGTATGAGAATTCTATAAATATCAGAATCAAAGATTGGCAACCAGGAATTTTACAAGTGCTATGTTTTTGTTTATATGAAAAATCGAGTAAGTTTGAGGCTAATTTAGGAAAAATTTATAAATAAGAATAGTAACTTACTAAAGTTAATGTTTGAATTTGGTTATATTAAATTTGATTAAGTATGTAAATGAAAAAGAGCATATATCCAAAGGGGTTGGGAAATGCCTAAAAGGAGTAAAATTTAAATAATTAACAATACTAATATACATACCCAAATAATACACATGATACCTATCTAGAAAGATATACTTGTCTATTAATAAATTCTACAAATGAAATTGGATTTCCTTTTTCCTGGAGAAAGTTATTTTCAAATAGCTAAGGTAAGGTTAGAGCTACCAAAATTCTACGTTTTGTAAAATTTGTAGCAACTTCAAAAAATAAACTGTATTGATATAAAAATCAAAAAATTTCAAATGATATATCATTATAAAGCTACATGTGCCTAGTATTTAATAAATTTTACAAAACTGGATTTGGAATTTTTTAGGGAAAGATATGACTGTTAGAGTGAACATTGGTATAAACCCCAAGTTTGAACAGTTTCGACATCTTTAACTCACTAGTATTTTTCTATCTTTTCTAATAGTTTCTTTCTACCCTATGCATTGTCAAGAAATCTAAAATGTCTCTTCATTATCAACCTTACCACATAAAGTACAATTCATACTACTTGACATATAATGACTTAATAGATAACTTTCATAAAGAAACCTATATAAGTTGATATATATAAGCTTAGTAATTAAAATATTATAACAATAATGTTTATAAATTGATTATTATTTGGAATTATGAATTTTAGTTCTGAACCCTTCTGTGGGCCTGATGACATACGTGAGCGCAAGAGGAAGTGACGAACAAGATTTATAAACTGGTGAGTGGTTAACTGTTACCTTTAGAGGCTAGATTATTATATGTAATTATATGTGTATTTGAATAGATGTGATATATGGAAAATAAGCAAGTGCAATATTTCAATGATTTATTTGAATTATGTTTGTTTGATATTAGTTGTGGTTAATAAGGACCAACAAAGTGAAATTTTTTGAAAAATGATTTTTATCTTTGATATTTTGATTTGATATTCTGATATGAGATACTTTGATTCGGAAAAAATATTTTTTAAAAATTTGAGTGCTCAGCTTCTGTGGGATGGATTATGTAAGGAGATTAATCTGTTGTACGAGCATGTAAATACCCGATGGGCATGATACTGTTGTGCGGGACTAGGCTACTCGTTGGCCCTTTGTTTGCTTTGTTGCTCTGATTAATTTGTGATCCTATGAATCATATAAGTTATGAATTTATGACGATTACAAATGTGTAAGTACGATTTTGAATTAAGACATGAACATTGTCACATGATGTTAATCGAATATATATGATATATGCTCGCGTTGAGTGATGCTAGTACCCTTTGGGTATGTTTTTCCACTCACTGAGTCCATAAGACTCACCCATTTTTTTTTAATAAAAGGATCTTAAATTAGGTTAAGCACCGATATAAGTCTTGCCGAGGGTTTGGTAGCAAGGAAGAATTCGAAATCTCATACTTGAATCCAAGAATGAAAGTTTGCAATCACATTAAAACTACGAGATATCTAATTTGTATGATGTAATAGTCTAGTATTTGTCTTGTTTATGACGTGGACAGAGTGGAGTTTCTTGTGGTCTTTGTGTTGTCATTATGTAAGAACATGAGTTTATAGATTTGTATTTTAAGACATGTTCTATATTGCAAAGAACCTTGTCGAAATTTTCAGTAAGTTGTGATTTGTTTCAGTCAACAAACTTTTACAGTTCATTTTTGTTTTATAAATTTTTAGTTTTTTTTATTGGTTAGTCAAGAGTTATAGATATTTCTTTGTTTTAGAATCAAGGTTACATAGGTTTGGTTATCATTTCTTTGGCCAGTCATGCCTCTGTGAGAGGTGTGACACTTATATTCATTTTTATGATAAAAAATTACACCAAATTATTCTAGTTTCATGTCTCAATATCAGGTTATATCATGTTCAATTGTTTTATTATTTATAACTAAAATTTACACATTTCGTTTTAAAACTCGACTCTACAATATTAAGTTATAAGGATTATGACATTCTCCCCCCCCCCCCCCCCCTCCTCCCAAAAGAAATTCGTCCCAAATTACAACAAAATTGAAATTAATATGTTGTCTACCTAAATCGGATATGAATATTGTTGTTTCATTGCAACTTCGATTTCTCACATGGTTTCTTGTTTATTATGTATTGTCAAATAATTTTTACCAAAGGAATAGTTTTTAATCAAAGTTTACAAACTTGTCTAATTATATTTGCCACTGGTTACTCCGTACACATTAGGTTTTTATTCACTTTTACTTCCTAGATTCGTAACACATGAAACTTTTCCAACACTAGATGTACACTTACATAAATTAAATAAGCCTAATTAAATTAACCATCTAACTTAAATAGCTAAAATTAAATTTCAAGATGTTTTAATCTGACTCCCTTAAAAATGAAGGCAGTCCCTAGAAACACTAAACTTAATACTTTTATCACTATAGTCCATCATGCTTCAGCTACCCACTATGATAATTAAATACCTAAACCCCAATCCATGCTTAGAATCATGTCATATTCCAATTTAATTCAACATTTAAAAAGATTCAATAACTCTCTGACTTAACTTTTCATTCTACATCAAAACACACTCAAATTTTCTACGGAAAGTATCATAAAATGTTGTATATTTCTCTGTATCAGAAGGATGTATATTGAAGCTATTGTTGGTGAACTAAGGTTTCAACTAAATCACTCGTAATCTTCTACGACCTAAATTTCTTATCATAAATACTTAAGGGCTAATAAACTCCTGATCAAAACCACTATTCCGCTGTTTTACATGACCGCAACACAACCACTACGTCTCATCATGTCTAAAACACACACAAACAAATCCTTTACACATTTATCATATAAAGTTGAGAATAGTACGTTAGAGAATCACAAATTGAAGTTTCAAGATGAATTAGAATGTGTTACTAGGTCCACATGTCCTCGGGTAACGTACGCAAACAAATCAACAACGTACTATATTTGTAGTCACAAATCTCTAAACCCAAGCTCTAATATCAACTTGTCACACCCCACAAGGAAGCATGACTGACCGAAGGAATGGGTAACCAAACCTCCATAATCTTGATTTCAAAACAAAGAAACAAATATGACTTTTGACTAAACCAAAGAATAAATGCAAAATTTAGAAGACACAAGTTAACTACAAAATGTTTATTTACTGAAATATGTAACAATTTACTAAAAATTTCGGCAGAGGTTCCATATACACTGGAACATACCCAAAAACATAAACATATAATTTTTTGTTGCATTCAACTAGTTTACACAACATCAATATACATAGGTAGCTCCACTCCCACTATATCATAAATAATAACCACTAAACTATTACACAAAATCAAACACAACATTCAAAACCCTAATGTGATTGCAAACTTTCATTCTTTGACTTCAAGTAAGTGATCTCGAATATACCTTACTACCAAACACTCAGGAAGTCCAGTATCGGCTGTTGACGCTCACAGAGAACCAATTACTAAAAAAACATCCACAAGAGAGTGGTGAGTTCCACAAACTCGATAAATGGAAAAACGTACCCTAAGGGTATTAACATCACTCAAAGCACAAATGAAACACATAAATCAGGTAATTTCAAAATAATATGAAATCTAAAATAATTAAAATCCCACATGTATGTCAATATCGAAATCATATAAATAAATAACCGCATGACATGTAATACACTATACAAACAAAATCAATAAAACACACAAAGGGCCAATAGAGTAACTCAGCCCCACACAACATATATCCTTCCACCAGGTAGTTTTTGCCCCCACATACCAAAATATATTCTCCATACGTATCTATCCTACCGGGGTTGAGTACTCAAACCTTTTAAAACACTTATCAAATTAGAATATCCTAGTTGCACCAGATTTTATTTTGGAAGTAAAAATCATTTCGGAAAGAAAACACTTTTATTGACCCTTATCAAACATAAGCAAGATCTCACATCAACGTAATTCACTTAAGCAATCATAGCACTACAATTCTTATTTACCACAATCTAACATATATATATAAATACATCAAAACAATCAAACGCACTAATCTAGCAACCAAAAGGTAGCAATTATCCTAAAATTAGCCTTGAACTTACCCTAAACCCCTACATGAACACAAAAAGGGTGTATATAATTTCTGGTTATTAGAACCTGATTCTAATGCTTATAAAATTCTCATACTTCAGAATTAAATTATGAAACTTTTCAGTATAGTTTTTCAAGATGTTAGGAATAATTCATCTTCAGCATCCCACTCCTAATTCATCCTTTAAGACCCTCCTAACCCAGTTACACTAAAACAGGTTCAATCAGGACTAGAAAATCACAACTATGACTTCCAACACCTCCAAAATACTCATACCATGAAATTAAAACCTTCAAGGCTCCAGATTGGTCCTTTAATATGTTATAAAAAATTCTTATTTAGAGGTCCTAAGCATTATTGAACCACAACCCCGACAAAGTCCCTCGAACTGATTGAAGCCCACTTAAAATCCAGCACGAACCTAGCTGCAGTCCAACAACTCTAACAATAAATGTACTTCAAATCAAGTTACGAAACTCTACAGAAATCATCTCAAAACCCTAAACTACACTTTCTCTATAGAACTCCTAACCTAATTCAGTCTACAAGATACTAGAAATACTCAATTTCTCTAGCTTATGAAATCTGACCCTGCTTTCTTTTCATTAACCATTCAACCCACATTTCCATCACTCTACCTACATCTAATCCCCTTTGAAGTTGTAAACTATCTTCCTAATCCTTCAATGGACACATTCATTTATGTACACTTCTTCAATAACAAGGAAAGCTATCGATTCAATACCATATTAGTAACAATATATACGTATTTGAAATTTATTTAGATTCAAAATGCCATATCACAATTATATTTTTCCACCTGTGAAAGCCTTTAATACTTTAATCGTGATTCTCACATAAATCCACCAGAGACCCTACCCTAAGTTAAACCTTAGTTGACCTTAATTAATTAGGTTTTAATCATATAACCCAAGCAACCCATTAAAATAATAGGTCTCAATAGAAGTTGTGCTTGGTTTTCTTATTAAACAATCTAAGACAAGCTGGTACTTTCAAACCAATGACTTAATCTAATTTGTTTAATCCAAAATCTCACTTGCACTAAGACTACTACATTAGCAAACAAGGGGAGTCCTGGAAAAACCAACTTATCACATGCCCTATAACTCTTAAAATCTGGTCATAATATCAGAATCACAACTTAAAAGCCTTATTTTGTTTTAGTTGGATTCCAAAAGTCATAAACCCACCTTCTCTAGCTTCCAATTCCAATACTAGCCCTATAGAATTTTTAAAGTAATGGTTAGTTTATTTAGTATTCTTCTCGATTTTCAAGTCTTCTTGTTGATTATTCTGTCTCCTCTTCCCCTTGATTTGCTACCAAATTTCTAAGGCTTGCTTCCATTTTTCCATTAAAAGAATCTGCTAGTCGGTTTATCTTCTCCAAATCCAATTCTCATAACCCATAAACACTCTAAACAAGAAGTCACAACCTCATTAGTAGCTAATTTCAAACAAAAATAACCACAGTTTGCAAAATCAACCTAACCAAGAAAGAATTAAGGTTTAACTAGCTGAAGGGTGTTAAACATTTTCTATGATTACCTACAAAGTAATAAAATCACAAACGAAAGTTGGACCAGTGTTTGATTATTGAGAAAATAATGAGAAAAATGGAAACGTTTAGGAAATCATACCTCTGATGTTTTTTAAATGGCTAGAATGTTGAAGATAAAAAAGTGAGAATGAAAGGAATAACCACATAGTAAATCTAATGCCAATGAACTTAAGTAGTTGATTATTTACCCCCCACAATCGGGCAAGGTTCACACACGGCCAAGAGAAGTTGCTGCTAAAACATGGCAGCTGCTGGTAGCAAAGGAATCTCGGCCAGGCTGTTGCAGGTCCTAGTTCTTGGTGTTGAACGGCCAAAGACAGTAAGAAGAAGAGGGAAAAGAATAGCTGCTAAGAGAAGCTACAAAGCTTGGCTAGAAGAGGAAGGACAAAGGCAAAGGCAGTGAACGAAAGCACTAGAAGAATTGAGGCACATGGAATGAAAACCAGCCAAAAAGAAAAGAAAATGGAAGGAGAGGAAGTAGAAAAATCTAGTACGTGAGAAGCAACTAGAACTTTTGTTTATTTTATATACTTATATTCATTTTTACTATCAAAAATTACACCAAATTCTAGTTTCATGTTTCAATATTAGGTTATATCATGTTCAATTGTATTATTATTTTATAATGAAAATTTACATATTACGTTTAAAACTCAACTCTACGATATCGAGTTATAAGGATTATGGCAATAAAAGCAAGTAAAGGAGGTTTTTTTTTTGTCTTCCAAGCAATAGCAATTTGGTTATACCCTGAATAACAATCTAAAAAGAAGTAATACTCCTTCCTTGCCATCCGGTCTAGCATTTGATCAATGAAAGGAAGGGAAAAGTTTTCCTTCCTTGTGGCTTTATGATACTTTTTCACAAAGTAAAACAATTATATTAACAAGCTCGCCACTTTAAAGATAAAAAAATCACCATCTTTCTTTAAGAACTTAAGTTAAATTCGTCACTCAAAGGAATCCACCTTAGAGATAAGAACTTTGAATATAAATTCAACCACACAAGTTTCTGATAACTCTCAATTGTCTTTCATTAATCTGAAAAATGTGAATATATATAGCTTGGAACAAACCTCCAAGTATTGGGAAAGGCTACACACAAAACAACTTCCAAAAACACATAGGAAATGACTAACTCATTACAACTTCCAAAAACACATAGGAAATTACAAACAAGACTAACTCATTATAACTTCCAAAGAAACACATTAATGACCCAATTCGTTGCTTTTGACTACTAATTGACTAGTTGAATAATTAAACCAAAAAGTGGGTTGATCAAATAAGAACTTTTGGGCTTTAGATACTTCTTAGACCATTAATCCAAATTAGGTTGACTCTTTCACATTGAGCTCATTTGCATAATTATAACTTTATTTAGCTTTCAGTAGTCCATGCATACCCTCAAACTAACCATGGTTCTTTTTGAAATGAGTTCGTTATTTGCATTTGCAACAACCGTCATTCCTCCTTTCTTTGGTACACATTGGATAGGACTTACCCAACGACTATTTGAGATTGGATAGATAAGTCTAGCATCCAGCCACTTTATAATTTCCCTTTTCACCACCTTTTTCATTATGGGATTCAGACTCATTTGATGCTCTATAATAGCTTTGTGATTATCCTCTATGAGGAGCTTGTGCATGCAAAAGGAAAGGCTTATGCCTTAAATGTCAGCTATTGTCCATCCCAACACACTCTCATGCTTAGCTTAGGTGATTAGGCAATGGTTCTCCAAGGTAGGAGGCTCTTTAATTGATGGCCTTGATCCCAAAGGGATGGATGGAGGTAAATCCAAATTTTCAAATCTTGGATTCGATTTAAACATATGTGGTGTTGCATGCAATAATTTCATTCACTCCACAAACTCATCATCTTCTCTAATAGTGTGTGAAATTAAGGAGGCTTCAAGAGGGTCTCTTGGATAATCTTCCAAAAATACCTTTTGAGTAAATTTGCTCACCATGTCTATTGCAAAGCACTCATCATGATCTTAAGGGAATTTCATAGATTGGAAAACATTGAACTTAATTTCTTGATCATTCACCCTCATAGTGAACTCACCTTTTTGGACATCAATTAATGTCCTCCCTGTAGCTAGAAAATGTCTTCTTAAAATAATAAGTACCTCTCTATCTTGTTCCATGTCTAGAACTATAGAATCAGCAGGAAAGATCAATATGTCCACCTTAACTAGAACATCCTATGATTCCCCTAGGATATTGTTGTCAAATTTACCACACAAGTGCACGTATCCTGAACAAGTAATAAAGTGTAAGTAGAGATCATTCCCATGAGAAATTATATCTAACAATTGCTAAGTACTAAAATTTACCAATTCTAATTTTATCCAAACAAATGAACTTTGAGATTGATATTTTAAACTAAACAAAATTAAAGCAAGCGAACTTAAGAATGTAATGGAGAAAACCTAGAATTACGACTTCCCTCAACACTCACTTGGATAATTATTATCTTATCATGCTTAGTTGTGATACCAAATTATTAACCTAGGGTACTTATTTAATTATAAGTATCTTTCGAATTGCTTATAATAATATCTAACTTAACCAATTCACTATATTTCTATGAGAATTGAGTTAAGCTAAACTCATTAAAAATAGTCCCAACTATGGCTACACAATATGTATTTCTATCCTATATACAAATCAAATTCAAATAAGTGCTATCTTATTCAAGGTTAAATTTAGATTACCTTTGTCAAGGTTCCTCTAAGCTACCACATTAATCTAATTGGTAGCTAATCAATTAGAAGCATTAAGCATAGAATAAAATAAATAACTTGTCACAACATGCAAAGGCATGACTAGTTAGAAGAATAGATAACCAAACCTCCGTAATCCTGACTTCAAATCCAAAAAACACATATATGACAATTAACCAACAATAACTAAAAAGGATGGTTTTATCAACCAAAATATAGGCAAAGGCTTATTTGACAAAAACACATAACACTTTTAACTAAACATTAAAGCAGAGATTCCTCGTAAAGTGAAACATGCCTAATAATACAACCATATATATCTAATTACACTCAACCAGTCAACAACTGTAACAAGATACATAGAGGAGCACTGCTCTAGTCATATCATAAGCAATAACAATTTGACTATCATACAAAACAAAGCACAACAACCCAAAGCCTAATGTGACTGCAACTTCGTCCTTTGGTTTCAAGTGTGCCATCTCAAATATATACCTTGCTGCAATACAATTGGCAAGTCACACATATATTGGCAACGAAAGCTGGTCTCTTCATACAAAAAAAAAAAAAAAACAACAACAATCGAATAGGGAGTGAGTCTTAAAGACTCAGTGAGTGAAAAACATACCCTAAGGATACTAGCATCATTCAATACATAAATAGAATATATAGATCTAATAATTTCAAACTAACATGAATTTCAAAACAATTTAATTTTACACATACGTAAACATAGAAAACCAAAAATTAAATAAACACTATTCAGGTAATACAATATACAAACAAATCAATTAAAGCACTCAAAGCACATAAAAGGTAGAGTAACTCAGCACTCGCATACCAAATACATATGCTCCACGGGCAATTTTTGCCCTCGCATAACAATTATATACTCCTTATATATCCATCCCCTTGAGCTAAGTTACTCGAGTATTTATAATCACATATCAAATAGTCAAATCAAAGTATTTTAGGTGTACTCGGATTCTATTTCGAATGTAAAAATCATTTTGGATGAAAATTCATTTTTATTAGCCCTTATAAAATATAATCAAAGTCGTATGTCAAGAATAATTCAAATAATTCAATTATAGCACTACACATTCTTATTACCTAGATATAAACATATTCATTCGAATACACACTTGAACAATTAAACACATTAGTCCAGCAACCAAAGAATATGTTTTTCACTCACAAAGCTCAATGTAACTTTTTGTGTACAATTCCTATATTAACATATTTGAATCCTAACCTTCCTATTTCAATAATTATATACAACTACCTTACATATATTCATTGTTATTAGACTTGGTTCATAATTTAAAACTCTCATAATCTCCTCATTTTCAAGCCTTTAATAACATAACGAGCATAAGGTTTAACATAAAGAAATTCTAATTAACTCACCTAAACTAAAACAGTAACACACCTAAATTAGTTCAAGGCTCACGTCAAGAAAGGGGTTATACCCTTAGTCCCCTTGCAATCATGCCTTTCAACTACCCAAAACTTCCTCCAATTCAGCCCTTATGGCCTAAGCAAGAGGAAGGATAATATTGCTTAAGTTGCTCCCCCAAAACAGGGGACAGTAAACTAAAATTACAGCTACCTTCATCACTTACTTCTATGACTGAAATAGAAGGAGTAGTAGCTGCCAAGGCTGCTGTTCTCTTTAAGTCCCCCACGGCCTGAAGTTGCTCACTTGGCTGGCAGCAAGGTGAAGTGCAACCAAGCTGAAATGGGACAGCTACTGCCACACACACTCAGAACTGACACTACCACAAACCGAACACACACTCCATAAGCTACTTCTCACGGTTACACAACCTCAACAAGTCTTAGTTATTACAAGACTTGAAACAACTTACTGCCCTGTAAAATAGGGGATGAAAATGGCTACCAAAGGGTTCTCTTGACCACCCTACCTGACTAAACAAAACAAGAGGACAACAACTACAAGAAAGGAGGAAAGGTGCTAGTTCTTGGATGGGTGGTCTCTCAGCTAGAACAGCAACAAGAGAGGAGAGGAAAGGGAGATAAAAAAAATTTAAGAAGAAAATAAGACAAAATTAGAAAAGTTAAGTCAAAGTCAATATATTTAATTTTGTGGTTATAAATTAATCTTAGTTTTAGGTGTAAATATATATACATAATCCTAAACGCTTTCTACTTTATTTTTGTTTACACAATTGTTTTACTTATCAATGAAAATTTCACAAATTAATTTCAAGTTCCAAGTTAACCCAAATTGTGATAAAAATCATTTCTTGCATTACATGTATATGTATTTATATAAATATTCATTTATGTAAATTCTACTTTGTGCAACATTTTATTCACCTAGTCACTACAATTTACATACAAACATTCTAAAGCATATGTTCAGTTATTGAGTTATAAAAATGTCCTCCCTGAAAAGAAATTAATCCCAAATTTCAAAAGGAAAGTTATGAATGTATCGTGTACCTGAATCATTCAAATAGATATAGGTAATGTTGTTCCATCTATTTTCAGATTCCCAAGTGGCTTCTTGCTCCCCGTGATGTTGCAATATAACTTCTACCAAAGGAATGACCTTTGATCGAAGTTTACGAATTTGTCTATTAATGATTGTCACTGGTCGTTCCTCGTACGTCAGATTTTTATCTACTTTCACCTCTAGAATTCGTAGGACATGAGATTCATCTAGAAAATACTTCCAAAGCATAGACACATGAAATACTGGATGTACCTTATCTAAGTCCGGGGGTAATTCTGAGTGTTCGTTCGATCTCGAGATCGTATGGTAATAGTTCCAAATCTCTAGTGTGCTGCATGCAATGTCAATAGCACATAAAATTAAAAGTAAGAGCTTGAATTAAAATTAAGTAAGCTTATAATTATTTTAACAAAATAAAATAAATCTATTCCCCTGCAACAACGCCAAAAACTTGATAGACACGTATCATCCTCAAGTAATACAGTGATAAATAGAGATCGTTCTCACGAAGAATAAATTACTTTCTAATGTTAAATACCAATAAGATACAACCTAACTCTAATCAAGCAAATATAAATATAAAGATTTTTAAGCAATTTATAAGAATATTTAAACTAAGTCTAGGTTCACAAAATCCCTCACACTATACCTAATTAACTTTAGCTCAATTCAATTTATGTCATAACTTAATATTAACCCAGATTTCTTAATTAATTATTAGCATATTCCTATGTCTAGCAACTATATATTTCCAGGTCTAGTTCTTTATATTATTCTAAGGCAAACTCATTAAGAGTCAATCTTCTGATTACTTATGGTAAAAGAGTATATTCCTATCTCTGAAACAAATTAGATTATCTACATCACATGAACAAGCCAAACATAAGTTATACTGGCTAAAGCTAATCCAAAAACTGACTCTTTGAAGTCAATTCTAGAATTCCTAATCAATCTACCTAATGATCAAGCAATTAAAAACATCAAGAACAAGGCAATATAAACATTAAAACTAAAACATGCATTAAATTAAAAGTAAAGCCACATCGGCTACATGTAAGTTCAATCGTTACTCCTAGAATACTACTACTCCATACTAACTACTGAAAACATATGAAATAAAAACATAATCATTACAAGCAAATAGAAAACAAGAAGAAAGAATGGAAACTAGAAGTTGTCATGCTTCGGATCTCTTTTCGCTTCTTAGCACTCTTTATCACGAGCTCTGGTATATCTCTAAAACCTTAGTCTTACCTTTATTTATAGACATTTTCCTCCTAGTTCAATTAAACTAAGAGTCATCAAAACACAGATAGGCACCGAGGCTTGTGTATGGTGGGTGGTGCTGTGCTAAAGGCTCTGCTCAATCCCATTAGGACTCCATCTTGTCCTGTCGTGCCCTCACATAACAAGGCATTGCAGCATCAACCCTTCAGATATTCATGAAAGTCGTCTTTAGATTTGGCACAATGACTTTATGATTAATGTGCCATGGCTCTTCTCTCTCTGTTATTTTTCTGGGTGACACAAAATCGTCCCCTTGTGGTATTCAGTTCTTTGACTTTTGTGCTATTTTCCTCTTTTATTAGCGCCATGGCTTCATATTAGTTGTGCCATAGTGGAGGCCCCTCTATCTAATTTATCAATTTCTCCCTTTTTTGGTGCCGCAACTTCATGTTTTTTAGCGTTGCACCGCCTATTGAATTATTTTCCTTCTCTAATCCAAACTAGACACTGCAAAGATACCTAAAATAGATTAAATACCAAAATTTGTAAAATTACTCCTAATTAAGATAAAAACTCTGCAAAACTCTTAAAACAACCTAAAACACTATATTTGACTAGTTAACTTAAAACTTAAGGATTAGCATCAAATATGAATTAAAATTATAGAGAAATAACTCTATTATTTTAGAGTTATCACACCCTCAAATCTAATATTTTGCTAGTCCCGAGCAAAAAGAAAAAAAATAAAATCACAATTAACCTATTAATGATGAGCTAATTATTCCCCTAAAAATCTTCAAATTTTATAACAAAGGCTTGGCTAAAAACAAAACACAAGTATAATTTCAAATTTATCATATTCAAGCATTATGTGTGTGTGTGCAAGGCATCGTCAATAAAGTTAGATGGCTTCAAAGATATTCTCAAAATAACTCAAAGACTATTATTCACTCCTAAAACTTAGTCTAATTTAGGCTAATACTTAGTCAAAAATCAATAGGTCTTTTATTCCTCTCTCCTCTAATGTAGGCTAATACTTAGTCAAAAATCAATAGGTCTTTTATTCAACTTGTAATGTCAGACTATGGTAAAGGTTTGATAAAATGGAATTTTTAGCTTAAATATTCTAGGCACAATTTTTTTGTATGAGTTCAACCTTCTTTTCCACCTTTTCTTTCCAAGATGTTAGTTCCCATATACTCGGGCTTCAACTATTTCATCTCATGATTTTATCACCAGATATATTTATTTTTGTGTGGCATAAATGGTCTCCATTTTTTCCTTCCTTTTCTTTCTTTTATTTTTCTACCAAACCTTTGGCTAGTATATACATGTACTATCAAAGCTTAAAAGTGGGTAATTTAAGAAATATAAAATCATTGGTGGATATACAAAGGCTCTATCGGTCCAAAAATTACCTAAATTATATTCTCAACAAAGTTTCACCTAGGATTTCCCCTCAAGAGGAATTTTTACTAATTAAAAAGGTCAAAAAGAGTCTACAATTTATTAAGAAAAGATCATTAAAAACATCAACCCTGGGTGCCAATAGCCTTGTATAGATATATATATCTATATATATATATATCCATATATGAAGTATATACTCTAATTATAATAAACTTAAAAAAATTTCTTGCATACTATTAACAACCAATATTAATGCATAAATAAGATACTATCATAGGAATAGTGAAATACTAGAACGTCATTAACAAATTAAACTTGAATTTACTTAACACAATACAGGAAAGGAAAACACGTTACAACCTAAGTACCGTGTCTACAAAACAACTCAATATGGGGGATAACAAGTTATACATATGAATAGAGAAATACAAAATTGAAAGTTACCCTCATCCAAAACCTAAACTAATAGTGTCCCAATGTTTAAGAACCCTTATTCCTCAAAATCTATGTCAATGTCCTCCTCTAGATGGAGGAATTGGGCTGAAGGCTAAGGACAAGGAAGGAAATAGAAGGATCCCATCCTCCTTGTTGCAGCATCGTCCTTAGCAGCTCGTTGTTCTAGTGATTGACAGCATGGTTATGCTGCCAATGCTCTGAACACTACACCTCTGAGCAAGAGATGTGTTGAGCTAATGTCAATTTCTACATACCTATATAAGCTGGTTGAGCTGAAGCTGCTAGATCACCTTCTCTGGCTTCAACGTTGCAAAGCTTCTCTTATTCATTAGCTTGTCATCAATGGGACCTTTCTGCAAGACCAATGGTTCAATGTCCTCCCAAATCACATCAGGCTCGCGGCATAGTTCAGTGATGAGGGTGGGGAACCATATTCCCAAATGTCCATTGTTCTCAACTTGCAATATGGCACTATGAATAATCCTCCCAATATCAATGGACATGCCTCGGATAGCATGTCCACTAGGTAGCACATTGGTGAGCACGAAAGTAATATGCCCTTGCAGAGGCTATCAGCTGACTAGCCTTAAAGTGCACTAGTTCTCCATTAGTCAACTTCCAAATAAAGCCTTGATAGCACAAGGCACTGATGACAATATCGTAATCTACTATGCCACTCACATAAGTCACATAATCATCAATCTCGAGGAATATCCAAAATGTCATAATAGGCATTAATAGCCAAGCTTGTGAAAGGCACCATCTTGCCTCGAACCATCAATGTGCTATCATTGTGCTCCACCAAGTTGGCATAGCACTCTCGAGCCAATGCAATGACTATAGTTGGGGGCGATGCAAACAATTTAACCCAATGTCTATTATCTATCAGATAGGCCATCCCCAGAAAATAATCAAGGCTAAGGTGCAAACCTCATTGAGCCACTATCATCTTGTGCACCAGCCTATCATGAAACCTCTTATATGCTGCAGCAGAAGTGAACCGACTATTGTCAAAGCTAGGTCCAGTAAAGCGAGCACGCTTGGTGGCCTTAATCTTTGGTCCCATTAGCCTGAAAACAAAATACATGATCCTAAACCCTAAAATGCCTAACAATAACATTAATCACAAAAAGGCGCATAATCAACAACAAGGGTCTCTGACCAATCAAAGCAAAAATGTAAACTCAAGCATATTATCAGCAATAATCCATCAAACTTGATAAGTTGTCGATGTTCACTAAATTAAAACCTAACAAACTATACTTATAGTAGGGTATCAATCCTACAGAGAAATAATATAGAGTTAATCAAATTCAACTCAAGCAAGTAGTTCTTATTTAATTAACTTGAACCCAAGCAAAAGAGCACAACAAGTTCAAGTGTAAATCCTAAGAAGAATACTATAATAAGTAATACAAGTAAATTAAACTAGTGCAAGAAAATATCAAACAAAATATATAAGAATGAATGGACTTCTAAAACAGATTGTGATGATAATATGCTATAAATATGTAAACTAACTAATATGCACTCAAAATAGCAAAGTAAATAAATAGGGTATTGATTTTTGATATACACTAAATTAAATAGCTAAGTAAGCAAGAAAACAAGAGAATTAAATTTTGAATGCAAAAAATAAGTTTTGGCATAAACTTACTAAACTAAGCAAATAACCAAGGATTTGTAAGATTCAACTACAAAGAAGCTTTCACGAAGATTCATGAGCTATTAATCATTGAAAATAAAATAAATACCAACTTGAATATACACATATGTATACAAATCAACCATGGAAACAAGTCTTTCCTACCTATCCTTACCTCTTTGTTAGTTAGGTCAAGCGGAATAACTAACACTAGTCACATAATAACCCTCATTAAGCGTCATGGACTTAATTACGTGAAAGCATTACGAAGATAGGTGCAATTGGTTCTAAATAATTAACACATAAGCGGTAATAACTTAGTCTAGATCAGATTTTCCAAGCAACGCACAAACAAACTCATATTTAATTTAAGTGCTACTTTTACTACTCATATTAATTAATCATGCAAAGACATTAATCAATTAACTAGCATCAGATTATATGTATCAATCTATCATGTGTACGTCATAACAAACTAAAACAATAATCATTAATCAATTCACCAAGAAAAACATGAATACATGCATGTGTGTATAACATCAGATTTCCTTTAAAAAAGATTCTTATAATAGCTTCATAAGTCAAGATTACTTACCTCTTGAAATTGAACAAAAACTTAAGCTAGCATCATCATTAATTGAAAAGAAAATATTTTGTTTATTGTATGAAAAGAGAAGAAGAAGAAACTTCTAAATCAGACATATACCTCCCTATTTATAGAGTATAGGGGTAGCAAGGACTCCTAAACAAGAAAGAGTCTTTTCCTACTTAATAGCTAATTCCTTGTTAGATCATATTTGCACTTCCTATTCTATTCAAAATTTAAATATTCTAATCTAATCTTGTGATCTTCTTTCAATCCTAATCCTAATAGGATTCCTTGCCAAAGTTAGATTCCTCATGACTTGGATTTGCACTTCAACAACTCATAGACTCATTTCAATGTGCTTATTCTAGTCCTTAGCTTCAAAACATGCTCAAAGGCTCCATTTAGCCTTATTTTACTTTTTATGTCTCCAAAGCACTGTGAAACACAAAACAAGATAAGTAAATTAAGGTAAGACATAAAATATGCATAAAAAACTAAGAATAGAGTACTAAAAAGATAGAATAATATGATTGTATTAAAACCCATACATTGTGTATACACATATCATCACCCCTATATCAACTATCATGATATTATGATAATGCATTCTAGAATTATAAGCAAAGGGATTAGAGAGGATGATATACATTCATATTACAGCAATTTTGTTTAACATTACCTAATAACTCACCATCGAGATACAAAATGTAACACTCACATAACCAAAAACCCTAAACTAAAAAATTATGCACCAACCCCCTAAAGAACATATCTACCTACTATCCATCAAGCATTTAAGCATACAACTCAAGAAAAGCATTATACCTACAAGAAATTCACAGAATGTAAAGAGAAAGAGAAGAGCACTTACTTGTGTTGAAGTAATGTACAAATAGAGTGCAAACCATGATATAGGTGAAGGGCTTTTGTGTGAATGCGATAGAAGGCACTAGAATGGGGTTGGGTTGGTGGTTTGTAGACTAAAATCTCTTATTTTACGAGATTGGGTGTTTAGGGTGTGAGTCAGAGTGGTTTTGGCTCTAAAATTCCTTTTAAAAACAAAAATCACGACACAGTGATGTGGCGTCAAGAAGGAGGCACTGCGGCATTAAGCCCTAAATTTTGAAATTTTAAAAACACGCGGTTTTGGCGCTGTGAATTGAGTAACATATAGCCGTGGCACAGAGCTTTAAGTCTTAAAACCCAGTTTTTTTTCTGAAATAAGGATGCCGCGGCCCAATGTAATCTATGTAAAACATTTTTATTTTTGCGTAGATGGCACTGTAACTCTAAGGAGTTGATGTCGGGACTTAGAGCTCTATGCCCAAAATAGGATTTTCATTGGATTAAGGCACCGCAGCTTAGTTATTTAGGAAGTTGCGGCTCAAAGCAATCTAAGTTCTTACCTAGGCTTTTCTTTTCCATAACGCCAGGCCTAACAAGGAAGAAGGGCTTGGCGGGGTGCTCTCTAATTGATTTTGCAATTTCCTGGTCATGAGGCGCGGCGACGTGAGGTAATGGGGCACTGCAGCGTCAATGCCTTTTGCTGAGGTTTCTTAGCCTTTATTTACCTAAGAAAGATGACATGAAGCCTGAGTGTAGAGTAAAAATTAAAACATTAATAAACTAACTAAAAATAAAACAAAGAAAAGGGGTTTGGAAACTTGGGTTGCCTCCCAAGAAGCGCTTGGTTTAAAGTCCTCAGCTGACTTAGTTTTACTCAAGTAGCTTCACCGAGTTTGATGGAGGTATGATCATTATCAATCTTTCCTCCCTAATAGAGTTTCAATCGTTGGCCATTCACTTTAAATATTCTATAGGGATTAGTTACTATCAACTCCATAGCACCGTATAGAAACACTTTATCAATGGTGAACGGTCCAGACCATCTTGATTTGTTTCCCTGGGACAATCTTCAATCTGGAATTGTAGAGTATGACTTGTTGATACGGCTCAAAGCAGTGCTCAAAAATCCTTTGATCATTAGTCTCTTGGTTTTCTCCTTGTAGAGTTTGGCATTCTCATAAGCATTGAGCCTAAACTTATCCATCTTGTTCAATTGGAAGAGTCTCCTTTTATCAATTGCTTGATAGTCAAAGTTCAACTTTTTTGTTGCCCAATAGGCATTATGTTCCAACTCAACCGGTAGATGGCAAGCCTTGCCAAAAAACATCCAAAAGGGAAACTTGCCTAAAAGGGTCTTGTAGGCTATTCGATATGCCTATAATGCATCACCCAATCTCTTAGACTAGTCTTTTCGTGATGGACATACAATCTTCTCTAGAATCCTCTTGTTTACGGATGATATGCCAGTGCAACCTTGTGAGTAACCCCATATTTAGTAAGGCGAGCTTCTAAGTGTTTGTTGCAAAAGTGAGACTCTCCATTACTGATGATGGGTCAGGGTGTACCAAAGCGTGTAAAGATATTCTTGTTAAAGATGTTGGTCATGATTTTAGAGTCATTGGTTGGCAATTGATGTTGTTGCTGGTGTTCTTTGATGGGTAAGTCTACGAATGATGCCTATGATCTTTTGGAGGAGATGGCCTCAAACTCTTATCAATGGCTATCTGAAGGTTAACATCTCGTAGAGTTGCTGGGATTCATGAACTTGAAGCCCTTACTGCCCTAACGAAACAAGTGACTGGATTGACAAAGAGGTTTGATACTTTTGGGGTGCAACAACATACCAAAGCCGTTGTTATGGTGTTTGAAGCTTGCGATGAAGGTCATACCAT
The DNA here is from genome assembly GCA_029379385.1 of Quillaja saponaria. Lineage (NCBI taxonomy): Eukaryota > Viridiplantae > Streptophyta > Magnoliopsida > Fabales > Quillajaceae > Quillaja > Quillaja saponaria. Next base: position 17,904,060 of record CM055608.1, on the reverse strand, counting down.
GGACCAATGCCCAAGTACTGAAGCGGTTCAATACATCTAGAATTTCAACTACCAAAACAACCCTTATTTCAACTGCCAAAACCCTAATCCATCTCCTGGATTTCAAGCCCTGCAAAAGCAAGCAGCCCCTAGAAAGAAACCCTTCTTGGAAGACATGTTTTTGCAATACATGCATGTCTCATACTAATTCTGTTATTAAAAGTCAAGATACCTCATTAAGAACATTGGAGACATAAATTGGGTAGCTAGCAAATGTTTTAACTAATAGGCCTCATGGTGCTCTCCCTAGTGACACCGAGGCAAACTTAAAAGAAGAGTGTAAGGAGCATTACAAGGCAATCACTCTTAGGAATGGAAAGGAGTTAGAAGAGCAGAAGAAGAAATATAAGTTAATGAAGCTCTTAAATCTCCTAAAGACTAATTACCTACTGAAACTGTAGAAGAGAATAAGGAAACCAAGGAAATTGCTAAACCTCAACAACCTAATCCTTTTCTTCCATTCCTTCAAAGGTTCCACAAACAAAACCTTGACAAACAATTCCAAAAATTTATAGATGTGTTCAAGAAACTCCATATAAACATTCCCTTTGCTAAAGCTCTTAAACAAATGCCAAACTATGCAAAATTCATGAAAGACATCCTGTCCAAGAAGAGAAAGCTTGCTGATCATGAAACTGTTACACTTACTAAAGAGTGCAGTGCCATACTTCAAAAGAAGCTACACCTAAATTGAAATATCCAGATAGTTTTACTATTTCTTGCACCATAGGCATACAACATTTTGGTAGGGCACTTTGTGATGTAGAAGCTAGTATAAATTTAATGCCCTTTTTAATTTATCAAAAGTTGAGAATAGGTGAAGTAAAACCAGCATTATTAACTCTACAATTAGATGATGGGTCATTTATATACCCTAAAGGAATTGTAGAGAATATTTTAGTTAAGGTGGACACATTGATCTTCCCTATTGATTTCATAGTTTTAGATATGGAAAAAGATAAGGAGGTACCTATTATATTAGAAAGATCTTTTCTAGCTACTGGTAGAACACTAATTGATGTCTAAAATGGTGAACTCACCATAAGAGAAAATGATCAAGAGAAAGAATGTTTTGTAATTGACATGGTGAGTAACCTTGTTCAAAAGATGCTCTTAGAAGAACATCCAAGAGACTCTCTTGAAGCTTCAATAATTTCACACACTACAAGAGAAGATGATAATTTTAAGGAGTGTATGAAATTATTGGATACATCACCACATATGCTGAAACCAAATCCAAGATTTGAAAATCTGGATTTACCATCATCCACTCCATCTGGATCATGGCCATCAATTGAAGAACCTCCTACCTTGGAGATGAAACCATTACCCAATCACCTAAGGTATGCTTTTCTTGGTCCTTTATCTACTTTACCTAGTATTATTTATGCTTCTCTTACTAACATGCAAAAAGACAAACTCCTTCTTGTATTGAGAGAACACAAAAAAGCATTGGGATGGACAATTGCTGATATTAAGGGTATAAGCCCTTCCTTTTGCTTGCACAAGATCCTCATGGAAGATAATCATAAACCTACAATAGAGCATCAAAGAGGCTTAATCCTATAATGAAAGAGGTGGTGAAAGAGAAAAAAATCAAGTGGTTAGATGCTGAAATTATCTATCCAATTTCAGATAGTCATTGGGTAAGTCATATCTAATATGTACCAAAGAAAGGAATGGTGAAGTTGATGCAAATGCAAACAGTGAACTCATTCCTATAAGAATCATTATTGGTTGAAGGATGTGCATGGACTACCGAAAGCTGAACAAAACTACAAGAAATAACCATTTTCCTCTTCCATTCATTGACTAAATGCTAGACCGGCCGGCTGGTAAAGAATATTATTTCTTTTTAGATGGTTACTCGGGGTATAATCAAATTGTTATTGCCCCAGAAGACCAAGAAAAAATTACTTTTACTTGCCCCTATGACACATTTGCTTTTGGAAGGAAACCTTTTGGTTATGCAATGCCCTGGCCACCTTTCAAAGGTCCATGATGGCCTTCTTTATCGATATGGTGGAACAAGGCTTTGAAGTTTTTATGAATGATTTTTTTTTGTTTTAGGTGATTCATATGATGAATGTCTCCATAATTTAACTCTAGTGCTTAAAAGATGTGAAAAAACCAACTTAGTCTTAAATTAGGAAAAGTGCCACTTCATGGTATAAGAAGGTATAGTTCTAGGCCATAAGATGTCTAACAAGGGAATTGAGGTATATCGAGCTAAGATAGAAACTATATAAAAATTACCTCCCCTTAGTTCAATTAAAGGAACAAGAAGCTTTCTAGGCCATGCCGGCTTCTATAGGAGATTCATAAGACTTTTCAAAAATATCCAAACCACTTTGTAATCTCCTAGAAAAAGACACCTCATTCATATTTGATGATGCATGTCTTGCATCATTTTTAGAGCTGAAAAATAGATTAATAATCACCACAATTATGGTAACTCCAAATTGGAACCTACCCTTTAAATTGATGTGTGATGCTAGTGACTGCGCGATAAGACTAGTGTTAGGGCAAAGAAAAGAAAAGATTTTTTACTCTATATACTATGCTAGCAAAACTTTAAATGGTGCTCAATTGAACTATACCACAACTGAAAAATAACTTTTAGATGTAGTATTTGATTTTGATAAATTTTAATATTATTTAATCGAAACTTCTATCATTCTTTTTATTGACCATTCTGCTATTAAATATTTGATTGAAAGAATGCAAAACCTAGGTTGATAAGGTGGATCTTGTTACTACAAGAATTTGACTTGGAGATAAGAGACCAAAAGGGCTCTGAAAACCAAGTAACTGATCACTTATCAAGGCTGGAAGGAGAAGATTAAGTGGCTGAGCTCACTCATATAAATGAAATCTTCTTGGATGAACAACTCTTCCTAGTTTTAATAAATCATTGCCTTGATATGCTGGCTTTGTCAACTATCTAGTTGGCAAGGTCTTTCCTCTAAACTTAATTTCTCAACAAAAGAAAAAGTTTTTACATGATATAAGATTCTTTGTTTGGGATGACCCCTTATTGTTTAAGCATTGTGCTGATCAAATTTTAAGGTGTGTTCCGGAGAAAGAGGTGGAGAGTATACTTCACCACCGCCATGCTTTGGAGTATGAAGGTCACTTTGGAAAAAGTCGAATAGCTGTAAAAGTGCTCAAATAAGGTTTTTATTGGCCTTCTTTATTTAAGGATGCTAATAAATTTGTTTACAAATGCGACAGGAGCCAAAGGATGGGCAGCATATCCAAGAAGAATGAGATGCCACTCAATAACATACTTGAATTGGAATTGTTTGCTGTATGGAGGATGGACTTCATAGGTCCATTCATATCCTCGTACACCAATCAATACATTCTTGTTGCTGTGGATATCTCTAAATGGGTTCATACAAAGAGGAGGCCTTGCATAAGAGTGACAACATAATCCCTCAAAGCCTTGGTTTCATGAGCTTCTTAATCATCAGCCATTGCACTAGAGTGTTTATGAATTTTATTTTTTTCTCAATTTTCCAAGCATTCATTCGATCTCGGGATCGTATGATATTAGTTCCAAATCTCTAATGTGTTGCATTAAATGTCAATAGCACCTAAAATTAAAAGTAAGAACTTGAATGAAAATTAAGTAAGCTTATAATGATATTAACAAAATAAAATAAATCTATTCCCCGGTAACGACGCCAAAAACTTGATAGGGATTTAACAAACACAAGCACGCGTATCATCCTCAAATAATATAGTGATAAATATAGATCGTTCCCACGAGGAATAAATTACTTTCTAAAGTTAAATACTAATAAGATGCAACCTAACTCTAATCAAGCAAATATAAATATAAAGATTTTTAAGCAATTTATAAGAATATTTAAACTAAGCCTAGGTTCACAAAATCCCTCACACTACACCTAATTAATTTTAGCTCAAATCAATTTATGTCATAGCTCAATATTAACGCAAATTTCTTAATCAGTTACTAGCATATTCCTATATCTAGCAACTATATATTTCCCTTAGTCTAGTTCCCTATATTTTTATGAGAATTATTCTAAGGCAAACTCATTAAGAACCAATCTCCTGATTACTTATGGTAAAAGAGTATATTCTTATCTCTTAAATAAATTAGATTATTCGCATCACATGAACAATCCAAACATAAGTTATATTGCTTACGATTAATCACAAAACTGACTATTCCAAGTCAATTCCAGAATTCCTAATCAATCTAACTAGTGATCAATTAATTAGAAGAATTAAGAACGAGGCAATAGAAAATAAGAAGAAAGACCAGAAACTAAAAGTTGTCATGCTTTGGGTTTCTTTTCGCTCCTTAGCACTCGTTATCATGAGCTCTGGTATTTTTCTAAAACTTCAGCCTTCCCCTTTATTTATAAACCTTTTCCTCTTAGTTCAATTAAACTAAGAGTCATCAAAACACTGACAGACGTCGTCATGGCTTGTGTGTATATGGTGTTGTGGCCCTAAAGGCTCTACTTAATCCCATTAGGACTCCATCTTGTCTCATCGTGGTCTCACATAACAAGGCTCTGCAATGCAAGCTCTTCTCTCTCTGTTATTTTTTTGGGCAACATAAAATCATCACGTCGCGACTCATGCCTTTAGGCACCGCAGCATCCAGCTTCCTGACTTTTATGCTCTTTTCCTCTTTTATTAGCGCCACGACTTTATATTAGTTATGCTGCGGTAGAGGCCTCTTTGTCTGATCCATCAATTTCTCCCTTTTATGGCACTGCGGCTCCATGTTCTTTAGCGTTGCAGCGCCTGTTGAATCGTTTTCCTTCTCTAGTCCTAACTAGAGCACTTCAAAGACACCTAAAACAAATTAAATACCAAAATTCATAAAACTACTCCTAATTAAGATAAAAATAAAATAAAAATAAAAACTCTTAAAACAACTAAAATACTATATTTGACTATTATTATAACTCAAAATCTTAGTATTAGCATCAAATATGAATTAAAATCATAGTGAAATAACTCTATTATTTTAGAATTATCAATTATAATCAAAACCAAACACCCTCCAAGTAAAAGGCTAAGATATCCCTACCATTTTCATAAACAATACTCCAATACTCTTTAACACATCACCCACCATTTAATTCTAATGAATATTTTGTTTGTGATAATTTTAATTAAAAAAAAAAGTTAATTAAGTAATTAATTTTAGTAAATATTGACACAATTTTAAATAATTATTTCACAAATTATAAGTAATTATTACTAAACGATTTATACAATTATTATAAAAAATTCAATTATAATTCTTAAATAATTGATAATCTGAATATTAATTATAATCAAATAATTGAAATAAAAACAAAAAACCAATAATATAGGTGGTGGCATTTTTGCTTTAGTTTGTATATTCTAAATAGAGATGTATAAAATAATATCTCCCTATGATATGATGCGAATGGTTGCTCTTACTTTATGATTTTGTATGTGTGGCATTAAATGTTTGTGTTTGGTGTTGTATTTATATTCTTTTTTTTAAAATTAATTGATTTTTCACAATTATATAATTTATACATTTAAATTTTTTGCTTAAAGACTACAAATTTTTACTTGTAATAACAAGAATTGATAATATTCTTAAAGATATTTTTAAAATAGTAAAAATCTGTGCATTTGCAAGGGTTATAAATTAAAGAAAAATGAAAAGATAACACCAGCATCCACCCACCGACTCCCTCTACCCATTCCGACAACCACCACCCCTCATCTTCATTATTAACGACCATAATTCTTTTACAATATTAATAGCATTTATTTATCAAAATATAAAATGAATCCAGTAGTTCTATTAAAAATAGAATGCCAAACTTAATAAATGAATGGTTACTTGAGTTAAATTAGGTATTAAGAATGTATACAACTTGGTACATATATAAGCTTAATTACTTAAAACATGAATATATGCTACATAAGAAAAATAAACATAAAAAATTAAAAATGATACCACATTCAAATTTGTCAAATAAACATGCATCAAATAAGTATTAAAAAAATTTAAAAAAAACATAAAATAAAATAAAAATAAAAAATTTAATACAGCATTCAAACTTGTCCAATAAGTAGGTATCAAATAGATATTATATTTATCTACAACGCATGGTTCAAGTGGTAAGGCATGCTTGAGCTCAGCAATTGAGGAGTCTCTGTAATGTTAGGGGTTCGAGCCAATAAGAAAATACTTGTGAGGAGAGTCAATCAAAAACTCCAAACGAGATTAGGCTCACACCCAAAGTGTGTTGTGAATACTCTTGAGAAACCAAAAAATAGATATTATATTTACTATAAATCAACATGAATTTACCCTTTTTTTTATTTTACTTATTTTTTCAAGCAATTGCTATTCCATAAAATCAAATTTATAAAAATTATTAAATTTTGTAGGGTCAAAATGAATAAAGTTTAATTTTTAAAAAAAGTCATAATACAATTTGTGTGAAAACTTGTAGGGACAAAAATGATAAAAATGTAAACTTTGAAAGGTCAAAAATAAATTCTTTCGAAATTAGGTCACAACTATCATCCACGAATTAAATCGCCAATTTATCTATAATCTCTACCTTATGAACAATTAGTTCCGATAACTCTACCCCTCAATTTTATGCTGCAACGTGATGGCCATAGACAAGGATATCATGATAAACGTGATTGTACCCTCTTCAAAGTTCAAACCCATGGTTCATCACAATTATACAAAATTTTCCTTCAATTTTAAATAGATATAACAAAAAATAATAAAAGACATACACTAAAATGTCACACCCCTCACTGAAGCATGACTGGCTGGAGGATTAGAGAATCAAACCTCCGTAACCCTGACTCCAAAACAACATAACAAACATGACTCTTGATCCATCCAAAGAATAAAAGTAACTTTTATAATATAAAAATTCATTGTGAAATTTTAATTTGAGAAACAGTTAACAATTTATTGAAATTTTTTGACAAAAGTCCCCAACAACAGGGAATATGCCTCAAAATACAAACACATATACCCATGACCTCATGTAACCATAACACCAAGACACAAGGAGCTTTGCTCCAACTATATTTTAATCAAAACAAATAACTAGCCTCTTACATCATACCAAAACTAGATACTTCACAGCTCTAATATGACTACAACTTTCATCCTTAACTACAAGTCTGAGATCCTAGAACCATCGTGCCATATTCGTTCGGTAAGTTATAAGCTCGACGATGCAATATACCGAATTCTTGTCACTAAAAAAATTATCCACTAGATAAGGGTGAGTCCTATGGACTCTGTGAGTGGAAAAAAAATACCTAAAAGGGTACCAGTATCACACAACACAAGTATGTATCACATAAATAGTAACATCATGTAACATTTCACATTACATATATATGTTATAAGTTTCACAAATTCATAATTTATATGACGCATGATCACAGTGTAAATCAGAGCAATAATATTATGCAAAGCACTCAAAGGGCCAACGAGTGACCCAGCCCAGCACAACATTATCACCCCCTATCGGACATTTACGCGCCGACACAACAAATTGATTTCCGTACACAATCCATCCTACCAGGGCTGAGCACTCAATTTAAAAAAACATTTATCAGAATCAAAATTTTCTTAAAATTTTAAATCAGAACATCCTAGGTGCACTTGGATTTTTAATTTCGGAGATAAAAATCACTTTTCATAAAAATCTTACTTTGTTAGCTCTTATCAACCACAACCAATGTCAAACAAAGCAATCAATATCAAACAAACATAATTTAAATAAATTACTGAAATACTCTACTTGCATATTTTTCATGTATCATGTAGATTCAAATAAACATATAATTACATATACTAATTAGCCCCTAAAGGCAGCAATTAACCACTCACCCATAACCGATTCCATTCGTCACTCATACTAGCGTCCGCGAGTCTCATCAAATCCACATTAGAATCCGAAACTAAAATTCATATTCCTAAATAATATTTAGTTCATAAACATTATCATGATAATCTTTTAGTTACTAAGCTTATATCTCAACTTGTATAGGTTTCTTTAAGAAAGTTTTTCATTAAACTATTACACATTAGTTAATATAAATTGGACTTTATGTGATAGGGATAATAATAAAGAAATATTTTAAATGTCTTGACAATGCATAGGGAAGAATGAAACTATTAGCAAAGATAGAAAGCACTAGGGAGATAGAGATTTTGAAACTGTCCAAACTTGGGGTTTGGACCAGTGTCTATTTTAACGATCATATCTTTCTTTAGGAAATTTTGAATCCAGTTTCGTAAAATTTATAAAATACTAGACACATGTAGATTTATAATGGTATATCATTTATAATTTTTAGATTTATGTATCAATACAGTTTATTCTTTGAAGTTGCATCAAATTTTGCAAAATGCAGGATTTTGACAACTAGGACCTTATCTTAGTTATTTGAACATAACTTTCTCTAGGAAAAACAAAATCCAATTCTATTTATCGGATTTGTTAATAGACAAGTATATCTATCTTTTTTTCAGGAGTTTTCCCTAAAATAAATCTTGAACCTACTCAATTCCTTACATGAACCAAAAATAGGGCATTACGAATCATGCTTGACTTAGCCGGAGTCTAACAGCTATAACTAACAACATACTTGGAATAAGGCTACGAAATTTTGCAAACATGTCAAGACCATAAACTACATTTCATCTTTTGAACTCTTAATTTAATACTACTCGAATACACTTGAAATACCAAGTTTCTGATACTCACGAAATATGCCTCTTGCATCCTTTCAAAATTTACTTAACTCTCATTTTCCAACACTTTCAAGCTCCAATTCATATTCCTCACTTCAACACTAATTCACTACCATTACTCCTAATTCAATTTAATTCAAAGTTGTATTAGTGATTTAGAATCAATCAAGAGCTAAAGTTGATACTTCCTAATATCAATTCAACCAAGTTTTGCTCATTATTTTATAACTAGTTTGTCTCACCCTTTCCTAAAATTTGTATAGTTTATCTAAAAACATTAATTTCATGAAAAATCCAAGGACTATACACGACTAACTTAATAAATTGAATAAATAATTTATCTCATTACATTTCTTATTCTACTACCCTACTTAAAAACTACTCAAAGGTATTAACATAATTAGAATAGGATAATTAAGTCTAAAAGCATTACTATCTCTCTAAACCACATACACAGCCAGCTCTTCCAACATAGGACAGCCATCCCACTTCCACGGCTGCCACAAGCTTTACTGGGGGAGGCTGATCTAAAGACTTCACCACATCAAACATGCTATACCAAAACAGGGAAAACGACCTAAGATGGCTTGGTGGTAACATCATGCATCACACATCCTTTACAAGTTAATATAACAAAGTAAGGAAAAATAAGAACTCACCCTGGGTCAGCACAAGGAGGCACACGGCAACTCAGAGGAAAAACTGTCAACAAGCTCCAAACTAAGATGCTAATGCTAGAGTTAGAGAAATGAAAATTCAAGAACCCACAAATTGTATCACAGCAAGGAGGCAACATTCTAAGAACCCAGCTTCCTAATTGTCTTACTATCAATGTTTTTTTTTTTTTTTTTCCCGTGAACATCAAGAGCAGAGGAATAAAGGAATTCGGCAGACCCATGGTTGCTTGCCCACTTCAACTCATTCAACAACAAAGCAAAAATAAGGAAGTGGAGAATGAAAGTGGAACATAAGAAAATGATGCACGGCCCGGAAAAACAAAGCACGAGCAAAATAAGAATCAAACACACAAAGAAACATTCGAATGGCAGAGAACAATGATAGGCAGAAAAACAGAAAGGCTAGGAATAAGGAAAGAGGAAGGAGGACCAACATCAATTCCTGCTATTTGTAACCAGTTGAATGGCAATGTGAACGGCAAGGAATAAAGGAGAAAAAAAACCAACTGCCAAGGAAGAGTTAGGAAATCAGCTAGATGAGGAAATCCCAAAAGCACAACCAGGGAGAAGAAGCTAGAAGGGTCCTGAAACAAGAAAATGAAAGAAAACAAAAAACATAACAACAAAAGGGCCTCCGGTCAATCAAGAAAGAAAAAGAACTTAGTGGTCAAAGTCCAATTGATTAAGAAAATTTGTGGTTAATATACATCCTTAGTATTTATATGTATATATATATATATATATATATATATATATATATCTATCTATCTATATATGTATGTTATTGTATTAATCTATTAACTTTATTATTATTATTATTTCACAATTTTATCTACTTCCCAAGAACAAAATTGATACACCGAAATTTTAAATATTCTCTAATATATTGGGTTATAACACTTTATAACAACACGTACACAATATATATATATATATATAATTAATGTGTATTAAGGTTACACTAAGGTATCGAATTATAACATATAACTACACTCTTATCTAATTAATTTGTTTATTCTAATACGTAATTTTACACATTATGTGAAAAACTCGATTTTTCGTTATCTAGCTATGAGGGTTATAACAAAAAAGATATAATTAAGTAGAAGAGTTTAGAAAGAAACAAAATACACAATATTAAATGGCTTGAAACCTCTAGCCTACATCAATAATTAGAAGAAATATTACATAAAAAGTGTAACACCTTACACATAGTGTTATCACCACTGAAGTTATATCACGACTAATTACTTATGTATCTTACACCCCATATCTTATAAAGGTCTCACAAGTATTATCTTTCTCTTATTCTCATAACTCACAACTCTCACGAGCCTATATATTTATATTACTTGACTTCTCCAGAAATATACTAGTAGTATAATTCTGGGGAACCAATTAATATTGAATTAAGTATAAAAATCATGACAATGAGATTAGCCAAATCATTATGTTGTAGCTTACAAGGCAATGTTCATGTTTCGTTGTGATGAGGTGGTAAAAAAAAAAAAGGCAATCAATTGCTCATGTTACAACTTGCACTTCTAGGAATTGATGGAGAAGAAAAAGAAAAAAAAAAAAAAAAAAAAAAGCAAAATAACATTTATGTTATAACCCAATATTTCTAATGTACACTTCGGAATGTTCATGTATACATTAGAATGTTTATACGTAACTCATGTGACACTTCACTGCTTGATATGAAACTTAAAATCTAATTGTGTAAATTTTATTAGTAAAAAATATATATATATGTAATAATAAAAATTTTGTAATTGAAACAATAAGATAAGAAATATTGATGGTAGGTATATATATATTTGTTTATATATAGTTATATATTTTTATATATATGTATATCTATGATTAAACCATAATCATAAATTTAAATAGTTGATTTGGACCTACTTTTTTAATATTGTCATTTGTAAATTTTATTAAGGGAAAGCATGGTGTAATTAAGGAATTTAAAATTTTAAAAATTAAATAAGTAAATATATATTATAAAATTTAAAAATTTTGTACACCACAAAGTAAAACTTGGACTTTGACATATGTTACTTTACCTTTACTGCTTCTAATTTCCAATAAACTGGCTTGCTTTTCACTCTTCCATTTGTTTACTTCTTGTCTTCCCTTACTTCCCGAAAGTTCAGGAGAAGTTATGTTTCTCTTTTCTTTGGCCCTGCCGTGAGCTTCTTCCATAATAGCTAACTCCTTCAATTTTCTTGCCGTTTGCTTAGCTTCTATAAGCTTTACAACTTCAGCTTTTAATTTGCCCCTGTAATCAAGAGCTTCTTTGGAATTTCTTGGAGAGTACGCGAGGAAAGCGAGTGACGAAGTAGTAATTGGTGTTTCTCATAGTCTAAGTCGGCATATTCTTACTCAAAGCATGGACCATCTTGGACTTTCCCACAACTTGGATCATTGTAACCAAAGTTATGGTCAGCACCGATGGTTTCTAGGATAAGTGCAAGGGGCCTGGTGTTAGTCATTTCTAGTTCCTTTATATCTAAAAGGAGGTATTGATATTTTCTTTCTCTTAAATTCCATGTTAAACCACTATCTTTTTCTCCCCCTTGACTATCGTCATTTGTTCATATGTATGAAGCATGCTCTAGTCTTTCTCTTAATACTCTCTTCCATACAAAATTAAATAAATAAATTCCAATTTAACTTTTTGTATCATACTTGAATCCTGAACTCAAGTCACATTTTGCTGAGATAACACAGCTGTAAATGAAGTCTCAACTGTCCACTCTTTGTTCTAGGATTTTTCATGTACTATATTTCCTAAAATATGTAAAAGTAGCTTGTGAGGTTCCACCATTTAGTAAGTGACTTATTATAGAAAGGATAACTTTCTGATAAGGGACGAAATTTTTAATTTTTTATGGACAAGGAAATTTTATTAATAGAGAAAGAAATATAAGGGGAGGACAGAAGTCCTCTATATACAAGAAAAAAAAATAGACAAGAAACGAGCAAGGTTAAAACAAAAGAGCTCTTCAATTAGCAGCTCGTTCATCTTAGACATACTCTGTTTCTACCTTTGGCCATTTTCGCTTGGCGGGGTAAAGCTGTTCTAGCTTTCTTTTATTTTCTCCAACTGCTGTGTTAAACTTCCATAGAGCTTGCAACAGTTAGGAGGCGTGAAGGATATTTTTTAGTTCAGTCGTATGAGACATTAGAGGAGGCAATAATTTTTTTTCTTTGGTTGCTTTGCTAGCTGTATCTTTGAGTGATTGAAAGGTATAAGTTGATTAATTTTGTAAGCACGTGAGTTCAGCCCAAAGGATGGTAGATGGTTGGTTGGTATTGGAGGAAGGGTGTGTTCAATTTTGGGCTGTATTTAGCAACCAAGCTGCTGTCCCCTGTTTTGGGGCAGCAACTTGGTTTCCTATTTTCCTTTCATAGTCGGTGTGAGTGTGAAAATAAAAAAAGAGAGATTTTGATGACTCTCTAGAGTCATGACAGTAGGTTATATGAACTTAGAGAAAGATGTATAGCTTGATGAATTATGAAAACTCAATTAAACTAAATTGTAAGTTTATTAGATTATTAAAAGGGAATTATACTAAGTAAAAGAATTGATTGAAATTGTAAAACAAGAATTGATGGTAATGAATATATAAATATATATATTTAATAGTTACATGCAAGTAATGAAATCGAAGTGTATAATTCAAGTTAAATGGAAGTTAAATGAATTAATTATAGCTCTTTTAAATTTAATTTAAAACATGAAATAACAGATTTGAGATTCAAGTAAATTAATACATGTATATTAAAAGTTTTGAGGAATAAGATTCTAACAACTGTATTAAGTATAGTTATGTAAATTAAGGAATTGTACAATTAACCTTAAAATGGTTATGGTGAATAATGTATTAATTTATAATTTTCAGCTTTAGATCGTGTCGAAGACATTCTGACACATTCGCAGACTAGATGGGCTGACAAACCACGTCCTTGAACTTGTGAGTGAATTACGTACACTTTGGTTGCTAGATAATTATATGAAATAATTTATGTGAATTTGAGTAATTGATTTATGTTTGATATTTGAAATTGGTTGTAGTTGATAAGGGCTAACAAAGTGAGATTTTCTAAGAAATGATTTTTATCTCTGAAATTGAAATCCAAGTGCAACTATGATATTCTGATTTATCTGATAAATGTTTTTTTTTTAAATTGAGTACTCAGCCCCGGTGGGATGGATTGTATACGGATAATTAATTTGTTATGTGGGCGCGTAAATGCCTGGGAGAGAGATACTGTTGTGTGGAGCTGAGTTATTCATTGGCCCTTTGTTTGTTTATTTGTTTGTTGTTTGTATGATTTGATTGCTATGTTGAAATTTGTGAGCTACGTGAATTGTGATCGTTTGATAATTATAATTACGTATGTGCTCAAGTAAATATAAATACAAGTTTAAACTATGATATATGTGTTGTGTAATGCTGGTACCCTTAGGTAAGTATTTTGTTCACTGAGTCCTTGTGGCTCACATCTTTCTCTGTTATTTTTCTTTTAGTATCAGGAAGACACAGTTCACTGCGTCAGGATTTGCTATCTATCGACACTGTTGTGGCAAGGTATGTCTCGAAGTCACATACTTGAAGCTGATAGGGCGACACTTGTAGTCATTTTAAATGTCATGCATTGTTGCGTATATTGAGTTAACTATGACAACTTGATGTGTTGTTAGGAACAGAGCTCTTTTGAGTACTTTGATATTATAGTTTACCGGTGAATTGTACCCGGTTATTAGTTTATATACTGTTAGGCATGTTCCACTTTATAGGAAACATTTGCCGAATTTTTCGTAAATATATATATGTTTCATAACCAATTCATGTTTTCTTAGTCTTAACTATAATTTGTTTAAGAGTCATTTGTGTGTAGTCATTATGGATTCAAGGTTACGGAGATTTGGTTATCCATTCTTCTAGTCAGTCATACCTTTATTTGAGAGTGTGACAATTTATAGTATTTAAACTAACATACTTTTGTCAATTTAGTTTCAAAGGTATTTTTTTTTTTGTTGGGTTAATTTGGTTGGTAAATTTTTAAAACGTTTGTAATTTTTTCTTACTCCTAATCTCTACTAACCTATAGGCTTTGTGACTTGTTGTAATTTCTAATGTGCTGCACTTGCTTCCTCTATTGGTATCAGAGCCATAGGTTAGTAGAGATTAGGGTTAATCTTAAAATAGTAGTTCATTAATCTTCAAAGTCAAGAAAACAAACCAGAAATGAAGTTGAGGCATCTGAGAAATAATGAAAATAAAAGTGACAAAGCATGTATGAGATGAGGAATTTTTTTTTTTGCCACCTCAGCACATAGTGTGGCTAAAAATTTATATTTCAAGTCATATCAGTAATTTTCATTTAAAATGTTAACGGTGTTAGATTTGAGAAAAACATTGTAAATGTTTTGAGACAAAATTGACTGGAAAAATACTTTTGGAATGAAATAAGCAAAAATGTGATATTTTAAGAATGGTAGATGTCATTTTCCCCAAAAAAAAAAAATCAACAAAAAGTAAAAGGAAAAATATGCACTGGCCATACTTTTTTTTTTGAATTATCAATAAATTATAAAATAATATATTTGAAATAATATATTATTTGAAAGATTTTTATTTTATTTTTATACAAGATAAATATTTTTTTTTGTTTCTTAGCTACATAAGGTGAGATTCGTGTTCTTGGCATACAAAACTAAGAGATTTTAATGGTTAATCCACCAACACCTCTATTTTTATATAATATTTTACAAAAAGGACAAATGATAAATAAATAAATAGTTTTTCCTTTATTTTTAGAAGAAATTACGAAAAGATATGATGGGAATATTTTAATGTGTTCAAGATTTAGAAATTTATGAAAACTTTTATTGACACAGCTTTTTCAAAAATATTATAATCAAATAAATCAATAAAAAAAAAACACATTTTATTGATCACAAAGACAATTTTCTTGAGATAATTTTATAAGGCTTATATCTTTTTAATTGTTCTATTTTAATTAATATTGTTAACATTAAAATTAAAACCATACAAAGATATAAAATAGTTAAATATAAAATTTTGGGACTTATGACTTCTAAAAGTAAGACTTATTTTGTATGTAACTTATGAAAATTACAAAATAGTAAAATATAAAATTTAGGATTTAAAAGCAAGACTTATTTTGTATGTAGCCTTATTCTAGGACTTATTGGAAATTCGAAGAGAAAAATAGGACTTATTCGTATTATTTCCAAAAACAAAAGAAAAAGAAGCGTGAATACTTTTTTCTAGTTTCGAACACTGTATTAAGAAATCGGCACATGAATCATAAATAACGTGACGGTAATCTCGGCAGGCAACGGACCCCTTGCGCATGTGATGTACTGTACCATCTCCCTCCCTCTCTCCATTTCTTTCTCTGCCGTACACTTATAAGTTACAAGCAAACCATACATGCTGTCACTCCCGCATTGACATCGTTAGTCAGCAGCAGAAAATCAAGGAGAACCTAAGATCTTTCTCTATCTGGCGCCAAATCCAAATCCTCGCTTCGCCGCTGGATCCGATCTATCCTATCCTTTCCACCAATGAAGGCCGCCACAGCAATAAACCCTCTCATTACCATGGAGCACAAGAGGTACGCTTCATTTCAACCACACCATCAGTCCATCCCTCGTGTCTCCACGCGTCCTTCAACTCTATGTTCCTCTCTCCTTCTGTATATCTGGTTGTCTGTTTCACCCATTGAATTCTGCTTCATCATTTACTCCAGCATACTGTACTTGAATTTTCTTTTACTTGTATCGAATTTCTAGTAATATTTCCATTGAAGATTGAGCAATCTTTTACGTAATTTGATTTTGTTTTTCCAATTTATTTAGTGTTCTGATATTTGGTAGATTAGCGGTTTTTATGTGCGATCTTGATTTGTTCGGATTTGATTTTAAAGTTTTGAACTGGGACTAAATTTGGTAGTTTTGAACTGGGTTGAGGCAATGACAAGGATTATGGTAAATGGTGAGTGGGTCTTGAGCAAAATATTTGTTGTTGTCTTGTCTTAGTGGTTGATGTTTGGAGGCTGATTGCAGGTAATTAGCGTTTGTGATATTTTCTGCCTGTTTTTTAGTAGATAATTAGAACTTCAATGCTCAGATTCTTTTTTGGTCTCAATTTGTACTTCAGCGAAAATCTGCTATTAACGGGGATTTGGTGTACACAGGGATGCTTATGGGTTCGCTGTGCGACCTCAGCACCTGCAACGATATAGAGAATATTCTACCATATACAAGGTCTTGTCTCACTCTGAATTTATAATTTCCAGTTTTTGTTTTGTAATCTCTGAAATTTATTTTGTGTAAATTTGAGATGCTTAAAACAAATAAGTGAATAACATAAAACATTTGAATTACGCTAAGGTGGGCGCAAAATATCTTTTCATACACCATAAGCTACTGAAAAATATGAATTAAGATTCACATAATATTGCTCAGCAACAAGATCGATACAATTTCCTAAGAGAAAGAAAGATGTTGTTTAATGTGTAGCATTTGTGATTCCAGGAGGAAGAAGAGGAAAGATCAGATCGGTGGAAGTCTTTTCTAGAACGTCAAGAGGAATCTGCTCAATTGGATGTGAATGGTTTATCTTTGGAGGAAGATGACAAAGTGTTGCAAGCTGAAGCTTCAGAGAAAGAAACTGATGCTAATGCTGAAAAGGGTGTTGATGGACATGAATCAAGTGGATGGAAGCCTGGTTCTGATAAAATGGCTGAAAATGGTAGTAGAGAAGAGGATATACCAGCATCTAAGGTTACAAAAGTTCATAGAGTACAATTGTGGACAGAAATTAGACCTTCACTTCATGCCATTGAAGATATGATGAGTATTCGTGTAAAGAAGAGTCGACCTGTCAAAAGATGATCAAAACAAGAGTGGTTCACTAGAAGATGAACAGAATAACCAGGGCGGGTCATTAAAAGTTGAACAGAAGACTAGAAATGGGGAATCATTTCTTCATATTCATGAGGCTAAACTTACTAAAGGAACATATGAGGAGGATTCTGAGGACGAGTTCTATGATGTGGAGAGGTCAGATCCTGTTCCAGATGTGCCTTCAGCCAATAACATGAGTACCTCTGCAAATAGTACTGCTACCAATTTGGCACCTCCAGAGTTTCTGTTCCCTTGGAGAGAAGAGTTGGAAGTCCTTGTTCGTGGGGGAGTGCCAATGGCTCTGAGGGGAGAGGTACTAACTATAATTGTGAGGTATATTTGTATTACTAAGTTTGTTTTTTGCTGAGTTAATTCCTTATTTTCTTCTTTATATATATTACATTCCAGCTTTGGCAAACTTTTGTGGGTGTGAAAGCACGTCGTGTGGATAAGTATTATCAGGCTCTGCTAACTTCAGAGAGTAATTCTGGAAATAACATGGATCAACTTAACACACAGTCAAGTGACAACAATGGGGGAACAAATACAGACTCTGTATATATTCCAGAAAAATGGAAAGGACAGATTGAGAAGGTTTTTGATCATAATATTTCATCGTTAATGTTAAATATCATAATGTTATGATGCTATCCTCAAGTTCCTCAATTAATTGTTTGTAATTTGATGTGCAGGATTTGCCTCGGACATTTCCAGGTCATCCTGCTCTAGATGAGGATGGTAGAAATGCTTTAAGGCGTTTACTTACAGCATATGCTCGGCATAATCCGTCTGTTGGCTACTGCCAGGTATTTTGCTTCTGGAAAAAACACAGCATGAATGCTTCTTTTTTTTGTTTTTTGTTTTTTTGTTGTTGTGATAGTGACGATTTCTTGTTTTACTAATGTAACTATCAAATAAAATTCTAGGATACTTTAAAATCTTTTTAAGTCATCGGCAATTGCACTTTTGGGAATGTATTTTGTTGATTGGTATTCTCTCTACTCTGCACAGTGATATAACTGATATTTACAAAGCGAATGAGTTGTTGAAATTTGTAGTTTAAATTCCTAAGCTTGTATATCAATGTTCTTTAGTATTGCTTTCATTACATATAACATTAGACGGATAACAAACTTACACCAGAACAATCCGAACTTTAAGTTAATGAATCTTCTGTTTCCTTATTATTAGTTTATCTTTTGGTAGTTTAATTTTTTTACCTTTATAATTTATGAGTCAAGAATGCCCTGGAGTACTAGAGAAAGGAACAATATGAAATGGAACCAAAGTCACCCCTGTACTGTAGTTGCTCACGTATTTAGTTTATTTCTTACTGCTGAAGTTGTTTTACTAAGAGTTCTACCAGTAAATGTGAACTCAGCTTGATGATTGTTGGTTATGGCCAAACATATTTGCATAATGTTTAGTTGTCATAAAAATTTATTCGTTGTCTAGAATAACTTTAAAATCCTTCAGCAATATTTTTAATTCCGTTAGTGTTTATTGGCACCTTGTTTTTTTCAGTTATCACAGACTTAATAGCTTAGTACTCATGAGATATCTGTTAAAAATAGAGAGTTGAAACCTGCCAGCAGAGGTCTCATTCATTTTCCTGATAAATACAGATGTATATCATGTTGTGATTTTTCTCTCATTGAGGTCTTTATTTGGTGAATACATAATGATATATGACATGTTGGGATTTTCGTTCTTGTCAGAAGCTGTAGGTGGTGAATATCCAGATTTATGCTACTCATCTTGAAGAAGTGCAGTTCTCTTTCTTTCTGTGTTCTGTTCTGTGTGGGGTGTATTTTGGTTGAAGTATGGCCTTGAGTAATAAATGGCATACAAATACTAAAAATAGAAGAAATGTTGATATCTCTATGTATGAACTATGAATGTTAAGAAAGTTCTTTAAAGACTGTGTTTAAACTGGCATATTGGACAAAATTGAGTGGGATTTCAATTGTTTAATTTGTAAGGGTTACTAGATTGCAGTATTGATAAGAATCTTCTTGAAGAAATATAGATTTTTATTGTTATATTTGGTAATTGTTTTTCTTCTATTTGTTGTACAAACTTTTATTTACTGGACAATGGACATTTGGAGCTGTAATTTCAGATATTTAATTTGTATGAATAACGATTGCAGTATGACAGGAAGCTTCTTGAAGAGATAGTAAATTTTCTGATTCTTTAAGTAATATTCTTATAAAAATTTTATTTACCCCGTGTAATTTTATTGTTTTTCCATCACGCAACAAATACCTGTCTAACTAGAACCTTGTTGGTGTCAAATGACATTGCAGGCCATGAACTTTTTTGCTGGTTTATTACTGCTCCTGATGCCTGAAGAAAATGCCTTTTGGTAGGTCCAGAAATAGATGATGCACTACCTTTCTGAAAGATTAGTTGGCCACCAGTCAAAGTATATAAAGATAGAACATCATTACCATTCAGATTGTATGCTGTAGATAGAACAGGAATATTGATTATTTCTATATTTAATAAACATTTTCCTGGAAGCATATTTGTTTTGTCGTACTTGTCTGTCACCCATAGGCCTTAGCAGTTTAGATGCTATATTTTTATCTTAATAGATAATTTTTTTGGGTGCAATTTTCAGGACCTTGATGGGCATAATTGACGATTATTTTGATGGCTATTACTCAGAGGAAATGTTAGAGTCTCAGGTAATGTCTTCTGTTCCAGGTACTCATTATCAATTGTTGTGTCAATGTGTTATCAAATGAGATTTTGACATCCAGGAGACTTGTTAACAACTGGTGATAGGTAACAATGGACTTCAATATTTTTTTTTGATAATTTATACTTTTCAGGTGGATCAACTTGTTTTCGAGGAGTTGGTGCGTGAGAGATTTCCCAAATTAGGTTTGTATCCTGTTGTCATTTTATTGGTCTATATTTAATTTGACCAAGTCTTCATTTTGTATGAATTTGTTTGATAGTTTCTGATGTTTCTGTGCAGTCAATCATCTAGATTACCTGGGTGTGCAGGTGGCATGGCATGGGTTACTGGACCCTGGTTCCTCTCTATTTTCATGAACATGCTTCCATGGGAAAGTGGTCAAGTTTCTTATACTTATTAAAGACTTCATCTTGTTTTGCATTGCAAAAAGTATTTTTTTCATATACATTTTCTGAATCAGCAATTAAAGTCTATTAGCTTTCTTGTAATCTGTTGAATCTTTCTTGAATTCAGTCCTTCGTGTCTGGGATGTGCTACTTTTTGAGGGAAACCGAGTCATGCTATTTAGAACTGCACTTGCTTTGATGGAGTTATATGGTACTGGGTAAAAAGACAGTTTTTTTTTTTTTTTCCTCTTGAATGATGTTTTCTGGGCATTGTACGAAATTGTATCATTTAGGCCTTCTTTTATGAAAATTAATTTCTTCATTTTTGTGTAGGCCCAGCACTTGTAACAACCAAGGATGCTGGAGATGCAGTTACTTTGCTTCAGTCATTGGCTGGCTCAACATTTGATAGCAGCCAACTTGTACTAACAGCTTGCATGGGTTTCCAAAATGTTAATGAGATCCGATTACAAGAGCTCAGGATTAAGCATCGGCCGTCTGTGATAGCTGCTGTTGAAGAAAGATCCAAAGGGCTTAGAGCTCTAAGGGATTCACAGGGTCTTGCATCTAAGCTTTATGGTTTCAAGCATGATCCCAATTCAATGATGAAGGAAACAAATAAAGCGGGACAGTTGGATGATGCACAAATTAATAATGTATTTAATGTGGAGCCTGGATCCACTATTGCAGATGAAGTTCTCATTGGCCTGACTGGAGATGCAGAGAGAGATTCTGTTTCAGATCTTCAAGAGCAGGTAAATATTTATTTTCCTTAAAATTGGAGGGTAGTGAAGTTAAATAATGCACTTTTTATGTCCAGCCTACTGAACACTTGAATATTAGCAATCATGTCGATATTACCTTTCTATTCACACAAGGCAGAATATACCTATTTTCCAAGTTTTCATGTCAAGCTCAGTTATCTAGTAACTTAAAATATGTTATTAAACGTCTCCTGGCGTATGCTTGTCTTCACAATCTTAAGGGCCTTGCCTTTTTGAAACATTTATGGATATTGTATAACTTGTATTCTGTTGGTCCATAATGCCAAGGGAAATGATCATTTTTTAGAGTGAAGATTGTTTATGACCACACTCATACTATTTGATCATCATATTTAGGAGCAAGGAACTAAAATTTGTGAATCATTCCTGTTTCCACAGTTATGGAAGCGAAACACCCCTCAGAAACGACAAGTAAAATTTTGGTGTAATGGGCAAATCGTTTCCATAGGAAATATGCAGTTTTTTGTTTGAAATAGACCGATTTTGGTAAAATTTGATGAAAATAACATAAATTTTTTGTTAAATAAAATTATTGTTTTATGTAACTGTTTTATATAAATATATATTTTTATACGTTATATAAGCTTCCTAAGCACTTGGAAATGATCGTAATTTGATCTTACGTTCAATTTGTATGTCTATGTTAATGTTTTTATGTTGGTATGTATTTATGGGCATTCTATGTACTAAAGTAATGTTAGATACTTCCAATTACTATAATATGTGTTTTATTATATGTTATCATGCGTTTCCGAATAATTTATCGTTTCCATTTCGTGAAATGAATCGTTTTTGTCTCTAGATTTATTGCAACAGATTTTAGTACCTTGTATAGGAGTGAACATTATAATGGCTTTGATCTAAGTTGAACTTTTGGTTTATGATTATTGAAGGAAGAAATTGTTTTTCTAGAAAGTCGGATAACAAAGGAAATTGTAGTTAATTAGTTGATGTTCTTTCTTTGTGGTCATTTGGAGAGTTTGGTTGGAGCATAATGCGAGAATATTTTGTGATTGTCGTCTAACGAGACAACTTATTTGGGATAAGTTTGTTTTTCTTGCTTCACTTTGGTGTATTTCTTCAGGGGCCTTGTGGGGCATTCCTCTAGCAGATATACAATATGATTGGAGAGATTTAATTCTCTAAACTTGTTCTCATGTCTTGTATTTTCTCTTTTCTTTTCCTTTGAGGACTTAGTGTTCTCCTTTGTACTCCTTTTCTCAATAAAATCTTCTTTTTTTATCAACAAAAAACAATTAATATGGCACATATATTATGTCAAAACATTTAGGAGAGAAATCTATTGTTGGATCTATGTCAGATATGGAAGGTAAGAACAAGGAAAATGAGTAAGTTGAATATTTATTTTAGTATTTATGTAGATTGCATTTATAGCTACTTGTGGATTTTTACTCTTGGTCCTTATTGTTTAAATCAAAATTCACTTTAGTTCATATAGTTCAAAAAGTTTCAATCTAGTTCTTATAGTTTCAAAATCAAGTAACTTTAATCCCTATCTTCACCTTCCATCGAAAATAACTTAACATGAGATGACGGGTGCTAATATGGGTAAATGGGAGATAAAGTGGCTGCATACATGGCTTATGGGACCAATAAAAAAGAACCATGTCGCTTTTACAAAAAAATTATACAAAATATTGAGTAAAAAATCAAAATTTTAAAATAAAAAGACAAAAAAAGATATTAAATTTATAAACAAAACACCATCAACCACCACCTTCTGAGTTGCGTGCCTTCGTAGCCCCACCCCATCAACATTACTCCTCCATAGCAACATCAATATCAACAACATTAACGACGTGAGTAATAGAGTCAATGCTAATGGTTTGTTGCAGATAGGGAGACCTTCAAAAGCATTATCCATTGATGTTTGTGTTATCTGTTTCCAGCATAATAAGACTAATGAGTCTCTACATTGTTCTTTGATTTGGAATTTATATTGTTCTTTGATTTGGAATTTATAGTGCTGGCTATTTGGTTTGTCCTGGCTCCTTGCATGATACTCATTGCTGACACTCGGGGAAGAATAAGGATGTGAAATGTTTGCTGAGTTTTGCTGTCTATTCTCTGGAATAATATATTTTTTAATGCTTCTCTTGGGTGCTCTACCTAGAGCATTTCAGGGAGTTTCTTTACTCAACATGCAACGTGATTTGCGTGCCCTCTTGTATTAAGCTTGTCTTTTTTCTTTTTCTTTTTTGTAGTTTTTGTTACTTATTAGAGGGATATCTTGTTCTCTTCTTCTCGCTTCGTCACCATCCAAGTCCTCCATACCACCATTGGCATTGGGGACCTTGGCGGCTTTGAGGCTGATGCTGTCAGCAAGAACCTTATTGAGGAGACCAATTGGATCCTTGCAGAGATATGATCTGATAGTGATCTTACTGATCCAGATGAACCTCCTGAAACCAAGTTCAGCCCGTTTTTGACTTGAAATCAATAATTGAAATTCCAAAACTTATAAAATAAAATCTATATTCCAAAATTGGTCAATTTAGGGAGCCTTGGTGCAAAATTTGAGGTGCCTACCTGAGAGTGTTCAGTGTCTTCCATAAGACACCGAGAAAAATCTTGGGCTTTGGCGACTTGTTTGGCTTTTGGATCAATTACAGGAAACACCTCATCAAAATCACTTGCTCTCTAAGCCTACAAATAGGAAACAATAACATAAAACTACAAGATATTCCAAATTAACAGTATTTGACTTTTATTGCACCATGTGCAAAACCAGGAACTTCAATTCCCTTTATAAATTAGTCCTGTTTCTAGGAAACCAAACAAATGGTAAAAGTGAATGGTAGGCCAAGGTTGTAGGACTGGACAGAGATCCCTTAATCAATTGCCATTACACAGTTGATTTTCTTTCTTTTTTCTTCTGTTTTTTCCATTTTTTAAAAATTTGTAGGTTTTTTTTTTTTCAATTTTCCGTTAAAAAATTTGATTTTTGATTAATTTTGTAAAAGCCACTTGGCATTTTTTTATTGGTCTATTATGCCACGTGTGCAATTCATTTCCTGGTAGCCACACCAATGTCCGCTATCTTCTGTTAAGGTAATTTGGACGGAAGGTGATCGTAGGGACTAAAGTGACTTGATTTTGAAAGTATAGGTACTCGATTGCAACTTTTTAAACTATAAGGATTAAAGTGAATTTCGCTGCAAACTATAAGAACCAAAAGTGTAATCTAGCCTTGATTGTAGGAAAAAAATCTAAGACAAGATAAACTCTCATAGTCCTCTTAGATCATGTTATATGTCCTCTTAGATCATGTTATATATACTGATTTTTTTGCAAACCCCTTGCAGGTGGTATGTTTGAAGGTTGAACTCTGCCGGCTACTCGAGGAGAAACGATCATTTGTTCTCAGGTTAATATTTTAAGATTATATCTACTCTGTTTCTACCTTTCTTGGTTGCCAACTTACTGTGTGTCTCAATAGATAATACCAAAATTCAGATTTGCAACTGCACGCTTCTTTTGTCTGCTTTATAATGATAGTGACTCGTGATTCCTGGTTGTCAGAATTGTGTGATTCACGATTCTTAATGTACAATTCGATTTACCAAGCAAACAATTCTAACAGGGTGACCGAATTGTGTGACTCGCTGATAACTGAATCGAAGAATAGAATCAGGGGATCATGTGGTTCTAGCAATTCTGTCACCAGCCAAAATTCACTTGGTTCTAATCAAAATAAACTGATTCTTTTTCCTGGAAAAATGCTTGATTTACGTCCCAAAGAGATTTAGAGTAGAGAATTAAGGAGGGAAAGAAAAAGCAAGAACTGACAATATTAGATGCACGAGCCTCTCTCTCAAGAGAACAACACTGCATAAACAATGATTGAGCTCCTTGTCTACCTGGCCACTCAACTCACCCATCTCTGCAACCTGAGATATAATTCTTTCTTTTTTCCTTTTAAGTTATTCTCTGTTGAAACTCCCCATCTTTCTTTTTCTTGATTCAATGGCTGAGAGTGAAGTAACAACAGTAGGGACCTTTTTTATTTTTTTTTCTTCTCTCTTGGGAGTTTTTTTTTCAAATATTTTTAGAATTTAGGTGTTTGTACTTGTCAAAAGATGAATTAATTTTCTTCATAGGTATTTGTATAGTAGTAGACATTAAGATCATTTTAGGATGATAAGAAGATGCAGGTGCAAAAGTCTTTCAACAGTTGAGCATGACCTTTTCTTTAAGAAAACATGGCTAACTAGTGATTTAAGGAACATTTAAGCTACGTAAAAGAAGTGATACAAGGTTTTTCTGCAGCTGCATTGTGCCATCCTTATATTATGGTTGCTGCTACTTACACTATTTGCTTCTTTTTAGTAATGCCCATTTGCTGCTTGTGGTATGGGAAATTGAAGTCAAATGTTTTATGGTTTGTCAACTGAAGAGTTGGGTTTTTGCATATTTAGCTATTTGTCAGTTATAACTATTCAATAGTTCTGAGCCTTGAAGATTCCTCGCGTTCTCCATTTTTTTCACTCATTTGATTACTAACTGTGTTAAAAGGCAAATTGCATGAAGAAGATTCTTGGTAGCATTTGATTTTTACCAGTTTAAACTTAACGTTTTGTCATTAGATTATAAAATTTTCCAACTCGTAGGTAAGAAGGATCATCTAATTAGGTGCTTTTCAGTCCTGACTTTTTTTTTTATCAAATAATATTACTTTTCTCTATTTTTAATTATTGAGCTTTAAAATCATTTTTTTTAACCACTTCAGGTTGACTTCCAGGCATTTTCCCCCTCCTTTTTCTCTTATGGGAATGATCTATTTATTCATCCATTATCTGTTTTCCCCTTTACTTGTGTGTTCTCAGTGTCTTTTGTAGGGTGTTGGGTTCTCTTTCATCAGTTGTATTCCATCTGCTTATTATGATTGTTTTTGATATAATGTTTTTTCCATAATGTGTTCTTTCAGCTTGAAACCAATTTTTCTGCTACTAAATAAACTGTGCTAAGCTCCACTGCGTACTTGCATTAGAGATATGATTGTTTAATGCAAGTTTTAGATTTATTTTGTAGTCTCCGTTTTCTCCTTTCGAAGTAAATTGTATATTTAGATAATTCTTAGAAGTACCCTTTGCTGCTTGCAGAGGGAACTCAAATAAACTTCAAGACAATCATTTCCTCTACTGACAATATAACATAATATTACTTATTCAAATGAAACTGGAACTTTATCAAGTCATTTGCTTCCTTATTGATCCCTTTACAAAGGAGTTTCTGTCAATTATAATTGGTCTGATTATGTAAACTTTACTTCTTTTCAAAAAGCCTTCTTTTTTAAGTTCACCAGGTGCTGAAATTGAAATTGATTACTACTGAAATATAGTCGCACTTACCATATCATAATGGCACCTATAGCATAGAGGTCTCTGGAGGCCCAAAAGTCATTGCTGCTACAATATCAAATAAGAATTTTTGGTTCGGGAATAACATTCATCAATGGTTATGTTTATTGATGTCATAGTTTATTAGGTTAAGAGTAGTTTGTATTTAGGTTCTTCTCTTTCAGGCAGTACTTGCAGCATGGTTCTTATTCTTATTATTAATAATAATTATATATTTATGTATATGAGCAAGTCTAATTAAATATTGGGTCTATATGATTATCTTTTTGGTTAGTCTTGTTCATTTAAAATTCTAGTCCTATTGTGGAGAAAAACTGTAGAAATAAGTCATGGACACTACTCATTTCAAAAGAGAGAAAGTGAGCTTATATGTATTCATTTTTTTTTTAACCCAAACTTAATTCGGACCTGAGTCAGTTCTTAAAATTTTATTAATAAAAAGGAAACAATGCCAGAGCAGAGACATAACCAAGAAAAGGAAACAATAAAAACCTTGCAGAAATAAACTTGGAATTCTATCCCATTACAAGAAAAAAGAAAGCTGAAACTAATGTCAGGACTATTTTAAGCCTAAGCAAAACTAACTACGTTTCAAAGTCCTAAGGTAAGGAATTTGTTGCCTATCCAATTCAAGAAGACCACGGGCTTTAGATGGGAGCAAGGAATGAGAATCCCAAAAACTTCCAGCTTTAGAATCACAAGCCCTATTAGCCAAAAAATCTGCAACTGAGTTAACTTTCCGATGGCAATTGGAAGGAAACTTTACACAAAATTGCATCAAACGCTGTAATCCTTTGAACTTACTATGAAGTTTCCATAAAGGATTCTTTGAAGAGTTCACACAAAGCACAAAAGCAAGAGAATTAGACTGAACAATGATGTCAGAGAAACCAGCAAAAACACACATCTTCAAACCTTCTAATAAATTTTCAGACTCGGCCACCAAATTAGATAAAGAACCCAATAGAAATAGGGAAGAATCTATATATGCAGACATACAATTCATTCAATGGAAAAAGGATTCAGTTATTCCTTAGTCATATATATAAAACTTTTTCTCTGTATCTATATTTATGTTCTATACCTGTACCTGCAAAAAAAGATAAAAATAAAAATAAAATTGGGGTTCTTTTTGGCCAAGTACTTCAACTAAAATTGCAAAATAGCAACTTGATCACAGATGGTACACTGACCTGACACTTGTTCCTATGTCTAAACTATCTATAAAATAGAAATTAATGTCTCTAGATGACATCCTTTTATGAAAATGTTAGTTTCTTAGCCTCCATACATAGGAATCATGCATAAGTTTTTCTTAAATATGGTAAAACAATATTTATATCTTGGGTTTCTTTTTTTTCTTTTCTTTTTCAGAGCTGAGGAACTGGAAACAGCATTAATGGAGATGGTTAAGCAGGACAATAGGCTGCAGCTGAGTGCCAGGGTATGTCCAATCAACTCTGCAATTACAATTCTACGTATGTCCATAATATTTGTTGGTTTTGATAAAAAAAAAAATAATAATATATATCAGTTGTCCATTTAGTCCTTTGTGTCTACTTTCTATTTGTCACCACACTAAGGTTTCTGAATCCATATTCTGTCATGATTTTTCTTGTCTTAACATAATAACAATTAGAGGAAATTAAACTCCCCTGCCTTAAGGTTTACTGAAACGATACTAATATCTAAAGTTTGGGGAAATAGACACTCCTTCTCTAGGAAGAATGGAAAGTTGATGGTATTAACATAACTTTTGAGAAAATTACTAAAAAGTCCTGAATTTATTTTCAAAATATGAAAAAGTACTATTTTTAATTTTTCTCTATTCAAATAAATATTAAATACTTACTTTTTTCTATGGTTAGTTTCTTTTTTGGTTCTTTATAACATTTCATTATGTTATTCTTAATATTTTTAATTTTAACATAATCTTTATAATAAAAATGAGAAATAAAATATTTCACACATGTGAAAGTAAAATTAAATTTTATTTTTTCGTGAATCTTCAAACTTAAAAGAGAAAATTGTAGTTCATTAGTATGGCTAAAAACCAATATTTTATGCTATAACTTTACAAAACAAATAAGTTATACTATTAAAACTAATTCCAAATAATTCTTTTTTTTTTTAAATTGATTTTTTTACCACTTTCACCCATTATATTATTATTTTTAAATTTATATGCTTAAAATATTAATTAAGAAGAAAAAAAAAAAAGGTAAAAATTAATGAAGTAGGTTTAAAAAAAAAACAGATAACATAAATTAATAAAATGTTTTAATCTTCTTACATATTTAAAAAATAATAATAATTAAAGAAATAAATATTATTTTCATGAATAAATATTATATAGATCAGTATCTATTAAGTGCTTGAACTTTTCTTTTAAATTTTTAAATTGCTCATATTATAAATAAAGAAAAAAAATCCAACTTCATTTTATTTAATATTCAAAATGTAGTTTTATCTATACATACTTTTTATTTTAATAAAAAAATTATGTTAAAATTATAATAATTGAGGTTTAACATAAAGTATTGATATTTAGAAGAAAAAACTAGAAAAGTAGAGAAAATTATTGTAAAAGTAAGTTTTAGAACTCATTTGAAAGAGAAAACTAAAAATAATACTTTTTTGGTATTTTGATTATAAAATCAGGACTTTTTAGTAATTTTCCCAAAAAAACCCTCACCTTTCTGTTCATCCTAGGAGGGTAGTGTTGATTTTTTCAAACTTTAGACCTTAGTGTCTTTTTAATAAATTTCAAATGAGGGAAATATAATTTGCTCTAGCAATTATAGAGAGTTTGCACACATTAGTCTAGGTCAAATTATCATTATAATGATATAGGGCCTGATGTATCATTGAAAAAGATGAGTCATTATAAGAGAGATGTAAGATTTCCTAGTAAATTGGTTTAAGTGGTAAAGAGTGATAGAGGTGGTAATATGTTGGAGGTTCAAATCATTCCTAGCAATGTTTAATTGCAGAAAAATGTTAATAAAATAAAAAAATAAAAAGAGGTGATATTGAGGCATAATTAGGAAATATTCGGTAGCTGTGATTGAGAACTACAAATAAAACTTGATAATTCTCTCGTTATCCCCTTGTAAATGGAAAATCCATTCACCTGAGATAGCTTTGGAAATTATCAGTTGGGGTATAGTACTATAATCACCTATCCCATTTTTGAGGATGAAATCTTCTCCGCTTGGCTTGTCTCAACAAAGCTTAGCTTGAGATGAAAACATGAGAACATTTTTGATCTAAGGTCCTAAAAACAATCTTAACTAAACAAATGAGGGCTTGGCTTAGGGGTGTCAACCCTACTATTTTACTAAAAGGGCCTTTGGACTCTAGTAGTAGTAGGTCCTCTAAATGGAGCAAACTTGAACAATTGCAGGTTTGGCTTCAAGAAAGTTGCTGTCCATGACATGTTTTCGACTAGAGCATTAACTCTTATACAACATTCCTTATATGATTGCTTTAAACTTATGATGAAGTGGGA
Source organism: Quillaja saponaria (assembly GCA_029379385.1). Classification (NCBI taxonomy): domain Eukaryota; kingdom Viridiplantae; phylum Streptophyta; class Magnoliopsida; order Fabales; family Quillajaceae; genus Quillaja; species Quillaja saponaria. The sequence continues at coordinate 17,873,850 of CM055608.1, read as the reverse complement.
TTCAGTTCTGAGACTTAAAGAAAAACATTGAGCGTTTACTGGAAAGCAATAAGGAGGTTATGCACTTCTACCCTTTTCTGGATCCATCCCTGTATTTGTACAGAGTTTATCAGTGAGTGTTGAGTGCATGTTCACTTGGTTGGCTGTCTTTGTTTATATCTCATCAGTTATATATTTTTCCTTTTAGTTCTTCATAGTTTATCTATTAGTGTTGAGTGCATGTGCACTTGGTTAGCCAACTTATGTCCAACCCACCTGAACATTTCCAAACTTCAATAGGAATACGACCAGGTCCTATTGGTTTTCCTATCTTCACCTATGTGATGTTGGTAACTTCTGTTGAACAACTTGTCAAATTAATTCTCCCATCTATCCTTAATCTTCGGTACACTTGAGAAAGTTCATGTCGTTGCTCTTGCTTTCTCTCAATTTTGCGACACGGCTCACAACACTCGAGTGCATCATTGCCCCCGGTGTATTTGTGGCTTCCCTCACAACTTTTTTGGCTTCCTCTTCACAACTTTGTACTTTTCATAACTGCCATCATTTCTATCATTTTTTAACTTTCTGTAACATTGTTTGATTGTCTTTGTCCTTAGCCACTTTTGTAATATAAGACAATGGGGTCACCATGTTGAAGCCAATGGGGTCAGTTGACCCCACTGACCTTTAAAATTTACCCTGTGAGTATGTATAATTTACTAGATTGCCCTCCGCTAGTTTATTTGAAAAAATATTTATGCCCCCATTTATAAATTTTATCTATTGACCACTACTAGTAGCTTACAATTTATCCTGATACATTTTCATTTATATTTTTACTAGATGTCTCATTACCAAAGGCTTAAAGTTTCAAAGCAATAATTTACCAGTCTACAAATCATTGGCTCACAAGTATCAGTCAACAATACTTAACCTTAAATCACAAATTAACTATGGGGTCGACAAAAGTAAAAGTCAACAATATAGGGTAAACATTTAAATATCGAAATTTAACTTAATTCAAGGCCCAAGCCCATCTAATTAAAAGCTAAAAGTTAAAAAATAAAGTGTTTGTTGTTTTCTAGAGATTTTACTAAGAACAAAGCCACCAAGAAGAGAGAAAAGAGATTTGCTTGGGATTGCTAGTGCTTGGGATTTTACTGAAGTTTTTATCTGCACTGATAAAATTTTCTCGATCCATCACTGATCTCAACCATATTGAGTTGGCATCCTTATCTAATTCTCACCTTGTTTCCTTGAATAATCTATCCTTAAATATTATTCGCTTCTCTCCTTTTGAATTTCACCACCTAATCCTAGGGTCCTTAGTGGCTTTTCCATTTCTTTCTTTTTTTGATAGGAAAAGAAGTTATATTAAGATAAAATTGAAGTACAATGAGAAAAGAAAAAGGAAAAAAGGTGGCCTTGACACAAAACAGCACACTAATAATGTTGAATATCAACTAAAAAAACACCTTGAAATGCTTCCAAAAGAGAGTACCAAAGATAAGCATGAAAAACAATCTTATCCCAAAGAAGAGGCAATGAGGGATAATAATTACAAAAAAATTCGAGCATTTCGTTTCAACGAATCAACCAAAAAAAATCATAGAAAAGAAAGTACAACTCCATAAACACTTCACATCCTTACTGCTCCCTTACTGCCGGTATCGAGTTAGCAAAAGATCATGCAAGGAGCAAGGACAAACCCAGGAGATGGTGAAGATATGAAAAAGTCTGCACTAGAACTTCCAAACTAAAGAACAATGTAGAAAAAAATGCTCATCAGTCTCATTACTCAAGAAATACATAACACAAACATAAAGGATAATGCCTTTGAAGGTCTCAACACTTGCAACAAGTTATTAATGTTGACTTTATTAAGAACTGCAGTCCAAACAAGGAAAAAATAAAGGCTCTGGATCCCAAACAAGAAAACTATAATAATTTATAGGAGAAGTATCTAGAAGCATCAATAGACCAAACACACATGTCAAGGATGTCAGAGAAACGATAAAATGTAAGAGTGGTCAATAAACAAGCTGGTACGATCAAAAAACCTACCTTCTGTTTAGCTTTCTAAAGAAATGAAAATTCCAAGAGATATCATCACCGTCCAAACCATAAAAATCTTTTCTCAACTTACAATTGCTCATACCACCTCATAAGCACTAATATCAAGATAAAACCAAATTACGGGATTTCTTTAGTTTTTAAGCTTTTGTTTCTTGATCTCCTTGCTGCTTGATTCTATAATACAATTGATTACTATGGTAAGATAATGGCCTGCATATTTTGATTATGGCTGTAATGCTAATATATGAGTTACAATCTATTTTTTTGAACCCCACTGTTTTCTGATAGCTAAGTGCTCATTTATTTGTGGAAAATCTTATTTTAAGTTACACATTCAATCTTCCCATTAAATCCAGGTTGAGCAGCTAGAACAAGAGGTTTCTGACCTACGGCGAGCCCTTTCCGATAAGCAAGAACAAGAAAATGTCATGCTTCAGGTTTAAATTTTGCATCCTGTCTTTCTTGTTGCCTTTTCAAAAAAAGTAGATTTCGTCTTGTAATACAAATTATGATATCTCTTTATGGATCTTATAGGTCTTAATGCGGGTAGAGCAAGAGCAAAAAGTAACAGAGGATGCTCGTAGATTTGCTGAGCAAGATGCGGCAGCACAAAGATATGCTGCTCAAGTGCTTCAGGTTTTATCAATTACTTTTTTCCATCTATACTATGAGTTTTTCTATTTCTATAATTGGAATGATGGATTTATCTTTTATCTTTTGTTTTCTGGAGGAATAATTTTGTTATTTCATCTTATAAGACCTTTGGACACCATTATTAGCAAATAAAAACAGGTTAGAAAATGTGATAAGAATTAAAAAATTTGGTAAGATCTGTTCCTGCAGCTCAAAGAAGCAACTCAACTATTCCATAGTCCATTAATAGTTGTGAAGAAATTCTTTTGTCCTGTTACAACTTAGGAATTCATCATATCTCTAAAGGATATATGTTGCCTAGATGTATAACTTGAGTTATATTCCTTGCCTTTACAGCCGATACAGTTCTTCTCTTTGCAAAAGGCTATTCTCAACAATTTGTCTTAGTTTCTCCTTGCTGGTTTGTTTCTATAATAATTTTAATACCAAGAACATACATAATGTCTCAGATGCACACTAAACTAGATTGACTACTCAAAAACCAATCATCCATTAGGCTCACTATCAGTCTTGAAACGCCAAAAAATATCACCAAAGAGAAGAAAATTTTCCCTTTTGTTTAGATTGGAATAGGGTTAATTGTGCTTGGGTGAGAGTAGAATTAGGATGGGTGATATCTTGGGAAGTCGTTGTGTTGCACCCCCTTTTTAGGCACGATCATACCATCACTAATGCCATTAGAACTTTGCAGTTAAGCATGCTTGGAGGCAAGAGTTGGGTGACCACTAGGAACCCATCATGTTGAAACTTTTTTTTATAGATCCCAATTAGTTTGAGATTTAAAATTGAGTTGAGTTGAGTTCATAAAGGGTTGATCTAAATAGCGCAAGTGTTCTTTTCTTGGTCCAACTACGTTTAGTTTGTTTGGAAATGGAGAGTTTTGTAGAAACACGTATGTTTTTTGTATTTCTATATATTTTTCTTATTGCAGAAGACTCAATATATACAGCTTAGGAACTAATTACAAGGGAGAAAATCTCTCCAAATCTTACCTAAAATAAAACACCACAAATCTCTCCTAATCACCCATAATTACTGACCCTTAATTCTAGGGATTTGATTAGCTACAATCTCTCCATAGGTCAACTAACAGATTATAACAAGATAATAATAAACTTAAATACTAACAACACCCCCCCCTCAAGCTGGGTCATAAATGTTAATGAGACCCAGCTTGGAAATCATTGCTTCAAACATAACTCTTGATAAAGCCTTAGTAAAGACATCTGCTGTCTGACTTGCTGTAGGAATGTATAACAACTCAACAGTCTTGTCTTCAATCATTTCTTTGATGAAATGTCGATCTATTTCGACATGCTTCGTTTTATCATGGTGCACCGGATCTTTGGCCACGCAAATGGAAGACTGGTTGTCACACAGAATGGTTACCGGTTCCTTGATCTCCATCTTCAGCTCCCTTATCAATTTTCTTAACCATAAGCCTTCACATAATCCATGCGCAACAGATCTTAACTCGGATTCTGCACTGCTCCGAGCAACAGCTGTTTGCTTTTTACTCTTCCAACTAACTAGGTTTCCCCATAGAAATGCACAATATCTTGAGGTGGACCTTCGGTCTATTGGGGATCCAGCCCAATCTGTATCTGTAAATATTTTCAAGTCTCTGTCTATGTTTTTCTTGAAATATAAACCTCTGCCTGGTGCCATTTTCAAGTATCTCAATATCCTATACACGTTATTTAGGTGCTCTTCTCTAGGATCATTCATAAATTAGCTTAGTACACTAATGGAATGGCTTATGTCTGGACGAGTATGTGATAAATACAACAGTCTTCCAACTAATCTCTGATATCTTCCTTTATCCACAGCAGCACTGTCACCATTAACATTAAACTTTGCAGTTTGTTCCATTGGTGTCTCACTAGGTTTGCAAGCTCGCATATTGGTTTCCTTTAACAAATCCAAATTGTATTTTCTCTGTGAAACTGAAATACCTTTGCTGGTTCTTCCTATCTCCATGCCTAGGAAGTATCTTAACTCTCCAAGATCCTTGATTTCGAACACATGTGCTAGATAGCTCTTTATCCGCTTGATTTCATCCTCACTATTTCCAGTTAGGATGATATCATCAAAATAACCTTTTTACCATCTGATAAGTGCTTTATAAACAGAGTATGATCTGCATTATTCTGCCTATACCCAACTTCTGTTATAGCCTTTGTAAACCTCGCAAACCATGCTCTTGGAGACTGCTTGATTCCATAAAGAGACTTCTGCAGTTTACAAACTTTTCCTACCTTTGTTGTTTTTTCTAAACCTGTTGGAACATCCATATACACCTCTTCCTCAAGTTCTCCATTCAAGAAGGCGTTTTTCACATCCATTTGATGTAGTTTCCAGTCCAAGTTTGCAGCTGGAGATAGTAATACCCAAACAGTATTAAGTTTAGCCGCAAGAGCGAATGTCTCCTGATAATCTATGCCATATGATTGGGTGAACCCTTTTGCTACTAGGCGAGCCTTAAACCTATCAATACTGCCATCTGGCTTGTGTTTGATGGTAAATACCCATTTGCTGCCTACTGTTTTCTTCCCCAAAGGTAGTTGAGTGATCTTCCACATTTCATTTTTCTCTAAGGCATCTAACTCCTCTTTTACTGCCTTTCTCCATCGTGAGTCTTTCAAAGCCTCATGAACTGTGGCAAGAATTGTAGCTTTTGTCAGATTTGTAGTGAATGCTTTAAAGCCGGTTGAAAGTTTTCCATAGAATATATAATTTCCTATACGATACCTGGGCTGGTTCCTGCATGCTCTAACCCTTTTTCTTAGTGCAATAGGTAAGTGTAAATTAGCATCTTCAAAAAATTCCTCACTTACCACCTTTTCAGTACCCCGGTTATCTGTTATGACTTCTTGGCAGTTTTGAGGCATCTGTACAGATTCTTCTCCTCTTTGAGCTTTATTCCTGCGCTGATAGATAAGTAATTTTGGTTCTGTGTGTGTTTTAAGGTTACTATGTTCCTCTCTAGGTTCTGTGTTTTGGCTGTTTTGTTGCTCTCTAGGTTCTGTCTTTCTGGTTTGTGTAATTTCCTTTTCAAACTGTTCAAAGAGATCTAGAGTTGGACTTGGTGATCTTGGCTCACTCTCCTGATTTATAGGATAAAACGGATGATTCTCAATGAAAATAACATCCATAGAAACAAAAAACCTTTTCTTCTCAGGAGAATAACACTTATACCCTTTCTGACTTGCAGAGTACTCTAGAAAAATGCACTTTAGTGCTCTAGGATCAAGTTTATTTCTGAACCGAGCATGTATGTGAACAAATGCAGTGCATCCAAACACCCTAGCAGGAATATGTGAGATTAATGTGTTGGTTGGTTGGGAATGACATTTGTAGAGTCTGGATAGGTGTTTTGAAGTTTAGAACTCTAGATGGAAGCCTATTGATCAAGTAAGTAACTGTTAGAACAGTCTCACCCCAGAAATATTTAGGGACATTGTTTTCAAACAGGAGTGATCTTGCTACCTCTAGAAGATGTCTATTTTTCCTCTCCGACACACCATTTTGTTGTAGTGTGTCTACACATGAACTTTGGTGAATAATACCTTCTTTTTCAAAAAAATCTTTTAAGAGAGACTTAAAATATTATGTCCCATTGTCAGTTCTAAGAACTTTGATTTTGGTTTGAAATTGGGTAAGAATCATTTTATGGCAAATTTTGAAACAAACGAGCAACATCAGATTTTTCTTTCATAAGATATACCCAAGTAACCTGTGTGTGATCATCAATAAATAAAACGAACCATTTCAAACCCGAAATGTTATCGACTCTCATAGGCCCCTAAACATCACTATGTATCATAGAAAAATGATGAGTTTGTATGTGTGGATGAGATTGGTATGTGTTTCTAGTGTGCTTGGATAACATGCAAGTTTCACAACTAAATGAGTCTTTCATTTTATTGATACTCAATTAAGGAAAAAGTTTCTCAAGATACATTAAGCTTGGATGACCTAATCTAAGATGCCATAGTTTCACTGCATCTTCATTTGGAAAATTGACTTGTAAACCTAACTTAGCACACTTACTAGAATGTCTATCAGCACTAGATGTTACTCGCAGGAAGATAGAGTCCGAATTGATTCTCAGCACTGCCAATCGTCCTCCCAAATTTCCGGTCCTGAAATTTGCACAAATCACCAGAAAAATTAATTAGATAGGGTCTGTCCTTGGTCATTTTATTTACGGACAGAAGATTATATCTCAAAGTTGGAACAAATAAGACAGAATCTAACTGTTAACTCATCTGATATAACCACCTTTCCAACTCCTTTCACCTTAGATATTGATCTATCAGCAATTTTTATGCTCAAATCATCATTAACATCTTTATATTCAAAAAATAGACTTGAATCACCTGTCATGTGGTCTGAGGCACCAGAATTTACAATCCAGACCTTCTCAATATCAATTTTAGCTACTAGAGCATGTAAGGAATTACCTTTCTGAGCTACAGCCCCAGTGCCTATGACTGTAGAATTGGAATTTGCAGAACTTGTTTGTGTTGTCAGCCTCTGAGTTATCTCTAACAGCTCTCGGTTTGTAGGTTTAGGAGTACTAGACTCAGCAGAGGCAGTTGCTTGATGAGCATGGCCTTCTCGGTATTGACCTTGCTTCCTAGGTTTCCAATCTGCAGGTTTTCCATGGATATTATTGTTTGATTCGATCTGGCCGACTCCTTCATTGTTATGTGGAGGAGACGGTCCAGTTTGGGATGAACCAGAAGATGGACTAGTATTCATAACGTGTTTTGAGCGGAATGCTCTGATACTATGTAGAAACACGTATGTTTTTTGTATTTCTATATATTTTTCTTATTGCAGAAGACTCAATATATACAGCTTAGGAACTAATTACAAGGGATAAAATCTCTCCAATTACCTAAAATAAAACACCACAAATCTCTCCAAATCTTACCTAAAATAAAATGCCACAACTATCTCCTAATCACCCATAATTACTGACCTTTAATTCTAGGGATTTGATTAGCTACAATCTCTCCATAGGTCAACTAACAGATTATAACAAGATAATAATAAACTTAAATACTAACAACAAATTTGCATTATCATGACACGGAAATTCAGAGGCCCTAGCATGTCTAGTAATAAGGCAAGACTCCTATGCAATTTTAGGGGTGTGTTCTCTTGTCATCTAGGCAAACTCATCTATTTAGAGGAGACAACTCGACTTACACTCATTGATTGTTCTTTTAATTTCAACGGGCTTCAATCCAAACTGAGCAAAATAAGTTATATTCTTTGTTGTATTGAGGTCAAATACTAGGTTGCCAAACTCTCAAATATCAGCAACCAAGCGAAGACGTGAGAGAGAATTCTCCTTTGATGACGATGCATCTCTTACAGTGATATGGTGCAACACGGGAAACAACAATGCTATGATAGGGGCATATCTATGGTGGGCAAGAATAGGCCGCTTTCCTTCATAGTATGACAAGGATTGTGGGAGCTTACACGGTAACTTGATAAGGGTTCAAATTCTTTGAATAATAAGAGTTATCATCGAATTTTGTACCGTAAGGAGTATCTTAAAGGGGCTTTTAGGAATCCAGGTTCAAACTATAATGTTCGTCAACGAATTTCAAAAGACTCTAATCAGTTAAAAGGATAACAAATCTGCAAGGGTTGAGGTTTCTAAACCAAAAAGTTTGAGCCTTTTGTGCATGGAAAATCCCGATACACATGTTTTCTTGATACTTGATTTGGACTTATGTGTGAAAGACATTGTTAAAAATCTATATTTGCACTGTAAGACTTCTTCAAAATGGAAAGGTGAAAAACCCTGTGACTTTAAGCAATGACAATTCGATAGTTAATAAAGTCACAAGCAAGGATTAAAGTTTCGTTTCGAGGGACCGTTTCGACAAATCCGGAAACGGAAACGTTTCAAGAAACAGTATGGAAACGGCATAGAAACGCTAATTTTTTTGGAAACACATGAAAATTTATAATAAAATATATATTATAATAATTATAAGTATCTAATATGAATAATTTATTTTCTAACTTATTCATATTTACTTATGTTATAAGTTAATGAACAAATATAAATAATTTATATCTATTTTTTTTTCACTATTTTAAAAATTAAACTAACTTTTAAATAAAAACCTCATTGTTTGTGCTATCTATAAATAAATATTAATAATTTAAATTTAAATACATTAAATAATAGAAAAAACAGATAATAAATACAATTTAAAAAAAAATCTAATTAATTTATATTTACTGATGTTATAAGTTAATGATATAAAAATTATTTTCTAACTTATTCATATTTACTAATATTATAAGTTAGTAAATATATATAAATAATTTATAATTGTTGAATTTTTTTCTCTATTTCAAAAAATATTTTGATATGTATAAATTAATTTATTATCAAAACAAGAAGAAGAAAAAAAAAAAGTAAAAAAAATGGGTTAACATGTTATATTAAACTACAATTATTATACAAAAGCCTAAAACATATATATACATAGCCCAGCCCAATAATCTAATTACTAAGAGAGACAAAAAAAAAAAACCCAACTCAAGCGGGACTCTTCTTTCTGCAACTGTTTCCATCTGCAACTCTCTCGTTCTTCAAGTCTGCAACTCTTCTATCTACACCAAAAGTCATATTCTATTGCAAGAGAATCAAGAGTGAGAGAAGAATAGAGCTTACATGATAGAAAAAAGAAAGATATTGGATTGCTATCATCAACAAAACTGAAGAGTGAAGAGACCTACTCTCCCTGTCTCCCATCCTCTTCTTCAAACCCAGGTAAGTTTTTCTCTGCCTTCAATTATCTAATGCGTTTTTTTTCTTCAAAGTTGTCTGCTTTTCTTTTGCTTTTCTTTTTCTTCCCCTTTCATACTTACAGACCTGCACCAAAAATTATACCCAGTCGATCTGTTTCAGCTGGAAACGGTAGGAATCGGCTCTGTTTCCACCGAAACTACATGCGTTCGTTTCTGTACATGTGATTCGTTTCCATACGTGTGGAAACTGAATCGATTCGCCCGTTTCGAGCGAATCGACACGAATTTTCATTCCTTGGTCACAAGTGCATAACTCATAATTTGTTAACGTTTTACAATGGCCAAATTTACTTATAGATCCTCTTCAGGAGAATTTAGGGAATCGTTTAGATTCTATGCAAGATGATTCCAAAGTTGTTTTAGTTCCGAAGGTTCTTTTCCCAAATTACATAGTGCTCTGGGTATTTATATAGATTTTGGTAAAGGTTACTTCAGTTTCCTGTAACTCAGGTGGTTCTTTTGTTGATATGGAAGTAGGAGGTTTATTATTTGATGGTAAAGAATTGGAAAGCAACTTCTATGTAGAGGCCAGACTTGTTGATTGATGATATTCAATATGACACTGTAACCATAGTTGACTTTTTTTTTTAATTATTTTTTTTGGGAACATGGATTCAGCATTGGATACTAAAACGTGAATGGTCATTCTTTAGATGTTCCTTGTTCTAGCCATGGTAATCATGCCTTTAGAAGCTTTAGGAGGAGAGACATATAGTCAAGATCCTCAACTTTGATTGGATTCTTTGGGTTTGAAATTAGTGAGTCATTCTGGTCAAGAAATCAACATTACAGACTCTGCAAATACTATAATTAGAAATAAGACAAAGTTTGAAATAGAAATTTAAAAGTTGCAGTCTTATGAAGATAGTAGAGGGCAAAGAGGGAAACATAGTATTTCTTAATAATGCTAGGTTCAGGTTGGAGGCAATTGATAAGGGAATAGTTTAGGATTTTATGCAAGAGCCTATTTGATCATTCATTGCCTCTACTCTAAGAAGATTCACTTTTTCTTTTTCTAGAATGTAACTAGGGAATATTTTTGTTTTATTGTTGGGATTCTTTTCCTTCTTTTTGCTGTTTTTTATTTCAAAAGATTGTTGCCTTTTCTCTATTAATAAATCATATTTTTCAATTAAAAAAAAAAAAAGGAATTTCTACTAAGTAGGAATTAACTCCTTTAGAATGGTATAACACCCTTTACATTTCTTACACCATCTACAGTGCTTAACTCTATAACTGTTTTCCAGACTGTAGCCTTGAACATATTGAACATAAAAAATCTGACATGTTTAGTATTCCTGTTCCTAGTGACAGTTAAATTTTTGGCACCTTGTGGTGGAGAACTAATAATAGGATTTATGTTATAATGGTATTTGAATTATGTTATATTAGAATTAGGAATAAAATTGCAGTATTTTAGTATTATTAGGAGTTATTAATTTCTTTTTTTATCAGGACTTTAAATTTACCTTTATGTTATTAGGATTTCTTTTTAGAAGAAATCTAGATTTATCTTTTATGCCCAAAGGGTTTTATAGTGAGTTTATATAATAACCCTTAGTGTTACATTGTTCTTTACCTTTTGATGAAATAATATCTTTACCTTTTGGTTTGTAGCTTTCGTTTAAAATATTAGTTGGTCCTGCATAAATTGGTATAGAGCCTGTCTCTTGTCCCATCCAAAAACACATATCTATCCTTATTTTCCATCAATTACCACCATTAAGTACTACCATCCACAACTAGAAACCTCCATCAATAAATCATTCCACCATTCACTTAAAAAAAAATAAAAAGGTCACAAATCTTTCACGGTCGCCTCTACTTGCCACCATATATTGCCATCAGCCGTCATCAACTACGCCAAGGTTGCCAGAAAATTGTTTTGAAACCGCCATAAGGATCGACATATCTGGATCTACCTATCCCCAAAGTTATGAAGCCAAAAAAAAACCCAGAATCGCTGAAAAACTCCTCAACCTGCCTCTCCATTGCTGGGGAAATCACTGTTTCTTCTGATGGAAGCCACGACAGGAACCAAAATCATCAAATCTACAACTTTCCTAAAGTTTCGCCATCATAGACCACTGGATGCGCCTCTGAGGGCTGGTCAAAATGGCATCTCCAACCAAATTCGTACCCGTGAATCGACCCAAACCCGACCTGCAACACATAATCAACCTGCTTCCCTCCAAGACCCGACCCTTCCAAAGTAGACTCAACCCGACTAGCGACCTACTTTTGACTCGAACCCCCAGCCTGTTTCTGCTGATCCATGAAATCTTCTTAGGCCTAGATTTACAGCCCAGATCTGCTACCCACTTCCAGTTTAACCTAGTCCAGTCAGGCCCGATACACACTTCCTGATATGTTTTGTTAGGGGATAGAGCCTATATAATGATCCCTAGTGTTACATTGTTTTTTAGCTTTTGATGAAATAACATTGTTGTATTTCGATTGTCTTTTTGATTTGTCTCTTTTGTTTAAAATACCAGCATCACATTGTTAGTGGGGCTGGAAGTTTTTACAGCAACCCACTGTAGTGTTAGATTCTCTATATAGTTTAAAAATCCTCATAAAGTGAGGAAAATATTGAAAACTGCAGATGAGTATATTATACTATGTTGGCACATCCTGAAAAACCTTGAAGGATATATTAAGGGCTTTACTCATATTACTTATGAAACCTAGAATTGTTCTCCATATTGTTTCAAGTGTCTCATCTATGGTAACTGGTAAGATCCATGGAATGATATGCTTGAGAGCATTGATATCATTAACATTGTATATATTCTGGTAATACTTTAATATTTTAATTTAAGATGGTTTTATGGAGCATGTAAAGATTATAACCTATCATTTTTCCCTTGGCACCTATCATTTTAAATTCTAAAAGAAACTAGTAAGTCAGTACATAATTGGAAAGTAAATGGACAACTTTAGCTCATGACTTATGAAATTGCCAACCTAAAGTTAAGGGAATTATTTTGGTTTAATGTTTTGATAATTGTTCTATTTCCGCACATATCTTGTATCATTCGAAACTCCATAGGACTTATATGTTTAGCTTGAACAGATCTCAAAATGATTTAGTAGAAAATTGATTGAGTCCACAACATTGAACTAATAGGCCCTCACACGGAATTAAATGTATCAACCTAGGCTGTTTCTGACACATCCCATTACCATTAAATTTCATTTGTTGTTCTTGAATGACTTGACCATTACACAAATACGTGTGTGGGAAAAAGAATAAAGATATAATAGAAGAGAGAGAAACGTGGGAGAGTCGCCTGGCTAAGTTATTTTATTAAAAATAATTTGTTTTATAATTAAAAATTTACTCTTAAGTTGTATGTGGGAGAAAAACTGATAGCCAATAGCAAAACAATTTTATTGGAAAATTGGTACATTTAGGGGGAAAAAAAAAAAGGCAAATTGAAAATTGTCATTGCATTCTCTTAAGTAGTAATAGAGCTTATCGGTTTGTTGATTGATTTCATTATTATAATTTTGCTATTTACACAGATAGAGAAATTCATGCTATGTCCATTGTGTCTCTGATTCCATGTTCATTTACATTCATCAAAATTGACCAGGTTTATTTTTCTAATTATACAAATATTGAATTTTATCTGTCAGCATAGTTTTATTAATAAGTTATTATGTAATTAAGGCCTTTTCCAACATGCACCTGCTTTAACAGGAGAAGTATGAAGAGGCCACTGCTTCACTTGCTGAAATGGAGAAGAAAGTGATTATGGCAGAATCTATGCTGGAGGCAACCTTACAGTATCAATCTGGTCAAGTTAAAGCACAACCTTCTCCACGGTGCGTATCAGTTTTATAAAATTCGCTTCTCTTATTCCCTGTGCTTTCTTATTTTAGTTTTTAGAAAGATCAAATCCATCATTTTTTCTCCATATATTGGATTTACTTTAAACGTCTCCCTATTAGTTAAGAAAAGTAATGTGTACGGCAATTGTTATCAAATATGATATGACTATTTCTGCACTATGTCTTGCATGCAATTTCCCTGCATGGACTCCATAGGTCTTAAATGTATATTAGTTCCTTTTGTAGATCTCCACATCCAGATTCTTCAATAATACAAATCAATCAAGACCCCATACAAGATATACCTACTAGAAGGATTGGTTTGCTATCTCGTCCATTTGGACTAGGCTGGCGTGACCGTAACAAGGTTAGTTTCATACTCTTTCTGATTTCAACACTATTTTGATACAAAAGGAGCATGTATTCCGAAATTCGGAGTATCCGTCATTTCATTTCAATACATATTGGAGTTTTTTACAGAGTCAGCTAATATGGTATGTTTCAATATACTTTGATCAGTAACCAGAAATTGGTGATTGCAACAGGGGAAACCCACTACTGGGGAAGAGCCATCTGATGGCAAATCCACCAATGGAGAGACCCAGCAAGCAACAAGATAATAATGGCGTTCAAGTATAGGATAAAGAGTAAAGAGAATTGTGTAGGAGTCCTCGATAAACACCTCCGGTAGATCTTTATGTAATCGTTAGGGAGCTGCATAGGTAGTTCCTTCCTGTAATTTTGATTTAGATTAAACCTAGAAGCTCATATTCATTCGTTGTTTGTTCATTAAGTTGTAATAGATATTGTACTTTGAAAAGAAAATGTAAGAAACGAGAATGAACAATTCTATATTTGTTATAAACTATCCTTGAATATTATCCTGTATTTTTTTTTTTCCCTCTCTGGTCATGGAAGAAAACATCTAATTTCAATTTTTAATGAGATCTGATATATTGGGTATGAAATTGCATATCATCATTGGCATTGGAAGCATAATCAAGGACAAGTAACCATTCTCTTTTTGAGGAAGAATCAATAGTATTTTTTTTTTTTGGAGTTATGTATTCTGTTGGGAATTAAGGGTCCTTCATTCTAAGCACACATTATATGAAACAAAAACTAAAAATTAAAACTACTTTATTGAAACTTTCATGACGCGGTTTGATTGTTTAGTAGGAATGTTGGAGTTTTTTTACGAATCATCAAAAATGATACTCCCAATCAAACATAGTTTACACAATTGACCGGTTCAAAATATTTTAAGAAAAGATTACATTTTCAAAATGATTGAAGATTCAATTCACTCTTGGGGTAGTTTGGTAGACAAGAATAATCATTCAATTTCATGCATGATTTCATGGAATATATATTTTTTCGTTTGGTATGTTTGTAGTTTCAAAATACTTATTCAATTTTTTCCATTCCATAAAAGTAAGAATCTTCAAACCCACCTAAGGGGTAAGATTGTTCATTCCTATTTTCATGGAATCGATTTAGTTTAGTTAAATAACAAAAAAATATTATACTACATAAAATAAATAATTAAATAAAAAGTTAAATATTAATAAAATAATAATATTATAAATATATAAATTAAATAATAAATCTTTAACTTCAAGTTGGGGCACACAACCAGGAGTATTTTGACAAGAACTTCTTGTTCTTGGATTCTCCTAAGCGTTATACATAAATAAGGGGGCGCTAGGGATAGGATTTAATTGATCCAATATGTTGAATTCCAATTAAGCCTTAGTCCTAAAGCTCAAATCCAAAACTCCTTTTAGGATTACCAATGGGCCTTTTATATTTTAAGAGGCCCAAATTTAATTAGGATTCTCACTATGCCATTTTCTTGACTTTCAAGAAAACAAGTCTTGCCATATCTATGTGTAATAATTATCTTTTTACCTTTATGTACTTGAAACTTAACTATTAATTTGAAATATTGATTAATTCTTCTAGGTTCTTAACATTAGTCAATTAAAGTGCGTAATTCATTAGATTTCTCTCGTATGTTGGCAATAAATATAATTGGATACTTTCTAAGAAGTATAGTTAAATAAAAACTCTTTTTATTTTGGTTTTGTCAAACCAACCAACTTATTACATTTATAGATCAAGATTGACTCTATCAATATATAATGATCATCACGAAGTTAAGATCATTGATCAAATCTTAGTACTTGGTTACCATAATTCAATCCTTTCATCAACCATATCTCGAGTTTGGCATAGGGCATGGATTTTAGTGTCAACCTTAAGTTTGTCTAAATCCATTAGTACTTGAACAAAGTCTACATTTTTGTCCTCAAAAAGATTCAGTGAAACACTTTTCTTAATCTCTTTCGCTTTGCAAATATTTTTGGAACAAGACATACTTGTCTTAAGAGCCCATCAGATATTCTTCATCTTTACTGTGTATGATAAATTCTTTATCTATCATTTTGATAAGTCTTTCAAATAGATTTATGGCGTGTCCTTTTGATTGATATTATGGCTATGTTCTTGAGTTTTAATTAAATTTTGCTTAGGTTGAGTTCTTTTCATATTAGATTGTGAATCCTAATTGAGTATGCTTAGGATTTAGCCTATAATTAAGTGTTCAATTCATTCTTAATTTAGTTTGTGTGTTTAGAAGGTTTAATGCTTTAAAGCAGACTCTTTTGATGTTAAATTGGACGGGAATAAGGATTTCCTACGTGCGGACTCCATAACCACAGCCATCAAAAAATGGCGCCGCAGCTCCCAAAGTTGCATGAAAAGGAACCCAGGCAGAGGCAGTTGGTGCCTTGGCACTAGGCCAGAGAATAGTTGGCGCCATGGTGCCCACCATGAAGTCCTTGTCCGAATTTTAGTGCCACGATGCCAGAAAAACATGGTTTTAGCTCTAGATCGATTCCTAGTCCAAATTGAACTCAATTGAGGGCTTTAAAGCCTATTTAAAGAGGGTTAGCTTGGGGATTCAACACGCTAAGAAGTTTTGGAGATTAAGTGGCAATCAGGATCTTTGATGGTTGAAGATTGAAGTCTGACAACCTATCAATTTTCTATCATTCTACTCTTTTAGTTGTCTTGTGTTAATTTTATGTTTTCTTTATTTGAATACACTGTGATAATGATGCAAATAATCTCAATGTGAAAGAGTCAAGCCAATTTGGGTTAATGGTCCAAGAAGTAGCTAAAACCCAAAAGATCTTTTTTTTTTTTTTGACAAGGCTACAATTTGGTTTAATTTTCATCCAACCAATTAATTAGTCAAGCATAATAAATCTGGTCATTATCTGTTATTAATTTCTTTGGAGTTGTAATGAGTTAGTCATGTTAGTAATTTCCTATGTGTTTTGGAAGTTGGAATGAGTTAGTCTTGTTAGTCATTTCCAATGTGTTTTGAAAGTTGTTTTGTGTTTAGCCTTTCCCTTACTTGGAGGATTGTTCTGAGCTATATATTCACATTTTCAGATTAATGAAAGGTAATTGAGAGTTACAAAAAAATAATAATAAATTAAAAAAAAAAAAAAAACTTGTGTGGTTGAATTCCTTATCAAAGTTCTTATCTCTAAGGTGGATTCCTTTGAGTGGCGAACTAAAGTTCTTATCTTTAAGGTGGACATTTTTTTATCCTTAAAGTGGCGAGCTTGTTAACTTACTGTTTTACTTTGTGAAACGGTATCATTTGATATCATAACATAGAAACAAAGAAAGCAGGGTATTACAAAAATATTTTAGCACTTAAATTATTATGGCAAAGTGAGGCACTCCTATTACTCTAGATTTTCAAGGCATTAATAACTATGAACGTGACATGGAGATTGCAGAACTAAGGACGGTGGAGATTTTACAAAGACAACTAGAAAAGCAACAAATTAACCCCAAAGATGGAAGAAACCAACATGAAGTACTTGTGGAGGTGGAAGGTCAAAATCCTTTAGGCAATAATGATGATTCAAGTGATGAAGTTCACAATATGCAAAAGGCAAAGAAGGCAGCCAAGAGCACGTGAAGGGGATACAAGGATTGAAGTTCCAGAATTTGATGGCAAAATGCAAGGTGATGTTTTCTTAGATTGGTTATATAATGTGGAAAGAATATTTTATTTTAAGGAGTATTTGGAGGAACGAAAGGTGAAATTGGTGGCTATCAAATTGAAGGGTCACTTTGGTGGGAAAATTTGAAGAGGGAAATAAATAGAGAAGGGAAGAGGCCTATTCGAACTTGGGAGAAGATGAAACGAGAATTGAAAAGGAGATTTCTTTTTGAGAATTATTGGCTATCAAATTGAAGGGTTTGCTTCAATTTGGTGGGAAAATTTGAAGAGGGAACGGAATAGAGAAGGGAAGATGCCTATTTGAACTTAGGAGAAGATGAAACGAGAATTGAAAAGGATATTTCTTTCTGAGAATTATAGACAAGAAAATTTCACAAAGTTCTATAATTTTAAGCAATACAATTGGCATGTGGAAGAGTAGATAGGGGAATTTGAGTACTTAATGCTTCGGTGTGACATTAGTGAACCTGAGGAACAAACCATTGCATGGTTCTTGGGAGGATTGGAAAGGGAGCTTGTAGATGCAATCAAACTACAACCATTTTGGACTTTTAATGATGTTAAAAAACTTGCTATCACCATTGAGCAGCAATGGATGAAGTACTCTTCAAGAACAGTCACTATAACAAGTTTTTCTAACCAGGGGAGTAACTCCTTTAAACCTAACAAGCCTTTTGTCAAAGGATCAAAATTCTAGCAAGAATGAAGAAAAGGCGATAGGGGAATGGGTCAAAGATCTTCAAGTAATTCCAATGCTTCCCTTCCTATGTTTTAAGTGCCAAGGGTTTGGTCACATTGCTGCTGATTGTCCAAATCGAAAAGTAGTAACCATTATTGAAGATGTAATTGAGGAGATGAGGAAGAAATGAGCCATGAAGAAAGGGAGATTGAAGAAGTCACCAAATTTGTTGATCGAGAAACTTTGATGATTCAGGGAAGCCTCAATATGAATCAAGAGAATGATGAGTCTTGGCTAAGAGACAACATTTTTCAAACAAGGTGCACTAGCCATGGAAAAGTTTGTAATGTGATCATAGATGGTGGAAGTTGTACAAATGTGTGGCTGAAGAAATGGTAAGTAAGTTAAACTTGAAAACCAAGCCTCTCCTTCAAGCTTACAAAATTCAATGGTTCCAGAAGGGCAATGGTTTGACAGTCACAAAGAAATGTTTGGTTTCTTTCTCCCTTGGTAAGAACTACAAAGATAAAGTTTGGTCTGATGTTGTACCAATGGATGCACGCCGTCTGCAGCTCGGAAGACCTTGGCAATATGATCAAAAGGTGTCATATGATGGGTTTAAAAATACTCCTTATTTGTCAAGGATGATTTTTGAATCATTTTAGCTCCCTTGAAGCCTAAATGAAAAGATTCCAAGGAGCTTGGTAATTCTTTTCTAATAGGTTTTCCTAATATTGATGTCCTTTTTGAGCTTAAATCTGGTCTTATTCACTTAATTCCTACTTTTCATGGCCTTTTAGGTGAAGATCCACATAAACATTTCAAGGAATTCTATTTAGTGTGCTCAAGCACAAAACCTAATGGTGTAACCGAGGAACAATTCAAACTTCGAGCATTCCCATTCTCCTTGGGTGATGCAGCTAAGGAGTGGCTATATTACATTCCCTTTGGCTCGATCACTATGTGGAATGAGATGAAGTTGGTTTCCTTGGAGAAATATTTTCCTGCATCACGTGCTGCAAATATAAGAAAGGAAATATGTGGAATAAGGCAATACAATGGTGAAACCTTATATGAGTATTAGGAAAGATTTAAGAAGTTGTGTGCTAGTTGCCCCCATCACCAAATCTCTGATCAACTCCTCATCCAATACTTCTACGAGGGTTTGATGGCACAATAAAGGAACATAATTGATGCCGCAAGTGCAGGGGCATTAGTTGAGAAAACCCCCTGAGGCTGCAAAGCAATTAATATCCAACATGGTTGCCAATTCGCAACAATTTGGAACTCGCATGGATGCACTCTCCAAAAAAGTAAATGAAGTAAATATCTCTAACCTTGAACAACAAGTTGTCAATCTTACTTCTCTTGTGTGTTCTTTGGCTGTTGGAAATGTGCAACAAGTGAAAGCATATGGCATTTGCTCTAACCAAGGGCATCTAACCAATATGTGTCCTACAATGCAAGATGATCCCATGGAACAAGCTAATGCTACTGGTGGCATTTTTCCTGGACAACCAGTAAGTATGATCCATATTCTAACACGTACAATCCTGGCTAGAGAGATCACTCTAACTTGCGTTATAGGAATCAATGGAGGCCAAAACATCAACCCTCTTGGATTTCAAGCACAACCACAATATTAAGATAGACAACCCCACAACCAACGAATTCATCCAATTCTGGCTCGTCTATGGAAGATATGATGAAAAAAAATATATATATATCGTGGAGCTATAGTGCTACAGTAGATTCTCTCTCAGGGTACTTCAGTACCCAAGATAAATTTTTTCTTCTATTGTTTCTAAATCCGGCTTGTTAATGGCTAGACCTTCCAGTTGGTGAAGGTATTTTCAATTATAGCTGAAGCACTTCATTTTAATCGATTCAGAATTGGATCTTTTTGAATTTATCTCATTCATATTCAAATTCAAATTCCATACACTTTGTGCTACAGTATTTTCTTGGTGCTACAGTACCTATACATCAAATTTCCTTGCCAATTTGTTGTTTTGAGGATCAGTTTTTTATGAAGATTTGTTTCGATTTTTCTATAATTCCCATTTTTGAGTTGATCTATAGTAGATTTGATGAAAAGCTACAATTAAAGTCAAAATTCCAGCTGTGCTATAGTAAACCCTAGAAAAATCTCCATAATTTTCTCCATAGCTATAGTGTCAAGAAAATCTGCATATAATTTTCCCATAGCTACTGCCATGGAATTTATTTTGAAGAAGGAGAATAAAAACTATTTTGTTCTGCTAGGTTTTGGCCACCCAATTGCTAGCAATGGTGGATCAATGGCTGCCGGCAACGGCGGCTGCCCTCCATGCCATTTTACAAGACCTTCCATCCTCCAAAGCTCAAAATTTGCTAAAGTTCCTCTCCACTCTATTACCTTCGGCACTCACCAACCCTTCAACTAGCTTACAAGTCGAGGGTTTCAAGACCATGCAATCCGAGGGTAATATCTCAAGTCTGCCCTTTCAAGCAAATAAATCTTTTGGTTCCATTGTGTCTCAAGGATCATTGGCAACTTTTAAAATTCTAGCCAAGGAAATTTCAACCTTTAGCGGGGTGCTTGTAGTACAATTCACGAAACAAGAAATCCTTTCTTTAGCTGTCCCTTTTAAGTTTACTTTGGTTGGCAAGTTTTCTCATAGAAAGCCATCTATGGTTGATATAAGGAAAGCTTTCGTTACTATTGGTTTAAAGGCCTGGTCTCAATTGGGCTTCTTAATAACAAACATATACTTATTGAAGCTTTCAATGATGAAGACTTTCAAAGGCTTTGGTGTAGAGTGAATCAATTTCTTCCATTGCCCTAGTATGTATAAACTTCCCTAATTTGCCTATACATTTTTATACCCGAGTGTGGCTTGGGTTTGTGTGGAACTAGATCTTATGAAAACTAAGAAAGAAAAGGTGTGGATTGGTTGTGGTGATAATACAGGTTTTTTTTTTCCAACATGTTAGTTATGAGAACGTTTCATGTTATTATTCTACTTGTCATCGGCTAGGTCATGATGATACTGTCTGCAAAACCTTACAAGAAAATTGAGGCAAGATTGAATCAAAAGGGATTGTCAAGATTCAAGCAGGTACTATTCTCAAGATCACAAAAGATTCAAGAAAGATAAAGCAAGAAAGTGGACAAGGCAATACTAATCAAGAATTGAGGTTTAAAGGCAAACAATACAATGGAACTATCGAAGATGTGTGGAAACAAAAAGAAGTTCTTAGAAAGAAAAATTCATCTCTTTTCAAATGGGGGGCTATTAAGGGTGTCTATTCAGTCTTGCAGCAAGGTGAGTCTTTAAAAGAGGGTGTGAAAAAAGACAGAAACGCTCAGGCTCTCAGTGAAGGTTGGGATTGAAGGGGATAAAATAAAGAAGAGTGATGATCGTGATGTCTCACGGGCTTTAGAGAACACAAATCATATTGTGGAAACACCTTTAGGGGTTTCCAATGAGCAAGTGGATGGTAGGGTAGATCATCATTTTGGACAGCTTTCTATACCAACCTTGCTCCAGACCATGGTAAGGTTGATGAACTTTTTAAAGTTTCTAATGTTCTAGAGAACATGCCAAGGGAGGATCTAGGGAGACTTGTTCATACTTTTAATCTTTCTCCTACAAGTAAGAAAACTAGTCCAATAAGGTTTGTTGGTCAGATTTTGAATTATGGGGCTGACAGCACTCTTAGCAAACTCTGAGCTGATCTAAAGCTTATGAATCCATGGAAATTTCTAGTAAGGACTTCAGTAATTTTTCTCCTCCTTTACATCTCAATGATTAATTTAATCTTTCTGAATGTTATAAGTGTAAGGAATGTTAAGACAAGACGTAGACTTAAAAAGCTGAAATGTATGCATAATTGCTCTTTTGTGGCTGTTTCAGAACCTAAAATTCCTTTAGATGAGTTGAAGGATTTGGAGACTTATCTTGGGTTTTCTTGTTCTCTCTCTAATGTAGATTTATAACTTATGGTTGTTTTGGGATGATTCCTTATCTTGTGAGATTGTTTTATAGTCAGAGCAACAAATTACTTTAAAGGTCAAATTGCAACATCTTTGTTCAACTGTTTTCATAACTTTGGTGTATGCAAAGTGCAAAAGGGAAGATCATATGGTTTTGTAGGAGGACTTGATGGAGGTTAATCAATTGGTAGGACAAAGTGGATGGATAGTTGAGGGTGATTTTAATTTCATCATCAATCAGGATGAAAAACCTCAGGCATTTTGTCTCGGTTTAATTCAGATTCAGCTTCAGATTTTGTGGGTACTCATGTTGTTTGTTACCTTCAAGAGGTGCCTTATACAGGTTCTATGTTCACTTGGTCCAACAAAAGAGAAAACATTGGATTCTCAAAAGGTTGGATCGATTCTTTTTTAGTACTCTAATTGGACTGATGTTTACTTTCATGTCACTCAACTCAGCAAGAAATATTCAGATCATAATCCTTTAAAGCTTGAGGTGAGCTCACCTTGGTCCAATTACAAGGCTCCTTTTTGCTTCCTTAATATTTAGAGTCATCACAATTCCTACATGGCTAAATACAACAGTCTTGGGAGGAACTTATTGTTGGCAATCCTATGTTTGTGTTAGGTGCTAAATTAAACCATCTAAAAAAGGCTTTAAGTATTTGGAATAAGGAGGTTTTTGGGCAGTGTCCAAGATAGAGTGAAAATTGCTGAAGATTTAGTTTCTCAAGTGGAATTTTTAGTTGACAGAGGTGACGCTTCTCAAGAATATCTTATTAGAGCTGAGGCTGTTTTAGAGGATGAGTTCAATTTGGAGGAGGAATTTTGGTGCCAAAATTCTTCAATTAAGTAACTGAAGGAGGGTGATTATAGCACTAAATCCATACTTCGGTTAAAGCTAAAAGGAGACGCCTTACTCTTCATCAAATCAAGAATGAAATAGGGGTTTATTTGGACAAGATTGAAGATATTGAACAAGAAGCAGTAAACCATTTCATTGCACCAATTTACAGAGCAAAGAAATAATCTTGATATGCACTTTCTTGATTGCATTCCTTCTTTAGTTTTAGCTGATCATAATGATTCTCTTCAGAAGTTTCCTATGGAGGATGAAATAAAGGAGCCGGTCTTTCAATTCAGCTGTAATAGCGCTGCTGGCCCAGATGGCTTTAATGGTCATTTTGTTCACCTATTGTTGGATCGAGCGGTTCAGTATTTGTTCTTTTGCCTAAGGTTGATTCGCCTCAAACTTTTTTGATTTGCGCCCAAGTGGTTTTTGCAACTTCGAAAATTATTTCCCGTATCTTGTTGAACTGTTTATCCATAATATTGGAGGATTTAATTTCTGAAGAGCAAAGTGGCTTCATGAGGGGTCGTAGTATCATTGGTAATGTGGCTTTGGCTCAAGAGCTTGTTCATGACATCAAGAAAGTCCCAAGGGGGAATGCTCTTTTTAAACTTGATATGGCTAAGGCTTATGATAGAGTGAATTGGTTTTTCCTTATTTCAGTTATGAGAAAATTTGGCTTTTGTGATTTTTGGATCAATCTTATTTGGTAAATGATTTCTAGCCCCTGGTACTCGGTCCTAGTCAATGGCAAAAGCACAGGTTTCTTCAAGTTTTCAAAAGGCCTTAAAAAAAAGGTGATCCGTTGTCCCTTCTTCTATTTATCTTGGCTTCTGAAAATTCGGGGATTGAAGCATTCAATGAGTGAAGGCAAGGTTGATTCTTATTATCATCTCGTGGATGCTCCAAAAATATCTTGTTTGTCTTTCACAGATGATATCATAATATTTTCCCAGGGGTGGTAAAAAATCTTGTGATAAGCTTATGAACTTTTTGGCTGCTTATGAAGTTAATTCGAGTCAGTTGATCAACAGGCAGAAAGGTTGCTTTATAACAAGCACAAAGGCTTCTCCCCAATGTATTCGGGTTATCAAGAATGCAACTAAGTTCTGACATCAGCCCCCTCCTATAAGTTATTTGGGTTGTCCGCTTTATATTGGGAGGAAGAAATGCTCTCTTTTTGCTGACATGGTGGCTAACATTCAAATGCGAATAGCCTCATGGTCTCCCAAGTTCTTGTCTCAAAGGGGCAGATTAATCCTTATTAAACATGTGCTTAATTCTTTGCCTTTATATCTTTTGAGTGCCTTAGAGCCTCTGAAGATGTTGCTTGTGAAAATTGAAAGTTCTTTGGCTAATTTTTTTTCACGGGAACTAAGGATGGAAAGAGGCGATTCCATTGGTGTTCTTGGAAGAAAATTTGCCTTCCTATCAAAGAAGGAGGGATTGGCATTCGTTCGCTTTGCTGACATGTCTTCAGCTTTTGCAATGAAATTGTGGTTCAATTTAAGGAAAGGAAAATCATTATGGTCGAGATTTATGGTTGCAAAATACTATAGAAATAAGCACCCGATTTCATCCAATCCTTCCTCCTACTCTCATATGTGGAAACAGTTGTCTTCTTGTAGACCAACGGTGGAGCTTTTCTTGAGGTGGAATGTTGGTAAAGGTGCTATAAACTTTTGGTATGATTAATAGAGTGACTTGGGTCTCATTTATTTGCTTATTGATGAAGTTCCCTAGCATTTTGTGAATTTGGAGTTGCCAGATTATAATTGATTACATAGTGAAGTTACGGACCACCTTCTAGTTCTTATCCATCCAAAGTTAGAAAGCTTACTTTTATTGCTTGAAATTGATGATGTTCTTATTTGGACTCTTGAGAAAGCTGGCAATTTTAGAATCTCATCAGCTTGGGATTGTTGTAGAAGTTAGGGTATTACAACAGTTCCTTTGGAAACTTCTTGGAAACGGTTACTTCCCATTAAAGATCTCAGTCTTCTTTTGGAAACTTTGGTTTGGTTAATTTGCCTTGGCTTCTTGTTGCAGATGTTGTGTTCATCATGATGTTAAGACTCTTCAACACCTCTTTATCTCATCTCAAGTAGCTAAGGATGTATGGCTTTTCTTTATGCACTGTTTTGATATTGATTTCCTAGTTGTCTCTGCTTATGAAATGTTCAAGGTATGGTGGCAGCATGGTGTTACATCATTTGCCGATTATATAAGGGCAATAACTCCTTTAATCATTGTTTGAGATATTTGGAAGGCTAGAAATGCTAAAGGATATGAAAACATCTCCATGAGTTCAGCTATGGTGGTTAAACAAGTGTTGAACACTCTTGGTCAGATTTTCTCTTGTTTAAAAGACAAGGTAAAAGTGAATTCTAATGACTTTTACCAGCTCATATTTTTTCCTTTGATAATTCCAAAGCATATGTTTCTGAAGAAGGTTATCATTGTGAGATGGCAGCCTCCACCTTTTCCTTTTGCTAAACTTAATTGTGATGGCTGTTCTCAGGGGAAACCCTGGTGAGGCTGCCATGGGTGTTGTTATTCGTTCCTCTCACGGGGAATTTATTTTGGCATATGGATCTTATTAAGGGACTCAATCTAACATGGTGGCAGAGTTTGAAGCTTTCTTAGAAGGTCTAGAAGTTTGTGAATCAAAGGGTTTAATGAATGTGATTGTCAATTGTGACTCCTTAGCCCTTGTTCAATGTGTGCATCAGATGATCAACCCTTTATGGAGGTTGTTTCGAAGGTTTTTGGAATTGAAACATGTTTTGCAAGTTATGAATTTTAAAGTTGAGCATTGTTACAGAGAAGTTAATGGAGATGCGGGTCTTATTGCGAATAATGCATGTGACTCAAAGATGAGCCATTTTTTATCGTCTTTTCGTAGTCTTCTTCAACAAGTTCAAGGTCTCATTAGCTCAAACAAAGATGAAACTCCATATATTTACGAGAAATTAGGCAAGTTTTCTCTTATGTTTGAGCCTTGATATCAGTTAGCAGTAGTTTTTGAGTGCCAGGGCACCGAGCAGCGCTGTATGATTTTTTGGCATCGGGGCACTAAGTGCCACTAACTTGTGTGAATAGTACCATGAACAGTAGGAAAGCCTTTGGAAGACTCCTTTAAATTAAGTAATGGGAGTATCCCAAGTTTTTGGCTTTTCTCAAGTTTTTCTTTGATTATCTTATTGTAATGGGATATGATGAAAACAATAGCATCCAATACATTGGCCTTTCAACAAAGCATGATGCAATTCCAACAAAAAATAAGGTCAAGTATCCAAAACTTGGAGAAGCAAGTAGGACAACTTGCTACAAGTGTGGGTAAATTGGAAACACAAGGGTCTGGTAAGTTGCCTTCTCAAGCTATGACTAGTCGAGAAAGTGTTTGTGCAATCAAGTTAAGGAATGGAAAAGAGCTTGGAGAGAATAAACCAAGAAATATTGCATTGGAGGAAGAGATTGAAGTTGAAGCCGAAACTTCTTCAAAGGTTGCTGAAGCTTTTGCCCTTGCAAATGAATGCTGAGCCTAATTTGGGTGTTCCCAAGGTATTTATTCTCAACCTATGAATTCTAATTTTAAGCTTACTCCACTTTTTGCTTTGAGTTATTATAGGTAAAAAAAAAAAAAGAAGAAGATAAGGAGATGGAGATCTTAGAGATGTTTAGAAATGTTGAAATCAATATTGGACTCTTGGATGCAATCAAGCAAGCCCTTCGATATACAAAGTTTCTCAAGGAGTTGTGCACTAACAAAAGAAAACCCAACGGTAATGAAACAGTAAGTGTGGGAGAGAATGTATCTGCTATCATTCAAAAGAAACTCCCACTTAAGGAAAAAGATCCTCGTTCGTCTTCTATTCCTTTTAAGATTGGTAATACTTTCTTTGAAAAGGCCATGTGTTACTTAGGAGCTTCAATTAGTGTACTACCAAAATCTTTGTATGACTCTCTTTGTCTTGGCCTTTTAAAAGAAACGGGTGTTATTATCGAACTTGCTAATCGTACATTTGTTTATCCTTTTGGTGTGCTTGAATATGTCTTAGTTTTAGTTCATGGTTTGATTTTTCCTACTGATTTTTATATTCTTGACATGGAGGATGATCACTCACACACATCTACTCCAAGGAAGACCATTCCTTAAAAGTGTTAGAACTAAGATTTATGTTTTTTTCTGGTACATTGTCTATGGAATTTGATGGTAAGGTAGTTCAATTCAATATTCTTGATGCCATGAAGTTTCAGGATGATAAATAATCTGTTATGTGTTTGGATGTTATTGACATTAATGTGCAACAAGTTTTTGACTTAAGTGGTAGTGATAAATTAAGTGTGGCTATAAGCCAAAGTTTTGATTCCACTTGCACAAAAGGAGAGGTTGCCATAGATGATGCTTTGGTTGATACAATCTGGCCTTGCAAGTTGTGTTGTACAGGTATGATGAGGTTTTTCATGATTTACCTATTTCTCACAAGAAATTTTTACCCTTTGTTTTGTATGCACCCAAGTTTGAATTAAAACCTTTGCCTGATCATTTAAAGTTTGTGTTTTTGGGTGAAAATAATACATTACCTGTGATCATTGCAAAGAACTTAACAAATGTGCAAGAGAAAAGGCTTGTGCGCGTGCTTCGTGACCATACAACTGCTATTGGATGGACATTGCTGACATCAAGGGAATTAGTCCTTCCATGTGTACGCATCGCATACTTTTGGAAGAAAATTCGAAGCCAACGAGGGAGATGCAAAGTCATCTCAACCCACCTATGATGGAGGTAGTCAAGGTCGAAATATTGAAGTTGCTTGATGCCAGAGTTATCTACCCTATTTTGGATAGCAAGTGGATAAGTAAAAGCATATGGTTCCTAAGAAAACAGGAATTACTATTGTGCGAAACAAAGATAATGAACTTGTGCCTACTCATGTTCAAAGTGGGTGGAGAATATGTCTTGATTATCGCAAGCTAAAGGATCACTTTCCTTTACCTTTCATGGACCAAATGCTTGAGATGTTGGCCGATAAGTCTTTCTATTGCTTTCTTGATTGGTATAGTGGACATAATTAAATTGTTATTGCACCCGAAGATCAAGAAAAGGCTACTTTGACTTGCCCCTTTGGTACTTATGCATTTAGAAAATGCCTTTTGGGTTGTGTAATGCACCAGCCACTTTTCAAAGATGCATGATGAGTATATTTTCAGAATATGTAGAAAGAAACATTGAAGATTTCGTGGATGATTTTACTGTTTATGGTGATTCTTTTGATGCATGTTCAGAAAATCCTTCTCTTGTTGTGAAAAGATGAATGGAAACTAACTGTTTTGAATTATGAGAAGTGTCACCTTATTGTTGAACAAGGGATTGTTTTAGGGCATGTAGTTTCTGCTCGAGGTTTAGAAGTTAATAAAGCTAAGATAGATGCTGTTTTGTCCTTACCTTACCCCACATGTGTGTGGGCAGTTTGTTCTTTTCTTGGACATATAGGTTTCTATTCGAAGATTTCTCTAAAATTGCATTTCCCCTATGCAAGTTGCTGTTAAAGATGTGGATTTTGTGTTTAATGTTGCTTGCAAGCAAGGGTTCAATGAGGTTATTAACTTCAGCCCCCATTTTTCAACCTTCAAATTGGGATTTACATTTTGAGATCATGTGTGACGCTAGTAATTACACTGTTGGAGTTGTACTTGGCCAAAGAGTTAGGCGAAATTCGCATGTCATCTCTTATGTATCACACACACTTGATGAAGCTCAATGCAACTATCATACAACGGAAAAAGAACTCTTTACTGTAGTTTTTGCTCCTGAAAAGTTTAGATCTAGTATGCTTGGAACTAAAGTGATTGTGTTTTCTGATCATGCAGCTTTTAGGAATCTATTGCACAAGAAGGAATCAAAGCCTAGATGAAATAGATCTTCCTTTTGCAAGAATTTGATTTTGAAATTAAGGACAAGAAAGGAGCTGAAAATTATGTAGCTGATCACTTGAGTAGATTGTCAAACAAGCAAGTGGAGATAGAATATGTGAGAGAGTCTTTTCCTGATGAGAAGTTGTATGCTATGTATGACATTCGGCCATGGTATGCTGATTTGGTTAACTTTTTAGTTACCAAAGAATTCCTTAAGGTTTGTCCAAATCTCAAAAAGATAAGTTTAAAGCTAATGCTAAATATTATGTTTGGGATAACCCATATTTGTGAAAGTTTTGTGCTAACCAAGTCATAAGAAGGTGTGTACCCCAATGTGAGTATAACTTTATCCTTACCTTTTGCCATTCTTATGCTTGTGGAGGACATTTTGGTGTAAAAAGAACAGCTCATAAGGTACTTACATGTGGTTTTTATTGGCCTACCATTTTTAAAGATACATATACTTTTTACAAATCTAGTGAATGATGCCAGAGAATGGGTAGTATAACTCATTGTGATCAAATGCCTTAACTTCTCTTGTATGTGAAATCTTTAATGTTTGGGGTATTGATTTCAAGGTTCCTTTTCCCTCTTCTTTTGGAGATATTTACATCTTGCTTGCTATTGATTATGTGTCAAAATGGGTTGAAGCTAAGGCTACAAGTACCCAAGCCAATTAGTGATCGTGGCAAACATTTTTGTAATCGATCCATGAAAGGTTTGCTTCAAAAATACAATGTTATTAGATGCAACTCCACAACTTACCATCCTCAAACAAGTGGCCAAGCTGAAATTTTTAACCAAGAGATCAAATCTATCCTTGAAAAGACGGTGCAACTTAAGAGAAAATATCGGAGCTTAAGGTTGAATGATGCTCTATGGGCTTATAGGACTACATATAAATCACCTATTGGAATGTCTCCAGATAGGTTGATTTATGGGAAACCATGTCATTTATGAGTAGAACTTGAGCATCGTGCTTTTTGGCCATTAAGTAATGCAATATGAACTTAGATGCTGCTGGACGTCATGGGAAGTTGCAAATTCTATAGTTGGAGGAGATAAGGAATAATGCCTGCAATAATGCAAGGATTTACAAGGAAAAGACTAAGGCATTCCATGACAAAATGATTTTGAGATAAGAATTTCAAATTGGACAAAAAGTTCTCTTGTTTCATTCACGACTAATGCTCTTTCCTACCTACGCTCTCGATGGATTGAACCCTTTGTTGTTACACAAAATATAAATTCTAATGACAATAAAAAAGAGGGTTTTAATGTTTTGAGATTGAATGTAAAGTAAAAGCAAAATTAAATAATTCAAAAGTAATAGAGAAAATGTCCCATAAGCAAGGAGTTATCCACTTGGGAAATTGGCATTGATCATTGATCACAATTATTCAATCATTCAATCATTCATTCAAATATTCAGCCTAAAATATCAACAAGCTCTGATATTTCGAATCTTTCCTTAGTTTGTCGTTAATTAAAACAAGCTCTTTAATTAATCTCTTGACATTAAATAATCTTAAATATTCTCTTAAGATTTAATTTAATAACAGCTCTAAGAAATAGAAAGATAGCTGAAGCTAAGCAATAAATACAGGCTCGATTTATTTAACTTTGTCCATGTTCTTCACAGCAATTATACTATTTACTACATATGCTAGAATCATCAAGCAATTACGGACTTGATAATTCTAAACTAGTAATAGGTAATATAGCCTTAATCAATTAGTTGTGCACCTAATCAATAAAACATACAAGCATGAAAATTATAATAGAAGAACACAAGATACTTGAATTGAATAATTAAATTAAAGTGAAGAACAAATCAGATCTTACAACGCAATTCCACGGCTTCAATACTCCTCTTATCAGAAAAGACAGTTTAGCAACTCATAAAAACAATGAAGAAACTCTAAAAATATTTACTGACTCTATAAAAATTGATATCTAAAACAGTCCTAAGCTAAGAGTATTTATAGGCTAATTGATATCTAAAAACTTTGGAATAGAAATCTAACTTGAAGTTCTTATTGGATTGGGGTCTTGGTACTAAACTCTTCCTTGGATTAGAATTCCTAACTTGCCCTCAAAATAGGTCCGAATACAAGATGTACCTGTTATCCTTATACCAATTTGATTAGGAAGTTCAGATAAGTATGGGGTGCAGCGCATACTTCTTCAGCACTGTAGCTCTTGCTCTCTATCTTCCAACTAAGTCGTCTTCCATTTAGCGCTGTAGCTTCTATCTTTGAGAGCTGTGGCTCAACGTCCATTGACTTCAAACCTTTAAAACTGGGAACAAAGGAGCCACAACACTTGAAATGGGATGCTGCGATGATGTGTTCTCTGATCCAGCCTATTTTCTTCTTCTCAGGTACTATAGTTATCCATGTTGTGGCACCACTTCATTGATTCCTATTGAATTTGTACAAGGACAACATATTAGGTCCTTTTGTGCCAATTTTGCTCTATTTATCTAACTAATGTTCTTTAATCATATTTAACACCTGAAATCATAAATATAAACATTTATAAGTTTATTAGCACAAAATCATACTCAAAACAACACTCGGAATCAATGAGATTTAAGATTTATTAAACACCTATCAAATTCCCCCACACTTGGCTCTAATTCGTCCTCAAGTACAACTAGAACTAACAATTGATCTCCTCTTCTAACTTTCCAAAGGTATGAAAGAATGCATAAACCATTAGCAAAGAACACAACTAAGAATCAAAATAATCAAAAAATATCATGAACAAATTTCCCTTAAACAAACTTAGAACTCAACTCAATAAAAGACATCATTGAAAATCAAACATGCTAAATTGATAGATTCTCACATGGCAATCTCTCAAACTCTCAAACTCTCAAGTGTTTCAAGGTTAGGAATTTTCACTCTGATTCATTAAGTAAAAATGCACTACCATAAGGCAATTGCCCATCTAATCTTCACTACTTAGATCATATGCAACACAAATCAAACGGTCTTTTACTGGTTGTAACGGGGTCAGGGACATGTATGGAACAAAGTGGAAAAAAAAAGAAGGGCAACACCAAAGAAATTAGTAGAGCAATCAAAACTTATACTTAAGCAAATAAACATGTAAGCCCATAACACCTTGATGCTCTGATACTCTAAGCATTTTGCTTACTTATCACTTTTTTCTATTTCATCCTTTCTTTTGTGATTTTTTCTTTCTTCTCTTATTTCATAAACATTAAATACTAAAGAGAAGCTTGAAATTCATTCTTATATTTCTCCGTACTTTTTCCTTTTTACTCTTTAACAATACTCACCAAACAAGTATATGATTACTCCACTAAACCTAATTTAAGGTAGAGGATACAACATTAAAGTTGAGGCTCATATTCTGGATAATTCATAATGGAACAAACAAATCATCTGGTATTTTCTTGGTGACTAGGTAATTCACAATGTCAGCATACCAAGGAGCCAAATTTTCCAAAGAAAATAGTTGCTCATCCGGAAAGTCTGCACACAAAGGTAGAACATCCTCATCTTGAACAAGGCGACTCAGGTGGTTGGCAACTACATTATCACTTCCCTTTTTGTCTTTTATTACCATATCAAATTCTTGTAAGAGAAGTAACCATCTTGTAAGTCTTGGATTAGCTTCCTTCTTAGTGAGTAAATATCTAAGAGCTGCATGATCAGAAAACACGATTACTTTCGTTTGAGCATCATTCAAGGTCCTTAATGCATAATATATGACATGTGGAAGCTTGCCAACTCGCTGCCCCAAAACAGCTCCAATGGCATAGTCACTTGCATTGCACATTAGCTCAAATGGAAGGCTCCAATTGGGTGGTTAAATAATGGGAGCTGTGGTCAAGAGGTCCTTGAGCCTTTCAAATGCTTTCTTGCATTCTTCATTGAACTCAAATGTTACTTCCTTTTGTAGTAATTTGCATAAGGGTAGAGCAATCTTTGAAAAATCCTTGATAAATATTTGATAAAAAACCTGCATGTCCAAGTAAAGAACGTACCTCCCTCACGCATGTAGGGGGGTGGTAAGGAATGCACAAGGTTTGGAAAAAACCATAGAATAGACCACTTTTTAAAACATAATTTTAAAATGGACCATTTTTTAAACTAATATTGAAAATGGACCAAATTTTCCATATCACCATCACGTTATCCAGCCACAACAGAAAAAAAAAAAAAAAAAAAAAAAAAAAAAAAAAAAACTGTAACTTCGTGAGTCCAACTCACGAGTACTCACGAAGTTACTGTTCACTCTTTTTTTTTAATTTCGTACTTCGCTATAATTTTGTTTAAGTGGGAAGAAAAAAAAAATTTAAGTATGAAATCTTTTTATCATTTTTAAAAATTAAAAAAATATGAATAGTAACTTCGTGAGTACAATTCATGAATAGTTTTTTTTTTATCTTGAAAAAATTTACCCCAAAATTACAACCATAAAAAAATAAAAATGAACACTAACTTCGTGATCCCAATACACGAAGTTACTGTTGTTTGTTTGTAATTTTTTTTAGTCGATTTAAAAATTTTACCATGTTTAAAAAAAAAACATATAAACAGTGAGCCCAACACACGAAGTTACTATTTATTTATTTTAATTTTATTTTCTCCCTTTTATTTATTTAATCTATATATTTAGTAAGACAATAATGGATAAATTAATAATTTTTTCTTGATAAAACCATTTCTTGGTAAAATTATATTCCCTTTATCAGTGAGTATATTTTTTTTCTTTCCTTTTAGCAAATAAATTAACAATTTTTTGGGTCAAGTAATTAGTGTACTATTTTTTATAATAATAGATGCATTTAATCCTTAAATTATTTATAAAAAAAATTAGTATTGTTTGGTAAATTTAATTTCATCAAAGATTGAATTATTAAGAAATTAAACAATCCAAATTATAATAAAATTAGGAAATAAGAGTATCCAAACTGTGTTGTGAGATGTACAATATTTTATATTAATTTCATCTCCTTTGTGAATGAGTACCACAAGGCTCACGAAATTACTGTATATGTATTTTTTTTTTGGAAAAAGGGTAAAAAATTTCTTTCTACTAAAAAAAATTACAAAAGAAAGGCTGAACAGTATTAAATAATTACAAAATAAATTTTTTTTTATTTTCGTGTACTGTTCACTGAACAGTATGCGAAGTACTGTTCATTAAAACTAGTGCACATAGTAAACAGTAACTTTGTTGGACTCACGAAGTTACTGTTCACCCTTTTTTTTTTTTTTCCTGGTGTGGCTGATGTGGCTGGATGACATGGCGGTGATATGGCAAATTTGGTCCATTTTCAATGTTAGTTTCAAAAATGGTCCATTTTAAAATTATGTTTTACAAAGTGGTCTATTCTATGGTTTTTTCCACAAGGTTTATCTTAGATTTATCAACTTCTATTCCCTTAGTAGATATAATATGTCCTTAAGACTATCCCATGATCTACCATAAAGTGACATTTCTCCCAATTAAGCACTAGATTAGTTTCCATGCAACGTTTAAGAACAAGAATAAGGTTATCTAAACATTTATCCAAAGATTTACCATAGACACTAAAATCATCCATAAAAACTTCTTGATATTCTCAACATAATCTGAAAATATACTAACCATACATTGTTGAAAAGTAGCGGGGAAAGTGATCTTTTCTAGTAGTGGAGTTAAAGCTTTCAATAATCAAAGCAAACCTGCCAGCCAATTTGGACACGAGTTGGTACTAGCTCATTTTCATCATTCTTGACCCCAGTAATGCCAGAGTTTTTTGGAACAACTTGAACTGGGCTCACCCACTTGCTGTCCAAAATAAGGTAGATCACCCCAACATCTACTAATTTCAGGATCTCCTTTTCACAACCTCTATCATACCCGTGCTTCCCATGTAAGTTTGGCTCCATCCTCAAGCAAAATTATATGCATGCATATGGGTGGACTAATCCCTCTTACGTCATCTATTGTCCAACCTATAGCTGTTTTATGAATTATTAGCACATGAACTACTATCTCCTCTTGGGAAGAGGTTTAAGCTCCAAGATAGGGCCTTGCAACACATAAGGTAAAAGTTTCTTGTTAGTTAAAGGCAAATAAACATAAGAAACATTATACCTATTTGGGATACTTGGTAGATTCTAGAGATGCCACGGCCTCCTCAATCCTGTCACTAACTTGCACATCACTTCTTGGCCTTTTAGGATCTTCCTTCTTAGCTCTTACTCATTACAATTTCTAATGCATCCTCACTAGTTAGCTCAAGGTGTTGCCGCACTAAAGAGTCAAGTATATCAATAGAAAAACAAGAATACAAATCACTTGGATACCTCATTGCTTCAAAAATATTCAAGTGTATATAATTCACCATCAATCTCCATGGTTAGAATTCTGTTATACATGTTATGTTAGTTCGAGCAGTTTTCATGAATGGCCGCCCTAAAGAGTGGTGGTGTTGTAGTAGGTGATGAGTCATCTTCCATGTTAAGAAAATAAAAATCAGTTGGAAAAATTAATTTATTTATTGTATAAGTGTTAGATCAATCAGCAAGTTGAATAACTGCACCAGTTTCCTTAAGTGAACTAAGATTTAAAGAAGCATAAATGGAATAAGGTATGACATTAACAGATGCTAGCATAGCTTTATCAAACCTAGTGTTTTTTATTATGCATGACTCGTCGATGTTCACCAAATTAAAACCTAACTAACTATATTTGTAGTATAGTAAGTAGGGTACCGATCCTGCAAAGAAATAATTACGTTAATCAAATTCAACTGAAGCAAGTAGTTCTCATTTAATTAAATTGAACCAAAGCAAAAGAGCACAACAAGTTCAAGTATAAATCCTAAGCCAAATACTACTATATAATGAGCAATAAAAGTAAATCAAACTAATGCAAGAAAATATAAAACAAAACAGATGTATAAAAATGAATGGAGTTCTAAAATAGGTTGTGATGATAATATGCTATAAATATGCAAACTAACTAATTTGCACTCAAAACAGCAAAGTAAATAAAAAAGGGGTGTTGATCTTTGATCCAAAATAAATTAAAATAGCTTAGCAAGCAAGAAAAACAAGAGAATTAAATTCTTAATGTTGAAAAAACAATTTTTGGTAGAAACTTACTAAACTAAGCAAACAACCAAAGATTTGTAAGACTCAACTGCAAAGAAGTTTTCACCAAGATTCATGAGCTATTAATCATTGAAAACAAAACAAATACCAATCTGAATATACACATATGCATGCAAATCTTTCCTACCTATCCTTACCTCTTTGTTAATTAGGTTAAGTGGAATAACTAACACTAATCACATAATAACCTTCATCAAGCATTATGAATTTAATTACATGAAAGCATTACGAACTAGATAGGTGCAATTGATACTAAACAATTAACACACAAGTGGCATTAACTTAGTCTAGATCAGATTTTCCAAGAAACACTCAAATAAACTCAGATTTAATTCAAGTGCTACTTTACTACTCATGTTAATTAACCATGCAAAGACATTAATCAATTAACTAGCATCAGATTACATGTCTCAATCTATCATGTGTACATCATAACAAACTAAAACACATAATCATTATGCAATTAACCAAGAAAAACATGAATACTTGCATTTGTGTATAACATTAGATTTCCTCTTAAAAACAGATTCTTATAGTAGCTTCATAAGTCAAGGTTATTTACCTCTTGCAATTGAACAAAAACTTAAGCTAGCATCACCCTTTAATTTTTGTTTTGTGGTGTACAGCTCCTTGAGGAATTTTACGTAGAGTGGTACTTGTTTAATAGCATCCAAAAGTGGTATGTTCACTTGTACTCTGTGGAAGGTATCCAAAATTTCCTTCTCAAGTTCCTCATTCTTAGACTTTGCAAATCTACTAGGAAAAGGTAGAGGAGGAGCAATAGTAGAAATTGAAAGCTTAGAATTTACCTTAGGTGCCAAAACACTCTCAGTATGACTAGTGGCTTCATCTTTCTCAAGAGTAAAATTCCCCTTTTCTTTTATTGTTTTTGGTCCTTCCTCAAGTTGTTTCCCACTCCTGAAAGTCATGGCACTTTCATTCTCTCTTGGATTAATCACAGTTTGAGATCGAAAGTTTCCAGATCTTTGGGTTTCCATTCTGCCCACAGTATTTGCCAATTGGCTCACTTGTGTCTCAAAATTCTTGATTGTTGTCTTAGTTTCCTGTTGGAAATACAATGTGTTCATAGCCAATGACTTAACTATGTCCTCAAGAGACATAACTTGGTTTTGAGGGGCTTATTGTCTAGCTTGTAAAGGTGGTTGAGCTTAATAAAATCCCGGTTATTGATTCGGAGGTGCATTGTGAATAGCTCTATTTCTATAGCTAAGGTTTGAATGATTTCTCCAACTTGGATTGTAGGTATTGGAATATGGATCATATTGAGTTGTGGCTGCCCTGCAAATCCACCCATTGCATTAACTTGCTTCACAGGTTCCTCTTGAAGTATAGGGCACATGTTAGTTGGATGTCCCACAATTGAACAAACTCCACAAGTTTGGCTTGTTGCAAGTTCCTTATAGCCATTTGACATGCAAGAGAGGTTAGATTAGTAATTTGTTGTTCCAAAGATGTACTTACCTCATGAACTTTTTGTGGCAGGTGCTTATGTCGGGTGCTAAACTGTTGAGAATTTGCCGCCACGTTGGAAATTAAGTTTTTAGCAGCCGTCTTGTCTACCAATGCTCCTCCACTTGCCACATCAATCATGCTCCTTTCTGTTGGGAGGAGTCCTTCACATAATTATTGGACCAACATCTAGTCATTAATTTGATGATGCGGGCAACTTGTACATAGCTTCTTAAAACACTCCCAATACTCATACCATGATTCTCCACATTGTCCTGATTCCTCAAATTTTGTTTCTAATGTTGGTAGCTCACGAAGCAAGGAACTACTTCCCCAAAAATAACATTTGCATTACAGTCCATGTGGTTATGGTTCCCAATGGTAAGTAGTAGAGTTGTCCTTAACTGCATCTGCTAAAGAGAATCGAAAGCTTTAAGCTTGATTTGGTCTTTGGAAATCCCAGTAGCTTCCCCTGCAAGTTCACAAAAAGTTGGCAAAAGATGGATTAGACCAGACTTAGTTTTTGTGTTTAAACTTTTATACAAAACTATTAGAAAATAGATGTTTTATTTTTAAGTTTTACGGAAAAGTATTTTTCAGCTTTTAAGTCGTAGTAGCTAAAATTAGAAAAAAATAATAATAATTAAAAAGCTTTTTTCAAATAAAAAATAAGAAAAACTAAAATGAATTTTAATAATTATTTCATTTAGACAAATATAACCATAATATTTGTCAAAATGGTCTTTTTAATACTTAAGATCTTTTTCAAAAAGATAGAATCAAACAAATTTTTTTTTTAATATCTCACTACGCTTTTACATTAACTCATGCAATCACTTTTTTCAGCTTTTTATACAACACTTTTTAAATAATTCTACTTAAAAAATATTTTTATTTACAATATTTTATACATAACTTAACCAAACCTACCCATTATGAGAATACTAATAGGTTTTTATCTTTTTTGCATCTGGTGCTAAATGTAATTTGAAAGGAAATATAACTTTTCCAAACAAACACCAACTTCTAGCACTCTTCTTATCGACTAAGAATCAACTGAAACATCTCCCTTAGTATATCTATGAGCATCAGCCACCCAAATTACTACATCTTTTCTTGAGCCAACATCCTCCAAAAAATTGTAGTTATAATATTTAAGCGTACTTGAATGTGTAGAAGCTTTTTAAGATCTAAATTAAGCTATAAATTAAGTCAATACACTTGGACTTGAATTTTAATTAACTTTTACATTATAGTAGTGTAGATATTTTGAGAAATAGGCATGTGTTTGTGTCTTGTATTTATTATTAAAATAATAAGTATTCTTACATCTAATATGGATTGTCTAACTTCAATTTTGTATTTTCGTTAGAATCTCTTATTTAATTATGTTGATGTCATTCTAAATATCTAATGCATGATTCTTGTATCTCTTTTCTTTATTTATATTCTTCTACTTTTTTATTTTTTTTTTCAATTTTGAATTTGCGTATTTGGGAAATCGTTTACTATTGCATGCATATCATATTCACTTAGAAACCCATTTTATAATTGTTTTGAATGAACTAATATATGTTCATTTGACATGAAGAAAGTATATTATTTTCATTCAAAACAATTCTTGAATTGTTCAAATTAAGTAGACAGTTTAGGATAGCAAACACTATTTATTATAGTGGTATGCTTCACTTTAATTTGTCTATTTGGCTAAAATTGCGAATGTGCTTATCTGTGTTCTTTGAGTACATATTTAGATATGGTAATGACTTGTTTA
Source organism: Quillaja saponaria (assembly GCA_029379385.1). NCBI lineage: Eukaryota > Viridiplantae > Streptophyta > Magnoliopsida > Fabales > Quillajaceae > Quillaja > Quillaja saponaria. Next base: position 17,834,588 of record CM055608.1, on the reverse strand, counting down.
TGTGTACTTATGAGATCATAGAAAAATATTTTTCAAATTTTGCGAAGTTAGAACAATAAGATTAAGCATATCACTGTATAAGTGTGTAACTTTTCTGAATATATAGGACCAACTTACTCTTAGGATAACGTTGAAAATGGTAAAGTGCATATACTAATTTGAGGTCAAAAACCATCATGAGACACTTTAGGAATTCAACTAAGTGAAAAGTGAAATATTTTTAATTGAATGCATAAACAATGTTGGCTGCTCGAAGCTAGATGGGTCGATGTGTCTTGGACAATGGGGTAATGTCTAAGGAAGCTATAGAGGGGTTGAAGATTTTCTTAACTTTACATTTTATAATAGAAGATACGTTAACTCTAGAACTTTTAGATGTCCTTGAAAAGTCTATGCTAACGATAATTCCTAAATAAAGAAAAGTTGCCATAGAACTTGTAGAGAATAATAGCTTTCTAGATATAAACTTGATAGAAGAGATTATAATGGATACCATTGCTCCCAATTTCAACAGGGATCTATAAGAACCTAATCTCGTTGTAGCAAAATTTAATTAAATGCTTGTAGCTACCGATGAGCCTTTACAAGAATGGTGTAAGGATCAAACAAGATTGTTAACTATAACTCAAATATTGAATTGTAAGACAGAGAAAAACATGTATGTTTACGGTTTTACTTAGTTATTGGCAATGATGAAGAGTTTTATGCATCTTACCAAGTTGCCATTTAATTTTTATTTGAAAAAGAAAATGACGAATGAGTTAGGTTTTGTTACAATAAAATTGATGTTTGCCTCAATCAGTGTCAGTTGTATCATGTAGAAATCAAGGATAAAACCAAGCGTGAGGTGTGCACCTGTACAGACTTGGGATAAAAATAAGACATTAAATCTTGTGTTACCTCCCATTCACCAAGAGACTTTAAAAACTCTATATGTTTGACTCCACTACTTATCATATGAGATGAAATATGAAGTCGGGTATCATGACTCCACTACACGTTAGAAATTGGCTTGTCATGATACACCATTCAGATGGTCATGAGTGGAAGCACTTTGATGAGACAATTTGTAAATTAGAAATATAAAGCTTGAAATGTCAGATTATGTCTATTAACGGATGAGTTTACACCCTTTGGTAATTCTGGATCCCAATATTCTTGTTAACCGATATTTGTGACTTTGTATAACCTACCACCAAAAATGTGCATGAAGGAGCAATATTTGTTTTTGACATTGCTTATTCTTAGTCCACAACACCCACTAAAGAATTTGAATGTGTATTTGTGACCCTTAATAGATGAGTTGAAGTAGTTATAGAAAGTGGAGGCAATCACTTATGACAATTCACTGAGACAAAACTTTGCAATGAGTGTCTCTGTAATGTGGACAATTACTAATTTTCCAACCTATGGCATGGTCTCTGGTTAGAGTACTCATGGTAGAATAGCAAGTCCAAAATCATTTAGGCTCAAAATGGAGAAAAATCATGTAAGTTTGATTTTCACATACAGTTCTTACCCTTTGATCATCATTTTAGAAGACAACACAATAATTTTTTGATAAACATTATTGATAGAAGTCTCCCCCCTCCCCCCTCCTAAGATTATATGGTGAGGAGGTACTAAGTCGAGTGAGTTATTTTAATCTGAGAAAAGTTAGGGTTGCCTATAATTGGACAAATTTTTTTTTCTTCTAGAATTACCGTATTAGTATGCGAGCCTTCTACAATATAACTTGGTTGCGATGCATATTGAAAAAAATATTTTCGTTAACTTGTTCAATACAATTAAGGATTTTAAGGGTAAAATGAAGGATACTTCTAATGCAAGAGAATATATGAAGTTATTGTGTAATCATCGAGAGTTGGAATTGGTTGAGCATAATGGGAAAATTTTCAAACCAAAAGCATCATATGCTTTAGATAGGGAAAAAAAAAGTTGCTAGTGGATGAAGCATGACATAAGATTTCCTACTAGTTATGCATCCAACTTATCATGATATGTGAACTTGAATGATTGCAAGGTGTACATAATGAAGAGTCATGATAGTCATATGTTTATGCAGAAGTTACTTCCTATTACATTTCGTGACTTGATTCAAAATCAATTTGGGATTCAATTATAGAGGTCAATACCTTATTTAGGGACATTTGTGCTACCGAGCTAAGTGCGGAATATTTGGAAGTATTTGATGCCAATATTTTGGTCACTCTTAGAAAGATTGAGACATCTCTAGTTCTTTTTTGATTTGACTTAAAGGAACATTTGTCAGTACATTTGACATATGAAACAATAATTGGTGGCCTTGTTCAGTATCGATGATGGATGTATCCTTTTAAGAGGTAGATACCTAGTTTGAAGAAAAAAGTTTGTAATAAAGGACGAATTGAGGGTTCAATAGTTGAGGTATATATTTTTCAAGAAATCTTAACTTTTTGCTTGGTTTACTTGGTGTACTATTTGGGTGGGCTGTGTCAATAAGGAAGGAGGCTAAAGATTAGGAGACAGCAATGATATATGTCATTATGAATTATAAGGAAATTATACCATTTTTTGAGTAAGTATGGTCATACGAGGTAGATGCTTATAGTTTTCTACATCTGGGGTAGCTGCATTTGGTTATCAGTGTCTGGTAATAAAAGCAGATGATTGTAAACGCATTATATTAGTCTGCATTTGGCAGATGCATATAATGTAATTTCTTGTAATGAGAGGAGAAAAGAAAGCAAGAAAGAAGAATATGGATTTATGTCATTTTCTATACCATTATGCTAAATGAATTAAACTATTAAGAACCATGATGTCATAAAGAACTGATATTAGTTTAAAGGGGTCTTACAGATTACCATTTATATTTTCTCAAATTTATGCATTCATAAGCAACCAAAATTAATTTTATAATGTTTTTTTAAAGATTCTAAGTTTTATTTTTTTTGTCACTGTATTTTTATGTTAGAGAAACAGAGTAAATATCAATAACTTTTACTAAATCACTTCCCTACCCTATTAAAAGATAAGACCATGAAAAGTAAAGTGAATGTCAATTACATAATGAAGAGTACATAGGACATCTTGTTGTGGTTGGAATCATTCTATAATGAAGAGTGGAAGTTAGTAGCACTTGCAATGTTTTTATGTATAATGATAAAATTGATCAATAGCTTATTATTGAGGTTAATGGTATTCCAATGCATACGTAAGTTACGCATAAAAGATTTCTTGGATCAGACATTATGGATGATACATAAAAAAGATATCTCATAATTAAGCATAAAAGATATCTCAAACAATATGAGATATCTTAAATAGAATTGAAAGATATCTCAAACAATATGGATGATGAAGAGTCAAGTTAGTTTGGGGGTGACCGTAATTAAATGGATTGCAGAATTGAAATCACTTGTCCATAGATGAGTTTATGTCTAATGTTGAGAAGTTACTTGAATTTGCATATAGTCATACTCCGATTATTAAAGATAATAAAATTTTATGTTCTTGTAGGATTTGTAAGAACAAAAAGTAGAAGTATTGGGATGAAGTGGTCATTGACTTCTATAAGAAGGTTTCTTGAAAACCTACAAGTAGTGGCCCTTACATGGAGAGACTGAAGCTTGGTTAGGAAAACTTTAAATAACTAAGATGTTAATGTGTTAGATTCTTGAGGAGCTGAATTCTAATGCTAAACAATTTTTTTACTTGTTGAAAAATATTGACAGGTCGTTGTAGGATGTTTGTGACTGGCATTGTCGAATATCAATAATGAGATAATTATTGAACTATAAATCAAAGTTTAACATGAGTGTGAACTACTATGAACTAATTACTTCGATTGTTAATGGTAGTTGCCTTAAAATAAGAAATTGCCTGAAAAGTTTTACAGATAAAAAAAAATAGTCAAAAAATTAGGACTTGGGTGTGAGAAGATATATGTATGTCCCAATGATTATATACTTTATGATGGAGAATCAGATAAGAAGTTACAAAAATGTCATGTATGAGGTATCCGAGATACCAACTCAAGACCTAATCAAGTAAGAGTGATGTACCTTACAAGATATTACGTCACTTTCCACTTGCACTAAGGCTCCAAAGGCTCTTTATGTCAATAAACATGACTCCACATGTGACTTGCTACAAACAAAGACGTGTTAATAGCTTAATGATTTACCCAAGTGATAGTGAGACATGACAACACTGTCGTGATAATTACCTATTGTTCTCTTAAGAGCCAAGAAATGTTAGATTGGGTCTTGCTACCAATAGGTTTAGCCCATTCCGTTATTCATCAAATAGTCACTCTATATAGCTCATTTTTATTACTCCTTACAACTTGTTTCCTGATATGTGTATGAAAGAGTAGGATCTATTTTTGTCATTGGTCATTCCTAGATCAAAAACTCTCGAGCAAAATATTGACATCTACTTGAGACCTTTTATTAATGACCTAAGAAGTTGTGGGATGAGGAGCTTAACACTTGTGATATATATAGGGGTGATTATTTTATTTATAAAGGCTACACTTATGTGGACCATTAGTGATTTTCTTGTTTATGGAATGATATCTGGTTGGAGTACACATGAAAATTATGCTTGTCCATATTGTATGGAAAGCAGAAAATCGTTTTGTCTTCTTCATGGTCATAAGTAATGTTAGTTTGATTTTTGATTTTTGATTTTTGATTTTTGATTTTATTTTATGGATTTTAAAATGCTAAGCACATGTATCATCCTCAAATAGTAAACTTATGAATAGGATACAGTTCCTACGAGAAATTACTATTATAACAATGTTAAAAACTAAAATTTTCACAACCTAATATTATTTAAACAATCAAATTTGTGTTTGCAATCAATGGTGTTAACTAAGAAATTATAAACTCAATTAAACTAAACTTAGGTTTATAATATCACTCAACAATTCCCTTATATTTTCCTCACTTTTCCCTAATTCATGCAATAGTTTTTACTAACCTAGACTTCTTAATTAATTATAAGCATCTCCCATTGTCTTACAATAATAGATCCCTTAATTAATTCATAATATTCCTATGTGAATTAGATTTAGACAAATTCATTAAGTTCCAATTCTAAATTGGTTACATATGGATGGCTAAAGAGTATATTCCAATCTACTTGAATAATTTGATTTTCTTAAAAGATAGGAATATACTCTTGAGCAAATCAAATTATTCATAGTAGATGAATAATTCAAACATATGCTAGTTTATCTAAGGGAAACCCTAAATTCACCTTTCAAGTTAAATAAGTTTTATAATTAATCTAATTGGTGATAAATCAACAAGAAGCATTAAGATCAAGATGAACATAAATAATTTGTAAATTGATGCATAAATTAATTAAAAACAAGAATCATATAGGCTACATGCGAGTTCTATTGTAACTCTAGAAAAGGAACTACTCCATATTAGCTAAAGAAAACAAAATGATAATTGTCATTACAAATTAAATCAAAAAAATAAGAAGAGAAGATGAAAAGTTGTCATGATTTTAAGTTTTCAAGCACTCTTTAGTATCTCCAATCTTGTTTGCTCTAATATTTTCTCTAAACCCTAGCTTTCACATCTTTTTGTAGGCCTTTCTCTCCTAATTGAAAACTAACTAGGATTCTAATTCAATTGGGAGGATGCCACATTACTCAGCACTGTGGCACTATCTTCTCTGACTTGGTACTTAAATTCTCTAATTCTCAATGTTGCAACCGTATTTTATCACCAGCTGTGTAGTACCTTATAACTAAGGCCCTTACTATATAGGTTCTTGGCTCTAAATTTATCTTAGAGACTTAAGTTACTAATGTACTAGTTCCATTACAAAGTCATTAATTATTAATTGACTTGATCATTTGGAGGTTAGCTTTATAGTTCCCTTCCGCTCAATAAGTTTGAATCCTTGTTTATAAACTAATTTGCTGGATTTATTCATTTACTAATTTAGGCTTACCAAGTTTTATTTTATTTAACTATATACATTTCTTATTTATTATTCAGCTAGTATTACATATACCTTTTTAATCACTTGCTTTCTTCTGCAATCACTTTATAAGTTCTCTAATGAAAAATATTATTTTATTATACATTAATTATACAAGTTTGATTATAACTTTAATTGATTTAACAAGTTATAGACTTCTACATGAACTATAAATTTAGAAGTCCTTTATAAATACAATATGATATTTCTCTTAATAGCTAACCCCTCAAATTAACATTACAATTACACAATCCTAAAGCTGCCAGGAAGTTTATCCTTTATAAACAAAGCCACAAGTTCAAGCTCTCCATGCTTCCCCATGTTTCTTCCTTTGTTGCTCATAAATCAATCCATACAATCTCGAAAGTATTTACATAAACAAGAATAAGATACAACTATCTTAGTAGGCAGGAATGCAATACATCATGTGAATTTGAATGTATATTCATACCATTTCAGCATAATATCATGCAATCATACATAGTTTTAGGGCAAGTTAACACTTAAACATGCCTCCTATTATAGCAAACATCTTAATATCCGGCACATAGCTTAGCATAAACAATTATATAAATATTATAACCCGGCATTATTACATACGATTTAGAATGGTTGTATGTAATTTATAGTGATGAGGTAAATAAATATTTGTTATATATATAAGTATATATGTTTGCAATATAAAAATTAATTTTAAAACCCCATTGGTTGATATGAAGTTAAAATAAATAAATTTGTAAGTGGATGAATTTTAATGGAGAGAAAAATAAGTGTATGTGAATATAAACAAGCTAGCAATTTATAATATTATATATATGTATATAAAGAGTGAAAATAAATTTGCACAACAAAAACAAGTTGTGGACTTTGACTAAATTCCTTTTTATCTTTTTATGCCATCATTGCCTGTTTCTCTTCATTTTTTTCTTGTTGCTTGTGTTCTTACTTTCTCCTACTTCATGTGTCCTCTATTTTGTTCTTTTTTTTGCTGTGATCGTCCCTTGCTTTAGTTGCCATATTTAGTCCTTTGACAGTTTTTTTTTTCTCCCTTCCTTTTTATTTCTGAGTCGTAATAATTTAGCTTAGGAAAAATTTGGAGCTGAAATTCAGCTTTGGTAGACGGAAGTGGTTAGCAATTTGCTGCTATCTTCCTTTTCCTCCTCTGCTTATAATTCCTTCCCCTTTCTAAAGCTAGAACTCAGCTGTAATACTTGTTAGAGCAGAAGAACCCTTCATGCAGGGACAGCAACTTGTGCCCAGCACCTTGCTCCATCGTCTCTTCTCCTTGGTAGGATAGTAGGTTGGCCGAAAGCAAGCTACCATCACTAATCCGTAAGCCTTATTTTCATATTGATAAATAGGAGTTGGCAATTCATTTAATTAAGGCAATAAAGGTTTTTATTTTTATTTTTATTTTTTACAAAAAAGGTTTAGCAAAAGTTTTAGTTATGAAAATTCAATGAGAATTTAGAAATTTTGTTAGCTTACTTGTGGTTTGTGGTTCAAATTTTGGATGAGTAGTAAATTAGTTTAGGGCTTCATGTAGGATAAGTAAAGTTTGAATAAAAGTCTAAGAACTTAAGAAGTGGATATTTGAGTAGTGAAAAAGTAAGCTAGAGAAATTAGAGTATGTTGATATTAGAATGGTTAATTCAAGTTTTGATGAGAATGAATCAAGGCTAAGAGTTTAAGGATTAATATGGATGTTTTAAGATTCAAGTTTTAGTTACTTTGATTAAACAAATTAAATCTCAAGATTTATGATTGAAACATAAGTCATATGTAATTGTGTTGAAGCGATGTGAATATATATATATATACTTATATATGAACTAGAATAAATCATGTCCTTAATATGTTTGATAAAATGCCTACAAGAAGCTAATTATAACCTTATTAGTAAAACTTGGTAAATTTAATTCTTGATGGTTAGTTGTTATTAGAATTTGAATAAAAAGTTTATAAACAAAAGCAAAGAATAGTTGGTTAATGTGGTGAATTGAGGATTTGATGAAAGTGGGTAGTGAGACCAAAGGAGTGTTAGTTGTGGGTAAAGTGTTGGAAAATGAGAGTTATGTGGTTTTTGAAGGAATACAGGATCAGATTTTGTGAGTTAGAGAAATCTTGTATTTCGGGTATTTTTGGGACTGAATTAAATTAAAAGTTCTAAAGAGAAAATGTAGCTTACGGTCTTGAGGTGATATTTACAAAATCTTGCAACCTATTCCAAGTATATATGTTGGACTGTAGCTAGGTCCATACATGATTTTTAGTGAACTTCAGTCAGTCCGGGAGATTTCGTCAGAGGTTTCGGTTGGAATTAGCTTAGGATCTCTGCATGAAAGTTGTTCCTAACATATTGAAGAATAAATATGGAGTTTTTTAGGTTTTAGTTCCTTGTTATGTGTATTTTGGAGGTATTGAAAATCATGGTTGTGATTTTTACAGTGATTTTCAAGTCTTGACTGTACTTATTTTGAAGTAATTGAGATTAGGGGTCTTAAAGGATGAATTAAAAGAAGAGTGCTGAAAATGAAATGTTCCTAATATCATGAAACACTAAAATAGAATGTTTCATAATTTATTTCCCAATATGAGAATTACATAAGCATCGGAATCAGAGGTTGGTAAACAGGAATTTTACGAAAGCCTATTTTTGTTCATTTGAGGAATTACGTAAGTTAAAGGCTGATTTTAGTAGAAGTTTATGAATAAGAAAGATAGCTAACTTCCTAAAGTTAATGTTTCAACTTGGTTTTATTAAATTTGGTTAAGTATGTAAGTTAAAAACAAGCATTTATCCAAGAGGGTTGTGAAAATGCTTAAAATGCATAAACTTTAAATAAATACTTAAGACTTAGTAACTCTTGATTTTCACAATTAAAATGTTATAACTTATAAAGTTGATAAACTTCATAATACTTGAAAAATGTAATTGCAGCTTCCGAAAGTGTTATTGAATCAAAGACGCGTGTGAACGAAGTGGTTAACTGTTTACACTTTGGTTGCTAAATTAGTATGTGCATTTTAATTGATATGTTATATGGAAAAATAAGCATGTGCAATATTTCATTGAGTTATTTGAATTATGTTTGATGTTTGAAATCTTTTGTGGTAGATAAGGGTCAACGAAGGAAGTTTATTTTCAGAACTGAAATCCAAGTGCACCTAGGATATTTTTATTTAATATTCTGATTCTGATAAGTGTTTCAAAAAGATTGAGTTTTCAGCCCTGGTGGGATGGATTGTGTATAGAGAATTAACCTATTGTGCGAGCGAGTAAATGCCCGGTAGGGAGGGAAAGATATCTGTTGTGCAAGGATGAGTTACTCAATCGGCCTTTTGTTTGACTTGTATGCTTTATGTGCTTTAATTGTTCTGATTGGTTTATATAAAGTACTACTTAAATTGGAAAACAAGCTTATGTTTTTGTAATCACGTAAGTGTAACCTTAGTGGTTTTGAATTTATGATATATTGATATTAATTGACTATATATATTATATACTTGTGTTGAGTGATGCTAATACCCTCTAGGTACATTTTTCACTCACTAAGTCCATAGGACTCACTCCTCTTTGTTGATATTTTTTTTACTAACAGGATTTCAAGGGATGACAATTATCGATACTGGGCTTGCCAAGTGTTTGGCGGCAAGGTATGTTCGAAATTTGATACTTGAAGTCAATGATGAAAGTTTGCAGACACACTAGAGCTATGGGGTATCTTATCTTATATTATATAATAGTCTCCTTATTTGTTATTGTGATGAGAAACAAAGTGGAGCTCCTTATTGTCTTATTGTTATTGTATAAAGACATGAATATATATTGTTTATATTATATAGGCATGTTTCACTTTATGGGGATCCTCTACCAAAATTTTTCTTAATTTGTTATATGTTTTAGTAAATAAATTTTTATAGTTAACTTATGTTTCATAAAATTTACTTTTATTCTTTGGTTTAGTCAAGAGTCATTTTTGTTACTTTTTTTTGAAGTCAGGGTTACGGAAGTTTAGTTCTCCAATCCTCTGGTTAGTCATACCTTTGTAAGGGGTGTGACAATAAAGATATACAAGCAGTTCATAAATAATAAGTAGGAAAGAGTCCTGCCTACCTCAACTCTAGCCACAACTTATATATGTAACCAATTGCAGCAAAGCCAAGTACAAACATTATCGTTAAGAAGGTAGTACATTTCCTATTTAGCAACCATCCCTAGATTCTATCTTGAATCGGCTTAAACACACACAACACCTAAACAGGGCAGAGTAGGAAAAACAAAGTTCTACCTCTGCCTGCATGCAAAAGTACCACTTCAGCCTCCCAAACAATTACAACAAAAGCATAAAAAGCTTCCTCTACATCTCCTTTACACTTATTTAGGCCCCAACATCTAATTTGGCCTCTAAGACCTTTAAAATCAACTTACACAAAACTAGGTAAACATGCAGACCTAGATTATAGCATGAAATTCCAAGACTTCCATATTACACAATACATTCAACCAGGACCTATGAAGCTCTAGGTTTGTCCCTTAATGTGTTAAGAACATTTCATTGCTAAACACCCTTAGCTAATTCAGCTTAGAAATCCATGCAAAGTCTCTTGGTTTGACTAAAGTACACATGCAACAAAACCAATAGTGACTTCATGTGACTCGAAATTTACATAGTCTGGAACCATACCTTTTACAAATCCAAAATTGTTTGTCAGGAACAAATTTTTTTCATAACTCCTAAGCTAATTCAATCTAGAACTCCATGAAAAGCCACCTAGACTGATGAAGCATACATATGTCCAACAGATTCTAAGAGTTGTCTAGTAGCTCCAATTCTTCTCAACCTGTTTCTATCCTATAAAACTCTCCAAAAATATTCCCAATGCCTAAAGCCACAAGTTATTTTTAGGAAACTACCCAAGTATAAGTCACTCAATTCCTCCAATTTTTCCCATCCCATGGCTGACAGCAGCAATTTTTTTCTACTCTCACATTTCGCATACCAGAAAGTGGGGAAAGAGAAAAGAATGAAATTGCACATTTTTTGGACAGAAAAATACATCTAGCAGCAACAACATGTTGCTTTTCTTCTAAATTTGCCACCAACTGCTTAAGTAGCTAAGTAACAACAGCCACAAAACATGTTGTAATAACATCTAACTGCCTTTGTGGTAGCTATTTAGCTACTAAGTAGTGAGACAAATTGCCACAAGGCCATGTTACTCTCAATTTTACATGCAAAGCTATCTTTATGCTCTTTTATCATTCCAAATAATAGGTAAATTATAACTAAGTTATCACATAGTCAATTGAACCACAATTTAAATTCCATGACATTTACACAAAGCACACAGATTTGGCTTTTACTTTAATTAATTAAATGTATTAATTTATACAACCAATTAGCATGTATGATACATGTATAGAAAGCTACATGTATCTACTAGTTTATCCAACAAATGAATTGTTATTTGCATTTGTCTAACTCAAGTTATCCTAATTTGACCATTGAAAGGTCAAGCTCGCTGGCTCACTCCTGCATTTACCCGAATTTGAATTACCTTTGATGAATTACCTGGACTAATCTCCAAGTCCAAATATTAGATAATATATGTCATTTTAAAGATAAAATAAGTTTATCTTCAATTACATCTAGCCATGTTTCATTTAGACAAATATATATGAATAATTAAGCAATTATAAGTCAAATATGCCAGCCACCAGCAAAAGAACAATCGTACTTAGTTTTTCTTTTTGACTCATTCTTGCTTACAACCAATAAACCATACAAGCTAATAGGACATACAATTTCCATGATTTTAAGTCGTTCAAATACAAGTTGGTAATTTTTTAGGCTATTACATGCTGCAACACAATTCTCTTCGAGTTCAAGTCTGAATTATTGGGCTTTTATAGCTGCGGCACTAGCTTTATACCGCTACGACACCATTCTCTCGAGTTAAACCATTCTTTTTAGCTCATTCAGCATTAAGGCACCTAAGTGTTCAACGTCGCGACATTGCTTTCAAGGTCATCCTTTTCTAATTTACTTAGGACATTGCTTCAAACAAATTTAAAATAAAAGTAAATGACTAAAACTTAAACAAAATTACTCACCATTTAAATCAAACACAACTTAACTTTAAAACAACAATTATAATAATATTCTAACTTTAAACTCAAGAATTTAGCATTATTTAATAATCCTTAGTGTAATAAAATAACTCTATTTTATAGAGTTATCACACTCCTAAACTTAACATTTTGCTCCTCGAGCAAAAGAAAGGAAAAAAAAATTAAAACAAACCAAAATATAACAACACAACATAACAGTTAAAGATGCAATATATTGGACTGATTATTCCCCTCAAAATCCTAAAAAATTATCTTTATGAAATGACACAAAATAAAACGCAAGTATCATTCTAGCTCATGATTTTCGAACGGATTTCAAGTGTGTGTATGTCAAACCTTTTTACAAAGACTCTAATAAATTTGGATAAGTTTATGTTAAAGTAGACTACAGACTAAGACTAAAACTCCCAAAGGTTTGCCTTTCCTCTCTCTCTTTCTCCACTAATGCAAGCTAGCACTTTGCCAAAAGGGCTTTATAAAGCTTGTAATGCAAGGCTAGGGTAAAGTGAGATAAAAAGGAAATAAACTCAACTTATCCTAAGCATACTAAATCAACCTAGGACTTGCTTGAACTTCATAGACTTCAGCGATACCAACTCAACTTCAGGCTTTCTTTTTCTAAGCCTTGTCTTATATTGACATATATTTCAATTTTTTTTTCTTTCGTTACTAACCTATTCTTTTCAATCAACACAAGAACTAATGTATCACCTCCAAACTTATTTTATATTATGATCAGAGAGTGAAAACATCATTGACTAGCTTCCTTATATTGTTCACTTTTCTCTCATTTTTCTTTATATTTTGTCTTTGACAAAGGCTTATAACTACTTTTTCCTAGCATGACCAATGTGCTTAAAAAAAAAAAGGGTGTAAAAGTGGCATAAACAAAGAGATTAGACTAAAAACATATGTTCATAAAGAAAAATAGGCTTAGGCTGAAAAGGGGTATACTAAAGATAAAATATATCAAGGTAGGCATGAAAAGCTCAAACAGTCTACAAATAGCCTAAATCATATCTCTAACTAAGTCTAGCCTAGAATTTCGCCTTAAGAGAAATTTAAAAATATTTCTACGGTTTAAAAATAATCTTAAGTTCACTACAACATAAACACTTCCTAAATTGTCATGAAAACCTAAGTAAAAGATCTTGTCCACAAAGTGTATGAAATCCATCAAAATAATAACAAACTAGAAATACCTGTAGTTTATGAAAAATCAACTTCAAAGGATAACTAAGTTACTATAATAGGATTGGGGAAACAATAATCATAATATAACAACAACAACTAACTAAAGTAACGCTTAAACAAATTGACATAACACTTGAATAGGTAAAACATCCACATTATAACCTTATACAATCTAAAACATAAACAATCCAGAATATAACTAAACAATTAAACAAGGTTTAGACCTAACATAATTTGTACAATTAAAATAATTGCTTCTCCAAACCTAGACTAAGCAGTGTCCCTAGTGCTTAAGAAAAGAAAGATGAAAATAAAGACAAACAAAAAGCAAAGGAAAGAAAAGAAAAGAAGAACTTCTTCAAAATCTAAAGAGCTCTTCAGGCATCAGTTTCATCCTTATCATCAAACTCATGTGGCTAAAATGGTGCGGGTTTAATGAGAGGTGGAGGATAGTCATCCTGTGGAATCCCAAAGTTATTGGTACATGCACGAAGAAACTTGTTATTCTCTAGGAAGACAACATTAGTGAAGGCATTCTGCTCGACTGCTTGAACTTCAAGGCATGATATAAGATGGTTTGTAGATAATGGTTTGACTCGCACGAGGCTACGGGATGGCTAGAGTAGAGGAACTCACACCACCCACTGACATAGTTGCTTAAGAAAGCCTATCATAAGTTGATCATTAATAGGCCCCTTGGGATGCTCCAACTTTTTACCTTTTTCCCAAGTGACCCTAGCAATTCGACTTAAGACAATGATCAAGGAATGGAACTATAAAACTAGTCTCAGCTAATTGTCTTACCTAAGATAATGGCATAGAGCGAGATTGCTCTTTATCTCGCTCTTTCCCTTGTCACATCACTGGCGTGGCTGCTCAACAGTAGATTGGCCAGAATAAAGTAGTACCATGCCTTGACATTCAAATCTAGGGCACTGGTTTTAAAAGAGATTAGCTCATCATTCATAAGCTTCCACTTAGAGTTAGGGAAGTAGAGAACATTGATGAAATCATATAAATTCAACTTCTAGACAAGCTTTGTACAAATATCTAGTTGTTAATGTGTTATCAATATTTATCAATATCACGTTCCATCATATATATCCCAAAAACAATAAAACCCTAGACTTCATATCCTTACCTACATTATATAATGTTCATGTATTGGTTGATGCCCTATAATCCTAGCAATCGAAAGCACAAAATTATAACCCATGAATAAAATCAATGCAATATATTGGTGACACTGAAAGCATACGACATTCCATCATAATCCATAATGGAAACAAAACCAAAAACCTTACATGAAATTTGTCAACTAAGAATCCATCCCCTAAACATACTAACATAACTCCCCAATTCATGTTTATATATATTCCATAACACATAACTATCATTCTACATCATTGGTTTATGTAAAAATCTAATCATGAAACATAGATTCTACATTCCATTATTTCGAAATAATAAGATAAACTTACTTGAACCACATAAATTCAAGCAAATAGACCGTGCAATTAGTGGAACGGTGAAGGGGAAAGGGATTGGAGTGTGTAGGTTTATGTTTAGATAGTGGATTTTGGTGGGGAATAACCTATTTTAGGATAAGAATGTTAGAGATTTAGAGTTTTGTAATTTTGGAGTTCTAGTTTCTGTTTTTAAAAACTGAAATCTCGATAGGATGCTTTTGGCGCAAGGCACCAAGCCCTAAAAATTTGAATTTTAAAAATTAGCAGTTTTGAACTTTGAGCACTGCGTTGCCAACCTCTTTAACTTGTTTTTTGACTTTTGCATTTTTCAAGCCACCGAGGTTTGAGCATCATGGCTTTATGCTCTCTAACATTAGTATAATTTTGGGTGTTTTTCTTGGCGCTTTGGCTCTGAGGTGTTCAAGGCCACAACGTCAAGCTTTCTAAGCTATTTGGATTTCGTTTCTTCTTTTTCTCTAGTGCCTACAAGAAAATAGGCAAAGTTGGGAGAACTTATGACTAAAAACTTTTTAAAAATAATAAAAATAAAAGAAAGTAAAAAATTAGAAACTTGGGTTACCTTCCTAGAAGCGCTTGATTTTTAAAGTCCTCGGCTTGACTTAGTCTTGCTCAATTGGTATCAACTAGATTGATGGAGATCTTTTACTAATCAAATTGGCTTCTCCAATAATGCTTGAGCCTCTGTCCATTCACCTTGGACGTTCTATTAAGATTAGTGGTAGCTACCTCAATGACACCATAATGAAACACCTTTATGACAGTGAATAGTCTAAACCACCTTGATTTGAGCTTTCTCTGAAGAAATTTCAAGCGGGAATTATAAAGTAAGACTTGTTAACCTGGTTCAAAAAAGATGATCAAAATCTTCTTGTCATGCCTCTTTTGGTCTTCTTTTTATAGAGTTTGGCATTCTCGTAGGCTTGAACCTAGAACTTATCCATTTCATTCAGTTAACGAAGTCACCTCTCATCGACTGCTTTGAGATCAAAGTTCAGCTTTTTGATGGCCGAGTATGCATTATGCTATAGCTCAACTGGTAAGTGACATGCTTTTCGAAAAACTCGTCAATATGGAGACATGCCTAAGAGAGTTTTATAGGTTATGCGGTATACCTATAATTTGTCATCTAATCTCTTGGACCAATCATTTCTTGATGGACATACTGTATTCTCCAATATCCTCTTGATTTCCCTGTTGGAAACCTTAACATGGCCACTTGATTGTGGATGATTGGCCAAGGCAAACTTGTGAGTGACCCCGTATTTGGCAAGAGTGCCTCTACTTGTTTGTTGTAAAAGTGGGAACCTTCAACTCTGGTGATGACCCGGGGGTGCCAAAACGGATGAAGATTATCTTCTTTAGAAAATTCATCACGACTTTGAAGTCGTTAGTTAGCAATGCAATGACTTTAACGCACTTTGAGACATAGTTAACAACAACCAAGATAAATTAATTATTATATGAGGATATGAATGGACCCACGACTTCAATTCCACAGAGATCAAATATCTTCACTTCAAGGATGTTGGTGAGTGACATCTCATTTTTTTGAGATATATTGTCCATTCTTTGGCAATTGTCACATTTTGAAAAAAAATAAAAATTAGTGTCCTCAAATAATATAGGCCAATAAAAACCTAATTAGAGCACTTTTGCAACAATTTAATCTTTTTCAAAATTTCACCATAGTCCAAAGAATGACAATGTTGGAATATACTTTTAGTTTCTTCCTCTATAACACACTTTTAAGAATTTGATAAGCACTTTACTTAAACAAAAATGGGTCATCCCACACATAATATTTAACATCATGTAAAAAAAATTTCTTTTATTAGGAATTTAGTTCAGGAGAAAAACCTTTCCAACTATGTAATTGTCAAAATTAGCATACTAGGTTAACCTTTGAACAACTTGAAATAGTTGTTCATCTAGGAAGGTTCATTGATCAAGGTTTATTTAGTAGCTTTTCCATCACCTTCTAGCCTTAACAGATGGTCTGCTACTTGATTTTTAGTACCTTTCTGATATCTAATCTCCAAATCAAACTCTTGTAGCAATAGAATCCATCTAATCAACCTAGGCTTTGCATCCTTCTTGTCAATGAAATACTTAATCACAGAATGGTCAGTATAAAATAATAATTTCAGTTCCAATAAGATAAGAATGGAATTTATTAATAGCAAACACTACTTCAGTGATAGTATAGAGCACTAGTTAATGTCTTATTGGCACAATATATAGAATGAAATTTTTTTTCTTTACGCCACCCTAAAATCGCAAAGTCACTTGCATCACACATTAATTCAAATGGTAGGTTCCAATTAGGAATAATAATTATAAGAGAAGAAATTAATTTCTTTTTAAATCTTAAAATGCAGCAAGACATGCATCATCAAAATTAAATGGGGTGTCTTTTTCTAAAAAGTTGCAAGGCAGCTTTGAAATTTTTGAAAAGTCTTTTATGAACCTGCCTATAAAAGCCTGGATAATCTAGAAAGCTTCTAATACCTTTTATAGAATTAGGGGAAGCTAGTTTTTTAATAGTTTCTATTTTAGCTTTATTTACCTCTATTCCCTTGCAAGACACTTTATGGTATAGGACAATCCCTTCTTGTACTATAAAATAACACTTTTCTTAATTTAAGATCAGGTCGCTCTCTTTACAAAGTTTAAGCATACATTCAAGGTTATGGAGATATATATCATAAGAATCACAAAAAAATAGAAAAGTCATCCATAAATACCTCAAGGCTTTGCACCACCATGTCGGTGAAAATAACCATCATGCATATTTGGTTGGGGCATTACATAGACCAAAATATGTTATTCTAAAGGCAAAGGTGCCATATGGATATGTGAAAATGGTATTTTCTTACTCTTCCTAGGCTATAGCAATTTGGTTATATCTCTAATATAACCAAATTGAGCTTGTGGTAGTCTATATATACAAGCCATCGGTCATAGTTCTTTTAAGACTAAGCTCATTCTTTGTGTTAGCCACCACTATCATCCCTCATTTCTTTGGTATACTTTAGATGTGGCTTACTCATGAATTATTCGAGATAGGATATATTATGCTCGCATCCAGCCACTTAATTATCTCTTTCTTAACGAATTCCTTCTTAATGAGGTTGAGTCGACTTTGATGTTCTATTGTGCCCATATGGTTGTCTTCCATGAGAATCTTGTATATGTAAAATGAAGGACTTGTGTCTTTGGTATCCACTATGCTCCATCCTATTGCCTTCTTATGTTCACTTAATACATGAAGGAGCTTGTTTTTCAATATGTTAGTAAGAGATGCAGAGATAATAGCAAAGTAGAAGAAGGAGCAAGAAACACATACCTTAGATGTGTAAGTAAAGTGGCTCTTCAATGGAAAGCTTAAAAACCAAAGGGATGGAAAATGGAATGTTTAGAGATTCAAACATAAAGTTTTATCTAGCAAATATGGTGAGTCATCTAATAATTTCATACTCTCAAGAAATTCTTCATCATCTCTATTAGTATTAGAAACTGAAAATGCTTCACTGAGGGTTAGTAGAATACCTTTTTAAGAATACCTTTTGTGTATGTTTACCACATCAATTACATAGCATTCATTATGATCTAGATGAAATTTAATAGCTTTAAATATATTATATTTTACCTCTTGGTCTTGAACTTTCATGGTGTGCTTACATTTTTGCACATCGATTAGGGTTTTTCCTATAGCTAAGAAAGGTATTCGAGTAATGATAGGGATTTCCTTATCATCTTCCGTATCAAGCACAATAAAATCAATAGGAAAATTAATTGCTTTACCTTTACTAGCACATCCTCTATAAATACCCCTTGGATAAGTAAGATATCCATCAGCTATTTGTAGAGTAACAAAAGTAAGCTTGACTTCCTCCAAATCCAAATTTGGTATATAGACAATGGCATTAATTAATACTAGTTCCTAAATCACAAAGAGCTTTACCAAAAAAACATATTACATATAATGCAAAGGATATTAAAACTACCTGGATCCTTTATCTTAAGTGGAAGTTTCTTTTGTAGTGTGGCACTATATTCTTCTATTAATGTCATAGTTTCTTACTCACCTAGCCTCCTCTTCTTGGACAAGATATTCTTCATAAACTTGACATAGTTTTTCATTTACTCTAGCGCTTTAGCAAAATGGATGTTAATGTGAAGCTTTTTGACCACTATCCAGGACTTTCTGTTGCTTGTCAAGGTTCTGTTTTTGAAATCTTTGAGGAAAACGTTATAGTGGAGTATGCTTTGTTGGTCCAACTTGCACTTTCTCTTTCTTCTTTTCAGCTGGTAATTACATTTCAATTGGCTTTTTTAGAGTCTCAGTTTGCTTTTTAGGCTCTTATAATGCTTTGCTGCTTCTTAACTTAATTACCTTGTATTAATCTTTATTATTCTTCATTCGATTATACTCGGTGTCATTAGGGAGAGCACCTTAAGATCTGTTTATTAAAGTATTGGCCAACTGGCCAATTTGTATCTCTAGTGCCCTTAGTGATGTCGCTTGGTTTTGGATGATTGAATTGCTCCTAGAAGTGTATAGTAGAAACTTATCCTCCAAGGATGGTTTCTTTTTAGGGGCAGCTGCTTTTGCTTGTTATTGGAAGCGGGGAGGTTAGTTAAACTTCAAGGCATTAGAAGACATTAATTACTCCAACCAAAATGAGATGATTTCTCCATCTCAAATTGTAAGTGTTGGAAAACAGATTATTCTGCTTGTTATAGTTGCCCACATATTGCAGAGATGTACTATTTAGGCTTGGTCAGTAGTATGACCATCCATCCATACCTCATAGGGCATGATCGGGCTATTGATTGGTTGAACTCTACGACTGTCAAATTTTTTTGATAAGCCTACCACTTGTGCTATTAAGGCAGTAATGACATTAAGCTCAAGTACACCATCTACTTTTTGGGTTACTAATCTATCAAATGGCCATTGGTACTTGTTGGTGGCCATCTTTTCTAATAAATCATATGTCTCATCAATGGATTTTCTAATTAAGGCATTACCAGTTGTAGCATCAATGGCTGTTCTTATGAGGATTATCACGTCTATTATTCTATCATACATGCTAAGCTTGATTCTAGTATAGTCATATTACCCCAAAGTAGTGATAGACTTATGTTATCACCAATTTATGGTAATTATTGATTTAACTATACGTATATTATTTCAATACCAATTTCGTATGTTATGCTAATTTGTTGCAAAATTATAATCTCATTATAGATTTTGGACAGAGTTGGAGGAGGTACAAGAGAAAATTGTGTTTCATACTATCTCAGGTAGACGATATAGGTACCTGTTAAGAGATGAAAGTGAGAAGGCAATGATAATTTGCAAAATAAATGACATAAGCATGGATGGTTGCATGATTAGATGATGTTAGATAACTGGCAAGGCTTACTTCAATATTAGAATAGTGATGCATAGAAGAAACGTTCCCAAATAGGATCACAAAATTAAGGATCAGGAGAGAACTTAGCTACTAGGCATGCTAGATGATCAATCTCGGTGTTGCAACATAAGGAGAAAATAATATACATGTAATGTCATGATGAAAATGTTACTTTTAACAATCTTTATTTCTTTACAGGTTTTATGCTAGCTATCAATATTTTATTTTCAAATGGTTTTGTAGAAAAATGAATCATGATTAGATCAATCTCACTTAGAAATTTACCGCCACATATATAAGAGAAAGAAATTTGAACAATCTATAAACCCGAATAGCAAAAAAATTATGTTAATTTTTAAATAAATCACTAATATGTTTAATGTATAAAACATAGCTTTATGCATAGATTATTTTTTAACTCATAAGTGACGTATATGTGAAATTCTAGAAGGATTATGAAATTGGGATCATTGAGAAATATGGTGAAGATCCTTCAAATCTTCCTGTGTTCGATAAAGATGTTTGGTTAAAAGTACCAGGTGGAATAAAGAAGGGGAAAATTTTTATGTGTATAGGACACCTGTCACTTCAAAGGTATTGTTTGGAGATAAGATTAATATTTTCTCTCATTCTTCTTTTGGATCTACTGCATCATCACACCCTGATGATGCAACGACTCAAAGCTTAGAGCAACAATTAGAATCATAAATACACAAAAGTGAACATATTAAAGATCAAATGAAAAAGGAAAAAGATTAAATGAAAAATGAAAATGATCAACTTAGAGAGATGATGAAAATTATGATGGAGGAGTTAGGATTAAACATTTCTAGATTACCCTTTATGTCACTGATTGTCTCTATTTTATGCATATGTTTCAGTTTTGACTAGAAAACTTAGTTATTTTTGGGTGTGAAGGTAAAAATTGACAAAAACAAATCCAAATTGCAATATAGAAATACAACACATTTGGGGCATCCAGTAACACTTGTAGGAACAAATGACATCCAATTTAGATGCATGGCTTTCATTTTATGATAATGTTTTAGTTTCAACAAGAAACTTAGTTATTTTAGGGTGTGAATGGCAAGTTCACCAAAACAAGTCTAACTAGTGAGCCGTGAATACTAACAAGTTAAAGGCATCATATAAGACTTATAAGAATAAATGGCATCCAATTTGCATGCACAGTTTTAATTTTATGATAATGCTTTAGTTTTTTACTAGAAAACTTAATTATTTTCGGGTGAGAAGAAAAAAAATTAACCAAAACAAGTCCAAATAGCGAGATGAGAATAACGCCATGTTCGAGACACTGAATAAGCTTATAGGAACAAATGATATCCAATTTGGATGCACGATTATCATTTTATGATAATGTTTTAGCTTTAACTAGAAAACTTAGTTACTTTCGAGTGTGAAGGGCAAAATTGACCAAAACAGGTCCAACCTGCGAGCCAAGAATACAGGCACGTTGGGGGTATCATATAAGACTTGTAGGAACAAATGTCATCCAATTTGAATGCATGGCTTTCATCTTATGATAATATTTTAGTTTTAACTAGAAAACTTATCATTTTTAGGTGTGAAAGGCCAAAACAAGTCCAAACTGCGAGTTGAGAATACTGGCATATTCGGGTTAATGAATAAGTTTTGTAGGAAAAAATGACATACAATTCGGATGCACGATTTTCATTTTATGATAATGTTTTATTTTTTTTTATAAGAAACTTAGTTATCTTTAGCTGTGAAAGGAAAAATTGACTAAAATAAATCCAAACTACAAGCTAGGAATATCGGCACGTTTGGGGCATCATATTAGATTTGTATGAACAAATGACATCCAATTTGGATGCACGTTCTTCATTTTATGATAATGTTTTAGTTTTAACTAGAAAACTTAGTTAATTTCAATTGTGAAGGGCAAAATTGACAAAATACAAACTATGAGCCAGGAATGCTAGCACATTTGGGGCATCAAATAAGACTTTTAGGAACAAATGACATCCAAAACGGTTTCCATTTTATGATAATATTTCAATTTTGACTGGGAAACTTAATTATTATCGGGTATGAAGGGCAAAATTGACCAAAACAAGTCAAACTGGGAATTGGGAATGCTGACACGTTTGGGACATTGAATAAGACTTGTAAGAACAATAACATACAAATTGGATGCACGGTTTTCATTTTAAGATAATGTTTCAGTTTTGACTAGAAAACTTGGTTATTTTTTAGAATGAAGAGCAAAATTGACCAAACTAAGTCCAAACTAAGAGTCGGGAATACCGAGACATTTGAGACATTAAATAAGACTTAAAAGGAACAAATGGCATCCATTTAAGATGCACATTTTTCATTTTATAATAATGTTTCAATTTTGACCTGGAAACTTAGTTATTTCAGGTGGGAAGAGCATAATTGAACAAACAAGTCCAAACTACAAGCTATGAATATCAACACATTCGAGATTGAATAAGACTTGTAAAAATAAATGACATCTAATTCAGATGCACGTTCATTTTATGGTAGTGTTTTAGTTTTGACTAGAAAACTTAATAAGTCCAAACTTAGAGCTGAGAATATCGACACGATCACTGCATCAAATAAGATTTCTAAGAACAAATGACATCTAGTTTCGGATGAACGATTTTAATTTTATGAAAATGTTTTAATTTTTACTAGAAAACTTAAGTTTTTTCTCGGTGTGAAATGCATAATTAACCAAAAATAAGTCTGAATTGTGAGTTGAGAATACCATAACTTTCTTTGCATTGATAAGAACATAACATTCGTTGCATTGATAAGAACATATGACATCCAATTTGGATCCACAATTTTCATTTTATGGTAAAGTTTTTAGTTTGAATAGAAAACTTAATAATTTTTTGGCGTGAATGGCAAAAGTGACAAAAATAAGTCCAAACTACGAGTTGGGAACACTGGCACGTTAAGGGCATCAAATAAGACTTAAAAGAACAAATGGCATCTAGTTTGGATGCATGATTTTCATTGTATGTAAATGTTTTAGTTTTGACTAGAAAACTTAGTCATTTTCGGTTTTCATTTTATGCAAATATTTTAGTTTACATATTATATGTTAGTCACTCGTTGCTTTTCAACAGGATCATGTTGTTGATTTTTCTAGTGGTGTAGCTGGTGATGAGGATCTTCAAGAGGACCTATAGTTTAGTTGCTAGTTTAAGTTACTTTTAGTTTCATTTGTTTACTATGTAGCGCTTACGTTTTTTGGTTTTTGTGTGACATTTATGTTTTAAAGTGAACAATTTTAGACAAATATCATTATGGATGAATATGTACTTTATTTGAAATTTTTTTGGCGAGTTTCTTTGATAAATATATAAGTAAAAAGTAGGTTCATGTACATGGATATTTTCCACAAACCTGGTTTACGGGTAATACAGACAAATTTCATTTATGGATATTATATGCTTGTTAATACTACCAACATACTCTCCATTTTCAAAATTTGGCCTTAACATCTTTTTACTGATAGATTGTTTGTCAGTATCACAAGCAAACTAAACATGTTTGTCAAAAATACTTGTTGATGGGCTTCCTACAAAACTTTCTAATGTACAGTTGTCTGTAAGTTTTCCCACAAATTTTGACATTTTTCCCACAAACCCTATCCGTAAAAAATGACCAATATTTTTTAGTGATCTATTCACAGGTTCTACTTACCCATACACATTGAAAGAACCTTTCCAATTATAGTTTACTATGTAATTCGATCCCTTTGTGATCCTATGCTCTTGATTAAATTTAGGATATAGATAACTGACGTACCTCAAGTTGATATGACTAATAAGGAACCAATTGAAATATAATTTCCTTGCACAAAAACTCTTTGAAGTAATAGGAGGATACTCAAGGTTCTTGAATGATATGGTTTCATATTAGAGAAGAAATTAGATATATACCTTATAGTAGATAAGGACCCAAACACTAATGAAAAGGAAATACAAGACATTGACTCCGAGAAATGGCATGAAGCCAAGAGATCCAAATAGATTCCATGTACACTAACAAGTATGGAGTTAATATACATAAAGGTATTAAATGTACTAGATGCAAATGGATCTTCAAGAGGAATATTGGTGTAGATGGAAGACTAGTAAAGACATATAAGCCTAGAGTAGTGGCTAAAGGTTTCAAGCAAAGACTAGAAATTGACTATAAATAAACCTTCTCACTCGTGGCTATGCCGAAATCCATTTGAAACATACTTACTATAGTTACATACCATGCCATGAGATAACAAATAGACGTGAAGTCTGCCTTCTTCAATGGAAATGGAGAGGGTGAATGTACATGACACAACCTAAGGGTTTCATGTCTAGTGACGAAAGTCACAAGGTATGCAGGCTTCAAAGGTCCATTTATAGGACTCAAGCAATCATCTTGTATTTGGAGCATTCATTTTGATGAAATGATTATATCATTCAGTTTCACCAAGAGTGAGAATGATCCATGTGTTTACTAAAAGGTTAATGGGAGCATGATAACATTTCTATTGTTAGATATGGATGACATAATACTTATTGGGAATGATGTGGGTATTTTACAATAAGTTGAAGTATTGTTTTCCAAGAACTTCTCCATGAAGGTTTTTGGAAGACATCCTACATCTTTAGGATTAAGATGTAAAGAGATTAATCAAATTGGAAGCTTGGCTTATCCAAGTCCTCGTATATAGACAAGGTGCTAAATAGGAAGAGCAAGCAAGATTCTAAGAGAGACAATATACCAATGATCCATAGAATCCTTTTGTCTAAGGAAATGTGTCTTGAGATTAAAGAGAAAAAAGAGTGCTTAAGTAAGATTTCTTATAATTCTGCCATTGGATCTATCATGTACGATATGTTATGTACTAGACTTGATATTGCTTATTTAGTGAGTGACACAATCAAATATTAGTCTAACCCAGGTGTTGCTCGTTAGGTAGTAATCAAGAACATTTTAAAGTACTGGAAAAGTAATAAAGATGTGTTCTTGATCTATGGAAGAGGACATGATTTGAAATTAGTAGGCTATCTTGACTCTAGTTTTCAATCTTACAACGACGACTTCAAGTCTTACTATGGATATGTGTTAACCTTAAATGATTGAACAATGAGTTGGAAGAGTTTCAAGAGATTATAGTGGATTTGACCATTGATGTCGAATACATTGATGCATCCAAAGCAAACAAGGAACCTTGATAAGGAAATTCATTATCAATCCAGTTGTGATATGCAGTGATTACAATAGGGTCATTACGCAAGCAAGAATAAATAGCTAATCAAAATTCTAACCATATCTTGATGTGGTATCAACTGATCAGTGAGAATGTCATGAAGGGTGATGTGATAGTGAAAAGAGTTCCATTAGAAGTTAACATAATGGATCCACTCACTAAGGTCTTAACCCAGTCTTCATTCGAAAGGTATGCAGACAAGATTGGTATTATATACATTGGAAATTAGCTTTAGTGCAAGTGGGAGATTGTTACGATTAAGACCTGCAAGCCAATGACAATATTTGTTATTGAACATGAATTATATAACTCAGTTATGAAAACATTAACACTCTTTATATGGCTTTTGTATTATCATTTATCAAAGTTAAATGAGTTGCTCTTATTTTGAGTTTGCATGATAATGGCCATGGATTTTAAGTAATGTAAATGAGCACCATGATAGTGATATTGCTAAAGAGATGCATTTCCTAAAAGTCTCATTCCAAAATGTTTCTAATGGAAGGATTACTAATAAGGGCATTAATGATGCAGTTATATTAGTACTATCATGTTTTCTCATTTTAAGAATGGTAGCTGTCATGATCATTAGTGTGGGGACACTAGAATAAGATGTGTATGTTTTTATTGGATGGATAAGTTCACCGAATGGGCTCACAAGCAAGAATACATACATAGACTTATACATAGCTATCAAGGGTGTATCATTATAATTATGCATGTGATCCTTAAACTCGAGAACCAAAAATGTCATGTGTTTGACTCATTATATTTTAATACAACTCTATGGATGGTCTATACAAGACTGTTAAAAAAGATTATTATTGGATATGGTCACCTAGGTATGAAGGCATGTGAGTGTATAATAAAAGATTTGTCACTCTCGGTACAGAGAAAGATGCTCTATGTGGTCTTACAAGATGGACTCTAAAATTCTTAGCCTAGGTAGTAGTTAAATTAAAAGCGATCCAATATTCACTGTGAGTCATCGTTAAGATCGAGACACATCCAATTAAATTACTAGGGTGAAAAATGGATCAAATTACATGGTAAATTGTAATTGTAAAGGTTCTTTTAATGGGTATGGTTCTCGACCAATATTCCTTATTGTATAGGTTCGTAGGGCAGGTGACTAGATAGTAACCTTATCTTATAGGAGACTATAGGTTTACAAATCTCTATAGGGGATTAAAAAGGAATTATAATTCATAATTAAATTAGAAAGTGTTCTAATAATTCTATATGATCCAATATTGTGTGTGCAAGATACAATCCCTTGCCATCTCAGTATAGAACCTAAAGGAGTCCTACCAATATTAGAGTTATCTCATAAACTATTATTTATTGTATCTAGATGCATGTGAGTAATTAAATATAGATTTAAGTATTACTTTTTAGTATTTGAAATACATATATTGTATGAGATTAATTGATAACAAATAGAGTTTTTATTAATTAGTCATAATGTTTTGGTATTTTAACTACTAAATTTGGATAAAGATTAAATAACAATAAATAGAGTATTTATTAGTCATAATAATATTTTAGTATTTGGAATAATGATAATAAATAAATTGTCTATTTATTAGTCATGACATTTTAGTATTGGGAATACTAGAATTAAATATAAATTTATTGATAATAAAAAGAGTGTTTATTTATTTATTGAATTTTAGTATTTGGAATACTAGAATAAAGTATGAGAAATAATTGTTGATATTAAATAGAATGCATAATAATTATCACAATTTAATATTATGAATACTATAAATAATTAATTTATTTTGGTACTTTGATTTTATCTTAGGTAGTAATAATAATTAAATGGGAATTGATGAACTGTCAATGAATATTCCATTTGGTGCAAGAGCCTTGTTTGGATATTTTTGAAAGAGAGAAACTTGATGAGCAACTTGGAAGGAGCTCTATTTAAAATACTCTCCCCTTTCTTATTTGGCTTGAGATGTACTCCCTTTCCAAAATCCCTCATTTCCTTGTTCCTTGATTTGCACTCATATGCTAGGCTTAGGGTTTCTGCCTAGTACCTAAAAACCTAAACCTACACATAATTAAGAGCTTGGAGATTGCTACTAAACTCTAGTAGTGGATTCAATCTTAAAGGCTTTGCACTTGGGGAGATTGGGTTTCGTACACAAAAAAATATTTTTCTAATGGAGCTTGTAGGATACAAATCTGATAGAGATTTTATAAATGCAAGCACATGTATCATCCTCAAACAATATAGTAATAAGTAGAGATCATTCCCACGAAGAATAATTACTTTTTTTTAATGCTAATTACCACTATGATATAGTTTAACTCTAATCAAGCCAATGCAAATTCAGAGATTATAAATTTGAATTATAAAAATATTAAAACTAAGTTTAGGTTCACGATATCCTTCACACCACACCTTATTAACTTTAATTCAAATCAATTCATGTAATAACTAGTATTAACCTAGATTTCTTAATCAATTACTAGCATACTCCTATGTCTAGCAATTATATATTTCCCTTAGTCTAATTCCTTGTATTCCTATGAGAATTATTCTAAAGCAAACTCATTATGAACTAATCTCCTGGTTACTTATGGTAAAAGAGCATATTCCTAACTCTTAAACAAATTAGATCATCCAAATCATATGAACAATCCAAACATAAGCAATATTGCCTAAGGCAAATTCTAAAACTGACTATTCCAAGTCAATTCCAGAATTCCTAATCAATCTAACTGATAATTAAGCAATTAGAAGCAATAAGAACAAGGCAATATAGATACTAAAACTAAAGCATGCATTCAATTAAAGCTAAAGCCACATTCGCTATATGTGAGTTCAATCGTTACCTTTAGATTACGACTATTCCATTCTTAACTACCGAAAACATACGATGTTAAAAAAAAAAAAAAAAACCATTATAAATAAATAGAAAATAAGAAGAAGAAAGAATAGAAAATAGAAGTTGTCACGCTTCGGGTCTCCTTTCGCTTCGTAACACTCTCAATCACTAGCTCTGGTTTGTCTCTAAATTTCATCCTTCCTCCTTTATTTATAAGTCTATTCCTCCTATTTTAATTAAAATAGTAGTCCTTAAAAATCGTACACGTGCTGTGGAGTGTATATATATGACGCTGTGTCGCTTCAGGTTTTGTTTAATTCCAATAGGACTCCATCTTATCCATGCCACGATTTTTTATAGTAAGGCGCTGTGGCACCAAACCTTTGCATATTTTACGAAAGTTGTCTTTAGTTTGGTATTGTGGCTTCACAATCATCACGTCATGGCTCAAGTCTTCAGGCATCATGGTTTCATGCTTTTTGACTTCTTCGAGTTTCATTCTTGCTTTGGACGCTCCGCGGCTTAGTCATATCTACATGCAACTGAAGCCTCTATGTCTGATCCATCAATTTCTCCTTTTGTGGCTCCACAGCCTCATTTTCTTTAACATTGTGGCGCCTATTGAATTGCTTTCCTTCTCTAATCCGAACTAGGATACTTCCTCAAACTTTATAACAAAGACTTGACTCAAGATAAACACAAGTATAATTTCGAATTTATCATGTTTAGGGAAATCTCATGTGTGTATGCAAGGCATCATCACTATAGTTAGATGGGTTCGAAAAAATATTTTCAAAATAACTCAAAGCTAATCTTCACTCCTTCAACTTCGTCTTTCTTTTCTCTCTCCACTAATGTAGGCTAACATTTAGTAAAAAATCAATAGATCTTTTATTCAGCTTGTAATGTCAGTTCACCCTAAGCATAATTTCTTTGTATGAGTTCACCCTTCTTTCCATCTTTTCTTTTCTAAGATGTTAGTTCCTACATACTCGGGCTTTAACTATTTCATCTCATGATTTTATCACCCGATATATTTCTTCTTGTGTGGCATAAATGTTCTCTACTTTTTCCTTCATTTTTCACTCTTTTATTTTTCTACCAAACCTTTTGTTTATAGATAAATTATCAAGGAATTTTCACATATTCCTCTAACTTAATTTTTATTAAGTGGGAATGATCAAATAATTTTTCTTTTTCTTCCTTGTAATGCACTCCTTCTCATAGACTTGTTTCAAGATCATTCTCTCTTTAAACTTAATGAAACTGCATATTGAATGTGCTTAACATAATAAGGTGCAAATGGGTCTTACAAACAAAAGATTGGTTAGCATATGCATGTGTTAGAAAAAAGAAAAGAAAAAGGCATTTGGCTCAAAAGTAGGTAACTAAAGAAATATAAAATCATTGGTGGATATACAAAAGCTCTATCAATGCAAAGATGGCTTACATCATATTCTCAACTAAATCTCGCCTAGGATTTAGCCTCAAGAAGAATTCTTACTTATTAAAGAGGTCAAAAATATGAATCCAAGGTTTATAGAGAAAATATCATCAAAAATATCAACCTTGGGTGACAATAGCCTTGTGTAGATATATATGTATGAAGTATATGCCCTAATTATAACAAATTCAAAAAAAGTATTCGCATGCTATCAAAAATCAAAATCAATGCATAAATAATACTATCATAGGAATAAGAAAATATTAGAGCATCATTAACAACTTAACTTGCAATCTCTTAACACAATTACGGGAAAGAGAAATACAATACAACCTAATTATATTATCTAAACAGTTACACATAAACAGGGATTAACCAAACATACAAAATAGAGGATTACAAAATGAAAAGTTACCCTCCTAAAACTATAATAAACATTGTCCTAATGTTTAAAGAAAATACAGAAAATAACAAAAGGAAAAACAAAAGATAAAGAAGACTCCCCTTAGTCATCAAAATCAATATCGACATTATCCTTAGGAAGAGGGAATGGGGCTGGAGGCTTGGGAAAATGAGGGAAAGTAGAAGGATCCCATCCTCTTTACTGTAGCATCATCCTCAATAGCTCATTGTTATGGTCATTGACAACATGGTTATGCTGCCAATGCTTTGCACACTACACCTCCAAGCAAGAGATGTGTTGAGCTAATGGCAATTTTTGTGTACTAATAGGAACTGGAGCTGCTGGATCACCTTCTCCCGCTTCAACATTAAGGAGCAGAAACTTATTCATGAGCTTGTCATCAATGGGATACTTTTGCAGGACCAATGGTTCAATGTCCTCCCAAATCACACCATCTTTACGGCATAGTTCAATGATGAGGGAGGGGAACCATATTCCCAAATGTCTATTATTCACAGGTTGCAATATAGCACTATAAATAACCTTACCAATATCAATAAACATACCTCTGATAATGGCATAAACTAGAATAGCTTGTTCCTTGGAAACATCACTAGCACGTCCACTAGGTAGCACATTGGCGAGCACAAAATAATATCAGGCCCTTGTAGGGGCTAGCAGCTGACTGGCCTTGAAGTGCACTAGTTCTTCATTAGTCAACTTCCAAATGGAGCCTTGATAGCACAAGGCACTGATAATAGCACCATAATCTACTATGCCACTTGCAGAAGTCACATACTCATCAGTCTCGAGAATATTTGGAATGTCATAATAGACATTGATTGCTGTGCTAATGAAAGATACCATCTTCCCTTGAGCCATGACTCTACTGTTAATGTGCTCCACCAAGTTGGCATAGAACTCTTGAGGCCACTGTAATGAATCTAGCTAAGGGCGATGCACACAGTTTAGCTCAATGTCTATTATCTATTAGATAGGCCATCCCTGAAAAATAATCAGGGCTAAGATGCAGACCTCGTTGTGCCATAATCTTCTTCATTGGAAGCTAGTCATGGAATCTCTTCTCTGCAACAATAGAAATAAACAGATTATTATCAAAGCTCAGTCCAGAAGATTGAGCAAGCTTGGTAGCTGTAGTTTTTGTCCCATTATCTCAAAAAACAAACAAAATATAATCCCAAACCCCCAAAATGCCCAGCAACAACGTCAACCACAGCCCATTAATCTACAAAAAGGGTTTCAGACCCATCAGAGCATGATTGGACACTCATGCATATAATTAGAAATAATCCATCAAAACCCATACACTACCTATACATAGTCCATCATCCCTATTTCAACTATCATGATATTATGATAATGCATTCAAGAATTATAGGGGAAAGGGTTATGAGAGGATAATATACATTCATATTTCCATAATTGCATCCAACAAAACATAAGAACTCAAAATTAAGATTGAAAACGTAACACCCACGTAACTAGAAACCCAAATTCAAAAACTAACCACAATTCCCAAAATATAAGTTTCAACCCACTATCTAACAAGCAATTAAGTATATAATCTCAAGAAAAGCATCTTTCCTATCAAGAGATTGAAAGATTCAAAGTGAAAGTAGAAGAACTTACTTGAGTTGGAGCAAAGTGCAGTGAGTGTGTAAACCGTGGTGAAGGAGATGGGAATTGTGTAAGAGTGAGTGAACTGGCAAGAAAGGGGATTGGGTTAGAGATTTGTAGTATGAAATCTCTGATTTTTCTACTATGGGTGTTAGGGTTCAAGGTTGGGCAGTTACGGGGTTTGAAATTTTGTTTTAAAATTTAAAATCCAGACATGGCACTACAGTGTGACCATAATAGAGTCGCGGCACCCAGCCTTAAATTTGAAAGCACGAGATATTGACGTCGTGGCCTGAGTAACATGAAGCAGAGGTGCTAAGCTCATTAAACATAGTTTTTTTTTTATTTTTTAAATAAGGACGTCACGATGGTAGGTGGCACTGTGGTACTAAGAAGTTGAAGCTGCAGCTTAGAGCTCTCTGCCTAAAATGGAATTTTCATTGTATTAAAGCGTCGCGACTTAGATATTTGGGAAGTCACAGCTCAATGCAATCTGAGTACTTACCTAGGCTTGTCTTTTCCATGGTGTCGTGGCTTAAACTTATGAGTGCCATAATGGTGTGCTCTCTATTTGATTTTGCAATTTCCTTATCATAATGCACAACGACGTAAGGTAATGGGCGTCGCGATGGCAGTGCCTTTTTGCTGAGGTTTCTTAGTCTTTGTTTACTCTAGAAAGGATTATATGAAGGCTGAATGTAGAGTAAAAATTAAAACATTAATAAACTAACTAAAAATAAAATAAAGAAAATAGGTTTAGAAACTTGGGTTGCCTTCCAAGAAGTGCTTAGTTTAAAGTCCTCGATTTCACTTAGTGTTACTCAATAGCTTCACTGAGTTTGATGAAGGTATGATCATTATCAATCTTTCCTCCCCCAGTAGCATTTCAATCGTTGGCCATTCACTTTAAATATTCTATAGGGATTAGTGGCTATCAACTCTACAACAACTATAAAAACACTTTGGCAATGACGAACAGGTTAGATCATCTTGACTTGAGTTTTCCCAGGAAAAACTTTAATTTGGAATTAAAAAGGAAGACTTGTTGACCCGGCTCAAAGCTGTGCTCAACAATTCGTTGATCATGCAGCTTCTTGGCCTTCTCCTTGTAGAGTTTGGCATTCTCATAATCATTGAGCCTAAACTCATCCATCTCATTCAATTGGAGAAGTCTCCTTTTATTAACGACTTGATAGTTAAAGTTCAGCTTTTTTATTGCCTAATAGGCATTATGCTCCAACTCAACCGGTAGATGGCGAGCCTTGCCATAAACCAATCGAAAGGGAGACATGCCTAAAGGGGCTTTATAGGCTGTTTGGTATGCCCATAATTTATAGTCGAATCTCTTGGACCAATCTTTTCGTGATGCACATATAGTCTTCTCTAGAATCTTCTTGATTGGAGACCTTAGCTTATCCACTTGTTTGGGGATGATATACTAGTGTAACCTTGTGAGTCACCCCATATTTAGCAAGGATAGCTTCTACTTGTTTGTTATAAAAGTGAAACCTTCCATAACTAATGATCACTCAAGGTGTACCAAAGCATGTAAAGACGTTCATTTTCAAGAAGTTGGTCATGACTTTAGAGTCATTAGTTGGGACAACAATGACTTCAACCCATTTAGGGTAAATCCACAGCAATAAGAATGTATTAATTGATGTATGAGGAGATGAATGGACCCATGAAGTCCATCCCTTATACATAAAATAATTCCATTTCAAGTATATTGTTGAGTGGCATCTTATTATTCCTGGATATGTTGCCTATCCTTTGGCACCTGTCATATCTGGAAACAAATTTATTAGTATCCTTAAATAAAGAAGGCCAATAAAAGCCTGATTAGATCACTTTTACAACAGTTCGGCTCTTTCCAAAGTGATCTTCATACTCCAATGGCAGTGGTGAAATATACTCTTCACCTCTTCCTTCGGAACACACCTTCTTAAAATTTGATCAGCACAATGCTTAAACATGAAAGGGTCATACTAAACAAAGAATCTTATATCTTGTGAAAACTTTTTCTTTTGTTCATAAGTTAAGTTAAGAGGAAAAACCTTACCAACTAGATAGTTGACAAAGTTAACATACCAGGCAAAGGTTTATTCACAACTTAGAAGAGTTGTTCATCTAGGAAGGTTTCATTTATATGAGTGAGATCAGCCACGTGATTATCTCCTTCCAATCTTGATAAATGATCAACGACTATATTTTTAGAGCCCTTTCGATCTTTTATCTCCAAGTCAAATTCTTGTAGTAACAAGATCCACCTTATCAACCTAGACTTTGCATCCTTTTTTTGTCAATCAAATACTTAATAGTAGAATGGTCAGTAAAAAAAATGATAGAAGTTCCAATTAAATAAGATCAAAATATTTCAAAAGCAAACACTATTGCTAAAAGTTTTTTTTTTGTTTTTTTTCCAATTATAGTATAGTTCAATTTAGCACCATTTAAAGTTTTGTTAGCATAGTATATAGAGTAAAAAATCTTTTTTTTTCTTTGCCCTGACATTGCTCCTACCGCATAATCACTAGCATCACACATCAATTCAAAGGGTAGGTTCCAATTTGGAATTACCATAATTAGGGCTATTATTAATTTATTTTTCAACTCTAAAAATATTGCAAGACATGCATCATCAAATATGAGTAAGGTGTCTTTTTCTAAGAGATTACAAAGTGGTTTGGATATTTTTGAAAAATCTTTTATGAATCTCCTATAGAAGCTAGCATGGCATAGAAAGCTTTTTATTCATTCTATTAAACTAGGGGGAGGTAATTTTTCTATAGTTTCTATCTTAGCTCGATCTATCTCAATTCCTTTGTTAGGCACCTTATGACCTAGAACTATACCTTCTTGTACCATGAAATGACATTTTTCCTAATTTAAGACTAAGTTGGTCTATTCACATCTTTTAAGTACTAGAGTTAAATTATAGAGACATTCATCATATGAATCACCTAAAACAGAAAAACCATCCATTAAAACCTCAAGTCCTTGTTACACCATATCAGTGAAGATGGCCATCATACACATTTGAAAGGTGGCCTGGGAATTGCATAAACCAAGCAGCATCCTTCTAAAGGCAAAGTTGCCATAAGGGCATGTAAATTTTGTTTTGTCTTCTAGGGCAATAGCAATTTTCCTATAACCCAAATAACCATCTAGAAAGCAATAGTATTCCTTACCTGACAGCCGGCCTAGCATTTGGTCAATGAATGGAAGGGGAAAATGGTCTTTCCTAGTGGCTTTGTTTAGCTTTTGGTAGTCCATGCACACCCTCCAACTAGTAATGATTCTTGTAGGAATGAGTTTATTGTTTGCATTTGCAACAACTGTCATCCGTCATTTCCTTGGTATACATTGGATATGACTTACCCAATGACTATCCAAAATTGGATAGATAATTCTAGCATCTAACCACTTGATTATTTCCTTTTTCACCACCTCTTTCATTATGAGATTAAGCCTCCTTTGATGCTCTATTGTTGGTTTATGGTTATCCTCCATGAGTAGCTTGAGCATGCAAATGGAAGCGCTTATACCTTTAATGTCAGCAATTGTCCATTCCAATGCTCTTTTGTATTCTCTTAATACACGAAGGAGTCTATCTTCCTGCATGTTAGTAAGAGAAGCAGAAATAATAATAAGCAAAGTAGATGAAGGACCAAGAAAAGCATACCTTAAATGATTAGGTAATGGTTTCAGCTCTAAGGTAAGAGGTTCTTTAATTGACGGCCTTGATCTAGATAGAGTGGATGGTGATAAATCCAAATTTTCAAATCTTAGATTTGGTTTCAACATCCGTGGTGATGCATCCAACAATTTCATACACTCCTTAAAATTATCATATTATTTTGTAGTGTATAAAATTATTAAAGCTTCAAGAGGGTCACTTGGATGTTCTTCCAAGAACATCTCTTGAATAAGGTTACTCACCATGTCAATTATAAAACATTCTTCAAGGTCTTAAGGGAATTTCATGAATTGAAATACAGGAAATTAATCTCTTGATCATTTACCTTATGGTGAGTTCACCCTTTTGGATATCAATTAGAATCCTACAAGTAGCTAGAAAATGTCTTCCTAATATAATAGGTACCTCCATATCCTCTTCCATGTCTAAAACTATGAAATTAGCAAGGAAGATCAATGTGTCCACCTTAAGTAGAACATCCTTTATAATTCCTCTAGGGTGTGTAAGTGATTTATTAGCTAATTATAGTTACTGATGTTGGTTTTACTTCACCTATTCCTAATAAATTGATAAGGGCATTCAATTTATACTAGCTCCTAAATCACAAAGTACCATACCAAAATATTGTGTGCCTATGGAGCAAGGAATAGTAAAACTACCCAGATCTTTCAATTTTGGTTGTAGCTTCTTTTGAAGTATGGCGCTGCACTCTTTAGTGACTGCAATAGTTACATGATCACCAAGCTTACTCTTCTTGGATAGGATGTCTTTCATGAATTTTGTTTAGCTTGGTATTTATTCAAGAGCTTCAGCAAAGGAAATGTTTATGTAGAGTTTTTTGAACACATCCAAAAATTTCTGGAATTTCTTGTTGTTATAACCCGGTATTACGATGTTAGGAATATTAACGTCAAGATTTAGGTAACGTAAAACAATTTTTTTTACAAATAAATAAATGTCGATGTGTACATGAGAGATGGTGGAAAATAACATGGGTATAGAATGGAGTAAGTAGATAAATAAATTCTATGCACAGTAAGACAAAATTAATTTGAGTTGGAGCTTGATATTATAGTGTGAAATTTTATAAGAAAAATAAAAGGTAAAACACATGTGGGAATATAACAAACATTTATACAAATACATGCATATATATAAATTAAAGAATAAATATAAACTAATTATTTTTTTGTGACTTTGACTATGTTTTTCTTTATTGTTTCTTTTCTCCTTTTCCTTATATGTTGGCCGATTTTTTTCTTCCCCTTTTATTGTTCACTGCCTTCTGTTTTCCTCCCCTGTTTCGGTCATTCTAGAGAAACTTCGAACCTCCCCCAATTTCAACTGAGGCTTCTTTCTTGTTCTCTTGTTCCAGAATTTTCCCCATCCTTCTCCTTACTGGCTGAAAGCTTCAGCTCTTTCTTTGCTTGGCCGTTCAATTCCTCCCCTTTCCCTTAAGCCTCGTGTGTGTGTGTGTTAAGAGTGAACTATACAACCAGCAATCTGCCGAGAGGATGTAAACTCTGTTTAAGTTTTGTTTTGGCTATGCTTGCCTCCTTCCTTTTGGGCGTAATCTTGGTTGTGTTGGTCTGGAATTGTTGGACAATAGCTTTCTATTTTCCTCTTTTCCTTCCTTCTTGCTTGGAAGGCATGTTTCCTCCTTTCTTGATGCAGCAGCCAACTCTGTTTTTGGATGTTGTTGGGCAGCAACAAGTCACATTTTTTCCTCCCTCATGGCCAACTATAGGAGCTGACACGGAGGATGATTTTAGGGTTATAAGGAAACAAGGCAGTAAGGGTATGAAATCTTAACTAAGTGACTTGATTATGGCTTTATGTAGGGTAGCTGAATTTTGCTTTTAGAAGTTTTGTCAGCTTAGTTGATATATATATATATATATATATATAAGGAATCTTTGATGAATGGTGAATTAGTTTTGGGTTTAGAGGAGTTAGAGTTAAAGTTATAAACAAAGGTTAAAGAACTTGTATGGTGAGTGGTTGTGTTTGTGTGGGAAATCATGCATTCAAGATGTTTGATAAAATGCCTAAATAAAAGAAGTTGTAATAGAATAAGTAAAACTTGATTGGATTGATATTAGAAATTCATAAGTTAAGTTCTTGATTAATTTTAAATCACTAATACAATCTTAAATTTAATTGGACTAGGAGTAATGTTAAAGAATTAGTATTGAGTGAAGAGTATGAATTGAAGCTTGAAAGTGGTGGAAAATGAGAGTTAAGTGGTTTTGGAGGTGGTGCAAGGGCAGATTCGTGGATGAGATAAATACTGCATTTCGAGTGTCTTCAGGACTGAATTAAATTAAGAGTTCAAAAGATGAAATGTAGCTTATAGTCTTCACATATTGTCTGAAAAATTTTGTAGCCTTATTCCAAGTATGTTGTTAGTTATAGCTGTTAGACTCCAGCTAGGTCAGGCAGGATTTGTACTGCCTGGTTTTTGGTTCATGTAATAAATTGAGTAGGTTAATGACAGATTCTAGGAAAATTTTCTAAATAATAAAGATAGATATACTTGTCTATTAATAAACCTAACAAACTAAATTGGATTTCGTGTTTCCTAGAGAAATTTATGTATAATTAACTAAGGTAAGGTCCGAGGTGTCAAAATCCTGCGTGTTACAGAATTTGATACAACTTCAAACAATAAATTGTATTGATATACAATTCTATAAATTACAAATGATATACCATTATAAATCTACATGTGTCTAGTATTTTACAAATTTTACGAAACTAGATTCGGAGTTTCCTAGAGAAAGATATGACAGTTAAAGTGGACACTGGTCCAAACCTCAAGTTTGGACAGTTTCAACATCTCTAACCCACTAAGTGCTTTTTATCTTTTCCAATGGTTTCTTTTACCCTATGCATTTTCAAGACATTTAAAATGTCTCTTTAATATTAACCTTATCACGTAAAGTTCAATTCTTATTAATTAGCTTGTAGTAGCTTAATGGAAAGCTTCATAATATATACAAGTTGAGATATAAACTTAGAAATTAAAATATTATAACAATAATGTTTATGAACTAAGCATTATTTGGAAATATGAATTTCAGATTCGAATTTTAATGTGGACCGATGAGACACGTGGACTCAAATGTGAGTGACGAGTAGAATCGGTTACAGGTGAGTGGTTAATTGCTGCCTTTAGAGGCTAGGTTAGTATGTGAGATTATATGTTTATTTGAATATGCGTGATTATATGTTTATTTGAATATGCGTGATATATGGAAAGTAAGCAAGTAAAGTATTTCAGTCATTTATTTGAATTATGTTTGTTTGATATTGGTTGCTTTGTCTAACATTGGTTGTGGTTGATAAGGGCCAACTCATGAACATTTTCTGAAAAATAATTTTCATTTCTGAAATTAAAAATCTAGGTGCACGTAGGATACTCTGATTTGAAATCATGAGAAATCCTGATTCTAATGAATATTTTCAAAAAAATTGAGTGCTCAGCTCTGGTGGGATGGATTGTGTACCGAGAATTAATTTGGTGTGTGGGCTCGTAAATGCCCGGCAGGGGGTGATACTGGTGTGTGGGGCTGGGTTACTCGTTGGCCCTTTGGTCGTTTTGTGTGATATTATTGTTCTGATTAATTTTTGATCCTGTGTTTTATGTAAATTGTGAAACTTACAATGTGTACGTGTTATGTGAATCATGTTACATGATGTTAATATATATATTATACGTTTGTGCTGAGTGATGCTAATACCCTTTGGGTACAATTTTTTACTCACAGGATCTGTAGGACTCACCCCTTTCTTGTGGTTATATTATTTTTTTTAGTAGCAAGACCTCAAAAGAAGTTAACCACTAATACGAGGTTTTGCTAAGGATTTGATGACAAGGTATACCTCGGAATCTCATACTTGAAGTTAAGGATGAAAGTTGCAATCACATTAGCACTGTGGGTGTCAATGTGGTATGATGTAATATCCTAGTACTTGTTTTTTTGATGGTGTGAAAGGAGCAGAGCTCCTTATTGTCTTTGTATTGTGTTGAGTAATAAAAGAATTTAGGATTGTAAGGGACCTCTGCCAAAATTTACTGTAAATTGTGATTTGTTGTAATCAACAAGTTTTTCTTAATGTTAACTTTTTGTTTTTATAATTTCTTGGTTTTATTCATTGGTGAGTCAACAGTCATGGTCGTTCCTTTATTTAAGTCAGGGTTACGGAGGTGTGGTTACCATTCTTCCGGCCAGTCATGCCTCCATGAGGGGTGTGACACTTGTCAAGGTTATGCTTGTGGAACCTTTAGGGGAATAAAAGAGGAGGATTTGCCTTCTTAGGTTCAGCAACTACCTTCTTTTCCTTCTCCTCTAATAACTTTAGTAGACAATTCTTCTATAGTAGGAGATATTGGGGTTTCATCATCTTGTATTTTCTTTTTCTGCTCCTCTAACTCTCTCCCACTCCTAAGAGTGATTGACTTACATTGTTCCTTACCCTCCTTCCTTGGGTTTGCTTCGGTATCACTAGGAACGGCACCATAAGGTCTACTAGTCAAAGCATTTGCTAGCTGCCTAATGTCTCTAATGTTTTCAAGGACGCAACTTGGCTTTGAATAACAAAATCAGTTTGAGACGTGTATTACAATGACATGTCTTCCAAGGATGGTTTATTTTTAGGGGCTGCTTGCCTTTGGGGGGCTTGAAATCCAAGAGGTGGATTAGGCCTTGCAACTTGTAATCCTTGATTACTCCTACCAAAATTTGGGTGGTTTCTCTACCCCAGATTATATGTATTACAATAAAGGTTGATGATAATTATGAATATATTAAACTACTTCAGTATTTGGGCATTGGTCTATAGTATGACCTTTTTCACAAGCTTCACATACCAAGGCAGCGGCTTTAGCCTATTGTTGCACTCCAAAAATATCAAACATTTTTGTTAACCCTGCCACTTATGCCGTCAAGATAGTAATGACATCAATTTCATGAATTGCAGCAACTATTTGAGATGTTAACCTTTCGGTTGGCCATTGATAAGAGTTTGAGGCCATCTCTTCCAAAAGAGTTATAGGCATCATCCGTAGATTTACCCATCAAAGCACTACCAGCAATTGTATCAATTCTTGTTCTAGTTTGGTTTCCTAAACCATAATAAAAAGCATGCACTTGTAGCCACTTAGGAATGCCATAATTTAGGCATTTTCTCATCAAGTCTTTATATCTCTACCATGTCTTAGAGAGAGACACTTGATCTTGTTGAAGGAATGGTGTGATTTCATTCCTTAGCTTGGTGGTTTTAGCGGGAGAAAAGTATTTAACAAAAAATTTTGTGCCATGTCTGATCAAGTGGTGATGGAATATTAAGGTAATCAATACAGCCAACTTTTTGCCTTATACCGGAGTGAGAAAGGAAAAAGTCTAAGGAGGATTGCATCATTAGAGACGCCATTGTACTTGAATGTGTCTTACAACTCCAGAAATAAGACTAGATGAGTATGGGGGTCTTCACTTGGTAATCTCCCAAACTGAGTAGATTATTGAATCATCTAGATTGTGCTAGGTTTGATCTCAAAATTATTCACA
The DNA here is from genome assembly GCA_029379385.1 of Quillaja saponaria. NCBI lineage: Eukaryota > Viridiplantae > Streptophyta > Magnoliopsida > Fabales > Quillajaceae > Quillaja > Quillaja saponaria. The sequence continues at coordinate 17,793,499 of CM055608.1, read as the reverse complement.
ATAATGGTCGATCCTTGTATGCTAGAATGGAGGCCTTGTATAAGAGGGACAACACAATGCCTCAAAGCCTTGTTTTCATAAGTTTCTTGATCATCAGCCATTGCACTAGAGTGTTTTAGGATTTGACTCTTTCTCAAATGCCATAAGTTTCGTTCGATCTCGGGATCGTATGGTAATACTTCCAAATCACTAGTGTGTTGCATACAATATAAATAGCACATGAAGTCAAGAATAACAACTTGAATTAGAATCAAGTAAGTTTATAATGATATTAAGAAAATAAAATAAATTATTCCCTGACAACGGCACTAAAAACTTGATAGAGATTTTACAAACGCAAGGACATATATTGTCCTCAAGTAATATAGTAATAATAGAGATCGTTCCCACGAGAAATAATTACTTTTTTTAATGTTAATTACCACTATGATGCAACCTTACTCTAATCAAGTCAATATAAATTCAAAGTTTATAAATTCAATTTAGAAATATTAAAACTAAGTCTAGGTTCACGACATCCCTCACACTACTTATTAACTTTAATTCAAATCAATTCATGCAATGACTAATATTAACCTAGATTTCTTAATCAATTACTAGCACACTCCTATATTTAGCAATTATATATTTCCTTTAGTCTAATTCCCTATATTCTTAAGAGAATTATTCTAAGGCAAACTCATTAGGAACCAATCTACTAGTTACTTATGGTAAAATAGCATATTCCTATCTCTTAAACAAATTAGATCATCCAAATCATATGAACAATCCAAACATAAGCTATATCACCTAAGGCTAATCCCAAAACTAATTCTTCCAAGTCAATTTGAGAATTCCTAATCAATCTAACTGGTGATCAAGCAATTAGAAGTATTAAGAACAAGGCAATATAAATACTAAAACTAAAGCATGCTTTGAATTAAAAGTAAAGTCACATTAGCTACATGTGAGTTCAATCATTACCCCTAGATTATGACTACTCCATACTAACTATTGAAAATATACGAAATAAAATCATAACCATTACAAGGAAATAGAAAATAAGAAGAAAAAAGAATAGAAACTAGAAGTTGTCACATTTCGAGTCTCCTTTCACTCCTTAGCACTCTCTATCATGAGCTCTGGTGTGTCTCTAAACTTTAGCCTTCCTCCTTTATTTACGACCCTTTTCCTCCTATTTTAATTAAAATATATGTCTTTAAAATTCATACACGCATTGCGGCTAGTGTATATATGGCGCTGCGGCACTTCAGGTTCTGTTTAATTCCAATAGGATTCCATCTTATCCCCATCATGGCTTCTAATAGTAGCGCGCTACGGTGCCAAACCTTCACATGTTTTTCAAAAGTTGTTTTCAGTTTGGCACTGCTGCTTCACAATCATCATGCAGTGGCTCAAGTCTTCAGGTGCCACGTCTTCATGCTCTTTGACTTCTTTGAGTTTCATGCTTGTTTTGGACACGCTGCGGCTTCGTCATATTTGTGCCGCGACTGAAGCCTCTCTATTTGATCCATCAATTTCTCCCTTTTGTAATGCCGAGCCCTATTTTCTTTAACACTCCTAGCGCTTGTTGAATTACTTTCCTTCTTTAAGCTGAACTAGGATACTGGAAAGACACCTAAAACAAATGAAATATCAAAATTCGTAAAACTACTCATAATTAAGAAGATAAAAACTCTGCAAAACTCTTAAAACAACCTAAAACAACTATAATACTATATTTGACTAATATCCTAACTCAAAATCTTTGGATTGACGTCAAATATGAATTAAAATTTTAGTGAAATAACTCTATTATTTTAGAGTTATCAAAATCCACCATGGCTTTGTTGTTCTAAAGCTTGATTTTAACCATAATCTTTGTTGGGAAGTTTTGGAAGCCATTGGAAATTTCAACTGAAGGAGAAAACTCAAAAAACCAAACCAAATTTTTTGGGTGGTATAAACCTATCTTTGTGTTCTTTGGTTTCACAAAGATGTGAGAGGTTTATATGGTCAGTTTTTGTTGTATTGCTGCTACCTTGGTGACCTAAAAGGTTTTAGAACAATGTTAGACTGCATCAAGATGGCCGAACTGTTAAGGTTCAAGGCAATTCAAGTTGAATCAGACTCTCAAATTTATATGTAATTCTAGGTACAACAATTATTCCTTGGAATATCAAGTATTTGGTATTTGGTATTTGATAATAAGAAGTTTTTGCACCTAGTGACTTCTATTTTACATACCTACAAGGAGGGGAAATAGTTTGCTGATGGTCTTGCCTCTTTTCAACATCATATCCATCCTTTGAATCATTTTAATGGGCCTGCTACTCTACCAATGCATTGTAAACAAATTTATGTCAGGGATAAGATAGGCTTTTATAATACCCCTAAATTTCAAGATGATGTCTGAATGCATATTTGCATGCCTTTGTACTAGCATAACTTGTTAGTGCGTTTGAATTACCTAAAATTTATGAAGCAATGATTCAATTATTAGTAAACCTAGAGTTGTAATAATAAATTATATGCTGAAGTACATGAAAATAGCTCCCATAATGTTTTTGTGTTATTTTCTTGTAAGAATTGTTTATTCTTGCATTAATTGTAAGCATGAAGTAGAAATACAGAAAACTGTTCAATTTGATATATGACCTATGTTGATTTAGATGCTTTTATCTTTTGATAGAAAAGTCTAATTGTATTTCTGATTAATGTGATAGATAATAGACTTGTATATCTTTAAAATGGCATATCATTTGTAATATTTTGATAGGTAGATTAGTCTAGATAATTAACCAAAGTGAGGCAAAATCTTAGAAACGTAGGATTCTGGCAATTTGACCTTATCTTGGTTAAATTAGAATAACTTAGTTAGGGGAATTCAAATCATAGTTCGTTTGTTGAAAAGTAAAGAAATGTAGGTTTATATAAATTTATTATGTTCTAATTGCATGTACTAATTAGTACAGTTAAATCAGTGAACTTAGATGACAAGATGTGTAATTGGTATTAAGTCAATATGTGCCCATGTAACTTATGCTTGTATATGTGATCACTTAAGATGAGAATAATGATTCTTAAGTTAATATAAAAGTGATAATAAGAGTTAATTCATGATTAAATATTTTGATATAGAAGATGTCAACATATAGAATTAGCAGTAATATAATCCATGTAATGCATTAAAGAAATAAGGGATGAATAAAATGTATAGAAATATTGTTAGTATTATTGTGTGGAGAATGAATTCATTCTCCACTAATTCAAGAAATCATATCTATCTCATTATTATGTCCCACTTCTTATCCCTCTAATCAAAAAGTGACATGTGTCATCTCAATAATTCTCCTACTAACCATAACTTAACACCATTTTTTTGTTAAGTTTTGTTTTTTTTTTTTTTCCTAAAAAAAAAAGAATGAAAAAAGGAAAGAAACCTAAGCTATGCAATCATACAAATCAAAAGAAAAAAACCTACCAGTAAGTCAATCTTCCTTCTTTGTCTCATTTTTTGCTTTTGCTGCATCTCTAACTCAAAAGGAAAAAGCCAATGTTCTTCATCTTTATAGCCCAAATGGTGTATGTATTAGTTTCAAGTGAAAAAGGTTAAGAAGATTGTTTTTTTTGTTTTGAATTGGAAATATAGCAAAAGTGAAAAGGAGGCAGACAAGGAAGAATTGCTTATTGGTAAGTTTCTTTCTTTTGATCTGCATGATTGTGTAAAAAAAAAAAAAAAAAATTTAACAACAAACAGTGTTAAATTAGGGTTAGTGGGAGAATTATTGAGATGCCACGTATTGCTTTTTGATTGGAAAGATAGGGAAGGGAACACAATATAGGATAGGAGATCTAAATCCCTAATTCAAGTGTCCAAGGGTAAAGTGGTAAACTAAATACTCTCACCTTATTTAAACCATTGCATGTTCTCTCTTCTATATTATGAGTTTAGATAGAGGGGGGATAAATTGCAGAGAGAGAAGCTGGGTTCTAGGTTTCATTGGGTGCTTAGAATTCAAATTTTCATTCAAGCATAGAAGATAAAGTGAAAAAGAAGAGAAATGAGAGCATACTAGTGTTCAGTTTTTCATGTTTTGGGTAATCTGGATTTTAGGGTTGAACTAGCCTAAGGATTCTGAAAAAACTTTTAGATTAAGGTCTTGTAATCATATATGGAGTTTCTCGAGTTGGATATGGCCAGAGAATGAGTTATGGCTATTTTACCATAATTGATGTTGTTCCAGACTGCATGCAGCCTTAATCAACCCATATTACTTTTCTTGAGTTTAAAGAGAGAATTAATCAAGTTTTCTAGAAGAGAACTTGTTCCTAATACATTGATGGATAGTTTTGGAGAGTTTCAAGGGCTGATTATGCTTAGAGACTTCTAAGGAGACCTTAGAAGACAATAACATGTATGCTGCATTATGTTCTGCACCCGGGTTGTGTTTTAGAGAAAATGAAGGTGTTCTTAGCTGATTTTACCAGAGGTAACCAAAGAGAATTTATTCCTCACATCGAGACAAATCTATCTGGAGCAAATCTCAGACTGGTGGAAAAAAATAGAGTTGTTGAACAGCTACTTGGCTCAGTTGGGCAACATGTGTACTTAGTTAGTCCATGTAACTTTTCGTGGAGTTATTGGTTGAATTATCTAAAGGGATTTGAAGAGAAATTATTTCTAATACATTGAGAGAGATTTATTGAACTGGCCAAGATTTAGGTGTAAACAAAATGTAGTCAAGTACTCTTGGAAGCCACTGTTAGAATTCTGGGTTCTACATTTACACCTAATTGTGTGTATCTTGGTTTTAGGTTTCTTAATTGCTGATTCAAGGGTTGAAGCCTAAAGATGAAGTATATAGGTCACTTACAGGAAGTTATTTGAGCATTGGTTGAATTAGTTTGAGGGTCTTAAGGGCTGGTTTATCTTGCAAACAATGATTCGACTATGTTCCCTTGTTTTGCATCTATTTAGGAAATGTCTAGTTTGGGTTAGTTGGAGCTAGAATTTTGGGAAGGTAGATGAAAAAAAGTTGTAGTTGACTTCCTAAGGGTGATAAATATGCTTTGCTTGGTCTTGATTGGATATTTATATGTTTTGTAGTATGGAGTCAAGTTAGGCAGGATTTCCTATTTACTTGCATTATAAGGATATTGTTGATTGAATATGAGTGAGATTATTGTATTTGTTGTTTTTTTTTTTTTGATAATGATGTTTTATGAGACTTGTGAATTTATGGGAGATGTATAGATGTTGAAAGGTACATTATGCTAAAATGTGTTCACATAGTATTTTGCCTATGTTATAACTATCTCACGCATTCACGGTTAATATGTTTTATGCACAACTTGCCTACTGAGATGGTTATATCTCATTCTTGTTTATCTAAATACTTTTTAGATTATGGAATATTTCATTAGCAAAAAAGGAGCATATTGGCTATGCAAGACTTATGGATTAGTTTCATATATAAATTTGAAAAAAGAGTAGTTGTTGTTGTGTTATGCTTGTTGTTGTTTGGTATAATTTTAAAGGTTAAGCTAAAGGGAATATCTTTAAGAGGAGCTCACGAGTTGTAATTATAAAAGAGACATTGTAAAGTTTATAAGATTTGCACATTTGATGAATAATGTAAAAATGTGTGTAGTTAAGTTTGTAGCTGTCACACCCCTCATGGAGGCATGACTGGCCAGAGGAATGGTAATCAAACCTCCGTAGCCCTGACTAAAAAAATAAACTATCATTACTCCTGACCAACCAATGAATAAAACCAAGTATATAAAAAAAAAACAAAAATTAACATTAAAAATGTTAACTTAAACAAATTACCACTTACTGAAAATTTTGGCAGAGGTTCCCCGCAATATGGAACATGCCGTCAAATACAAACCTATAAACTTTTGTTCTTACACAACAACAACACAAAGACAATAAGGAGCTCCGCTCCATTCACATTATCAATAAGACAAATGCTGGAATATTACATTATACTAAATTTGACACCCATAGTTTTATTGTGACTGCAAATTTTCATCCTCTAACTTCAAGTTTGAGATCCTAATATTACCTTGTCGTACTCAATCAGCAAGTCACAAGCTTGGCGACGCCATGAAACGCATTCCTGTTACTAAAAAAAAATTCACAGAAGAGGGGTGAGTCCTATGAACTCCGTGAGTGGAAAATCGTACCCAAAGGGTACTAGCATCACTCAACACAAACATATAACATATATAATAACCTCATGTAACATGATTCACATAACATTTCACATGTACACATTGTAAGTTTCACAACTTCACAATTCATATGACACACAGGATCAATTTAAGTCACGCAATAATATCACACAACGCAATCAAAGGGCCAACGAGTAACCCAGCCCCACACACCAATATCACCCCCTGCCGGGCATTTACGCGCCGACACACCAAATTAATTTCCCGTACACAATCCATCCCACCGGGGCTGAGCACTCAATTCTTTTTGAAAATATTCATCAGAATCAGGATTTCTCATAATTTCAAATCAGAGTATCCAAGGTGCACCTAGATTTTTAATTTCAGAAATGAAAATCATTTTCCAGAAAATGTTCACGAGTTAGCCCTTATCAAACACAATCAATGTCAATCACAGTAACCAATATCAAGCAAACATTATTCAAGCAAATTACTGAAATACTTCACTAGCTTACTTTCCATATATCACACATATTCAAATAAACATATAATCACACATAATAATCTAGCCCCTAAAGGCAGCAATTAACCACTCACCTGTAACCGATTCCACTCGTCACTCACATTTGCGTCCACGTGTCTCATCGATCCACATTAAAATTCGGAACTGAAATTCATATTTCCAAATAATGCTTAGTTCATAAACATTGTTATTAAAATCTTTTTATTTCTAAATTTATATCTTAACTTGTATAGGTTTCTTTATGAAATTTTCCATTAAGCTACTACATGCTAATTAATAAGAATTGGACTTTACTGTGATAAAATTAATATTAAAGAGACATCTTAAATATCTCGACAATGCATAGGGTAAAAGAAACCATTGGAAAAGATGAAAAGCACTTGGTGAGTTAGCAATGTTGAAACTGTCCAAACTTAGGGTTTGGACCAGTGTCCACTTTAACGATCATATCTTATTCTAGGAAATTAAGAATCCAGTTTCGTAAAATTTATAATATACTCGACACATGTAGCTTTCTAATGGTATATAATTTGTAATTTTTAGATTTGTATATCAATATAGTTTATTCTTTGAAGTTGTAACAAATTCTACAACACGCCGGATTTTTGACAGCTTTGACCTTACCTTAGTTAATTGAACATAACTTCCTCTAAGAAAAATTAAATCTGATTCCGTTTTTTGGGTTTATTAATAGACAAGTATATCTATCTTTAATATTTAGAAACTTTTTTCTAGAATATGTCATGAACATACTCGATTCCTTACATGAACCAAAAACAGGGCACTACGAATCATGTATGCCCTAGCCGGAGTCTAATAGCTATAACTCACAACATATTTGGAATTAAGCTATAAAATTTTGTAGACAACATCCCAAGATCATAAGTTATACTTTCTCTTTTAAACACTTATTTTAATTCAGCTCCAAAAGACCCCAAAACCTAGTATTTCTATCATCCACGAATCTGCCCCTGAACCCCCTTCAAAATCCACTTAACTCTTATTTTCCACCACTTTCAAGCTCCAATTCATACTTCTCACTTCAACACTAATTCACTTGTATAACTCCGCTCAACTTCCATACACTAAATTCAACTTGATTACTTTTAATTAGGCAAATGCTTGGATTATATATAATTTCATTATGAATACAATTGGTGTTCACATCTTTTCTTCTTCTAATTCACATAATCACTACTAAATTTCTTGTTTATCTTACCCTTTTATTATCACCAACTAATACTCTACAAGGAGCTCTAAATTAACTCACCAATCACCTAAATTAACATAACCACAAGCAATTAACAGAATTCTCAAATCCTAACTTGACCTCCATGATTAAAACTTTAACAAAAAGAATTTCTGGGTTGAAGAATCATACCCTTGTAGCTTCTGTTATATGGATTTTCCCCACCCAAAATCAACCTCATGAAGACCAAGAACCCACGATTATCTTCAGCTACCTCAGCCAGCCCTCTGTTTTGACAAGAACATAGGCATTCGTGCAAGAGGCAGGGCGCCAAACTACTGCCCCTGCACTTTGAGTTCTCCTAAAATTTTCTGCAAGTACTTTGCAGCTGTGAAGTAAAAAAAGAACCAAGAATGACGAAGAGCAAAGAGAGCAGCGCCCATTGCTGCCAACACCCACTCACACCCAAGCTGATTTCAGCTCTCAAACCCTTGCAAAAACCACACAGCTAAGGCCGGCCAACAAAAACAGTAAAAAGGCTTACCTAAAACATGAACACGGCAGCTTAGGAAGTAAACCCATGGCCAAAAGGAACGAAACAGCATCCAAAATGCAGCAGGGAAATTGGAAGGAAAAATGAAAAAGGAACTTAGCGCTAAGATGATCTATGGCAGCTACCATGGAAAGCTGGACCTGTACACTTTAAACAAGTGAAATCTAAGCAAAGCAAACAAGAACAAGAGAAAGGAAGGAGTGAAGGTCTTCGCCAGCCATCCTAGTGCAGAAAGTTCTAGATCAAGAAAAAGGAAAGCAAACAATGTCGGTTGGCAGAGATTGGACAAAGAGAATAAAACAAAAGAAAAGAAAAGAAATTAATTTCAACTAATAAAAAAAATCTATGGTCAAGATATTAAATATGTGGTACACATTAAACCTTGTCATATATATAAATATTATAAATACTTCATACCTTATAAATATGCTGTGGATATTAGATTATAAGATGTTTAATTATATCACTATTAATTAATTCATTTACGTATTCATTATGTCATAACCAAAATTTTACACATCATATTTAAAACTTAATTTATTTTTATATTGGGTTATAACAGTAGCTAATGTAACTTAGTTTGAAGGACTTGTGTCGTAAATGATTAAAGAATCAAATGGTTAACAAAGTATGAGAAATACTAGATTATTAACAAGTGGAGGACTCATAATGTTGAACTAAGTAAGAGTTCACTAAGGAGAGTATGAAAATTAAAAGGCATGGTTAAAGTTATAGTAACCCGGTTGTAAGTAACTTTGATAAGAAAATTATGATTGAATTCAGCAAGCTAAATTGATACGTAAATAGAATATAATGAACCAATTTAAATAGTAGTCCTTTAATCAAAGGCATATACAATAAATAAATCTCTTGATAATACAACAAGTTTATTTATGATTCAAGTATTCAAGATGAACTAAGAGAAAATATTGTATTGTTGGTTCGTAAGAGCTCGGTGGACCTTGGTCTACTTCAATTCTCATGCCAATCATAACCCTCTAGTTCGGGTCGTGACAGTCTTGCTAGTATTCGTATTAGTAAGGGCTAAGAAATATGTAAAGGGAGAGTCTCCCTTATTTCTTGATTATATATAAGGGGAGAGTCCCCTTTATTTCTTGATTATATGTCATAGTTTTGGGATGTATGTACTTTTTTTAAGTTTATTTTATGTCCCCTCCAAGTACTCTTGTACTTTGTTTTCATTTTGATAAAGTGGTTGTAACACCATGGACTGTTAATTAGTTGTTTTGAAAAATATGTTGTAAATACAAGTAGTTGTTCAAACACTAATAAGAGATTAGGATGATTTTTTTTCCTTTACCTATACAAGAGGATATAATGGCATTGAATTAAATGCTAATTTGATTTGACTAATCAATTTAACGTTATCTGTAATGATTTTCATAATTATAAAATATATTTCATTTCATAAGAAAATGAATTCTAATTCAATATATGTATTTGTTATGTATATACTAGAAATCAACTGCTGAATGCAAGGAATCTAAATCAGTTGAAGAACTAATCAGTGGCTTATTAAAGATTCTTAGCCGGAAGATAATATTAAAGAGAAATGACTCATTCTACTGAAGAACGTATTCAGCATCTCTAAAACTCAATCCTTTCTCATAAGAACTTAAAGCTGGAGAGTGAAAGATCTTAAAGCTGAAAGGTCGATAAGACAAAAGAACTAAACTTAAAGGATGAAGCTAATAATGCTGAAAGACAAAATGCACCATTTTATTTAACAGTTATCTGCTGAAATTTCTAGTACTAAGTCAGTCAAAACTAGAAGAGCTGAAGAATAAAATGCTCCACTTCATTAATAGTCAGTTGAGGCACTTTATCAGCTGAAATCACTAAAACTCAAAGTACAACAATTGCTCTAGTATCAGTTGAACATCTCTTGGATTCTGAAGTACAAGTTTTCTACATATTTCTTCAAGCTAGCGCTTAGCATATTAGAAAGATGCCAAGGTCAAATTTGACACAAAAACCTGTACCAAAACGTAGACAAAGCCAGAAATGCTCACGACAGTTCAATTTGTAACAAAATGGTATTACTTTTCTGAAACTAACCTCAAAGGAATTTTTCAAGGTTCTTCTTTCACCTAAACACTTTAACATATCTTTTCATATGAGAAATGGCTGCAATCTAGGCAAGCTTATAAAGTATGAAGAGATAACTAAAGAACCTTTATGCTATCAATTTGATCAAACTCTTGAAATCAATCGTGAAAACTTCTTAAGCCAAAAATTTCATACTTCATCAATCTCTAAGTTTGAGATTAAGAATTTTTGTTATTACAAGAGCCAGAAATTTCATATTCTAAGCTCTCTAAAAATCTCAACAAAGTTGTTAAGACTTTATAATTTAGTAAACCTACTAATTTTGTCATTTTTCATCATTCTTCCTTGAGAGGAAATTACTAGTGAGGTAGCTTATTAAAAATTTATAAGTCTTGCTTATGTGTTCTACAAAACTGGTGGAGATTGACTGGTACTGTAAGTTTAGTCGTTGTAAAGGGTGGCTGATCCCTGTTATAAATTCAGCATTAGTGAAAATCCTAAGGGATACTTGGGGAGTAAATTTAGCCAAGGTGATTGGTAAACGACTATAAAATCATTAGGTCAACTCTTTACTTTCATCGATTACTTTTTATACTTGGTTATCTACTCAATTTGAGTGATTTACATATATTGTTTTATGTTTGCATAACACCTTATATTGTGCATAAACTATTTTTAAAAAGGTTTAATTGCCCCCTAGTTTGTCTATTTGAACTAACAAATATTATCTACAACTGTGGTGACACCAATAGAGAAGCCAGAGATTAATCTACCAACTACTTTTAAGACTCCCCAACCACATTATACAGAAGAGTATAATTAGAAGATCCATCAAGGAGAGGATATTGACTATTCCTTCAAATTATATGATCTATATAGGTAAGAGTGATTATGATATTGGTCATGTGGTGGATCCTATTACATATTCAGAAGCTTTTTCTAATTCTCAGTTAGATATGTGGCAAGATGCAATGAGAGATAATATGTAGTCTTAGCAAAACATATTTTAGTATCAAATAATGCAATTTTGGTCAAACAAGACAATAGTAGTGTTTAATTGGGGAAAAAGACAAAATATCAGAGAAGGGGATTGGGAAGAAAAATCTATAAACAGAATTATATGTAACAAAAAAGAAATAGAAAAAAAACTCACAGAGAAGAGCTTGAGCAAGGGAAAAAGAATAAACAAAAAATTGATTGATGGGCTGAAAGTAGAATCATTTTCCCCAAAAATTGGCTTTAACAGCTTGCTAGTCTCTACATTTTGGTCATATGATTTTACATGAAATTGGTTTTTCTGAGAAACCCAGTTCCCATTTCCCAATGCTCTATGGGAATATTGCAGAAGTTGTAGGGTAGTAACTGGAATTAAAGTGGTCAAGGTTGGAAACTTGTTGGTAATTGTGGAGAAGTATTGTGTTAAGTCTGATAGATTATGAGCGGAGTGAGAAGAGAAAGACATCATTTATGCAAGCGATATAGCTTTGATATGCTTCAAGTTCATTATCCTAAACTTCCTAACAAGCAAGTTAGGATGACGGGAACTGCCCCGGCCCTAGTTAACACAACACGAAAGTAAGGATGCTAGAATCGTTCAAGCAAACACCCTTATAAAGTAAAAGGAACTAACATTCTAGCATACTAGAATAAATAATAAAAGAGATAAACTCTGAATTTGATTTGATAAGTTGAACTATTTGATGATTTTACAACTCATAAAAACCTCTATTTATATAGGTTCTATGTACTAACCAACTTACATTTTAACAATGTAAAACTAAAATAAACTACCATATTTAAACTATTTTAAATATTACTTTTCCTATGTGGGTCCTAAGAAAATAATATAAAATAAACCTAAATTACTGCTTAAATCAAAATTATGAAAATACAAAAGATTAAAATTTCTTAACCCCCATTCTTGTCCTACATCAGTCCCCTTCACTTAGAAGAGACTCGACCTCGAGTTTAGCGAGGTAAATTGAACTTTTCCACTCGAAGAGAATAAATATTTGGAGTAAATCTTTTCATTCGCATGTCCAGCTTTCATAAATATTTTTCTTCCACAATTAGTTACACTAATCTTTAAAAATGTAATTGTTGTCACTATATGTGACCTTCCACTCAAAATGAACGCTTTAACTCCAATGAAATCAGCATCTTCGGTAGTTATAACCTGTAAGAGATCTTCAGACTTTTGGTTTGTGGGTTCATCTTGAAGATTTTCTTTCTTTGAAAGATTATCAGCATCCATAAGCTTTTGATGGTATTTTAAATGATATTCTTTTTGTGTTCAAGAATATTAGAATCAACAATCTTCTTTTCTTCCTTACTGATGCATTCTTTAATTTCCACTAAAGCAACTTCATTTTTGTCACCATTTTCTTTTGCTTCTTCGAACTCTTTGCTAATGACATTTTCTTTCAATTCACATATTGAGAATATCTTGCAAGATAAGCATCATCATAATATGAATAGATATTAATTGTTGTCAGCTAAGTTTAACAATTTTTTTTCCAGATTATCAAACCTTGAATTAATTTTTCTATCAACCCAATATAATATCTCATCAAAATCATAATAACAATATCGCAAAATAATAATCCTTTTCATTATAGATCAAGAATAATTTTCACTTTACCTTGTCAAACCCTGTCAAATTGTAGACAATTCTACCAAACTACAGTATCATACTTGAGTTTATTGTCACACCCTACATGGAGGCATGACTGGCGGGAGAAATAAATAACCAAAAGATGAACTTATGCAATGAATCTTTTGCAACATATAAATAACCATTGCAGTAAGTTTTGATATGCAATGGAGTTTCATTGTTGCCTAAATTATTAAACTATAGCAACATTAATTTAGCAACGTTTCAATAAATATTTCCTAACACTACAACTGCAACATTTACCTTATTGTTGCCCTTGATTATACATTATTTCTAATGCTTGTTTTATATGCTCCTCTTTTTTTTTTTTTGGCTTAATATATTTTGTCTTTTCTTGTTTCCTTTTCCCTTTAGCGTAGCCCGATGTTCTTACAACTTCATCTCGGCCAGCACTAGATCCTTCACTCTCTTCACTATAAGCACCACAAACCAACGGAGGAATCTTCCATTACAGAGGTTCTGAAGTAGAGAAATTTACTGGGTAGGTTCTCAATCCCCAGTGTAGAAGCTCCAAGATAGAGCACCGCTTCTTCGAGTATGTGATTTCTTCCATTATCGAGCACCACTCATTCGATTCCAAGTAGCTTAAGTTGAATATTACAGAATTGAACAACATTTATATCATTCTACATAAACACTTATGCTCCACAATTAGCTGAAGATCTTTCACTTGTCTTTACAAATTTTCTTTTTGTGGTTGGAGAGAAACTTTGTGCAATCAATATAAGGTAATATTCTTTCTAATAATCTTTAATCTAGACTTAATGTTTTCTTATAATTTATAATATTGCAAGCATATGTACATTAGCTATATACTCTTTATTTTGTGTTTTTTTTTTTTTTTCTTCCTAGGAATTTCTTTTGTTAGTCTTATTTTTTATTTCGGAAGCAACATCAACCAAGTTCATGCACATCCTAAGGGTTTGTTCAGGAAATTTGTCTCTTGAATTAAGTGGAAACTCTTTTAAAAGGGAAATAAAAAGAAAAAATGTAAAACGGCAGTATCTTAGACGCACATGTCTCTATATTCAAAGGATCACTATAATTTAACAAGTGTCATAATACTTTTGTAAATTATGTTACCTTCTTGGTTTTGCAATGTCTAGTAGTAGCAATAGCAATAGCAATTGAGGAATTTATTTCTTTGATACAATATTACACTTGAGGTCACAAAACTTGTTTGCGAGCTATATGCATTACTACTAATTCTTATCATGCCATTGACTGTTATAATCATCAATCTACTTTATATTTTCTCCTTTATATATAATGTACGTGTGCATGGTATTTGTGTTTATCCTAGAAGCACAAGGATGGACAATGATACAGCAAAATCAGGAAAAGTATACACCATTTTGACCCATTGTCTGGATGTTTTTATGGTTGCTAGTGTTGATTATTTGAGAGTGTATGAGATTTTTTCAGATGATTTGTGTTGGTTAGTATATGTTATAATCTAGCAATTCATTATGTAGAGTTTCAAGTTTGAGCATACCTGGGAAATAGTTTTTTATGTGAAGATACTTCTTGTATCTCAATAAGTAAAATTGCAGTAGATCACATATTAATATATTTGAAAATGTTGGTTATATCTTTCTGTACGTGGATATGAGTGTTTGTGTGGTTGATATAGTACTTCTTACTAGTGCTTCATCTAATGTTAGCATTTGATGGAAACTCTTTTTTAACCAACTGAAGTCAAACCTCTCTAACAAAATCTCCATTATTTTATTATAATACCTTTCAAAAGAGAGATAGAGAAAGAGACATCCTAGGTGTGTTGTAGTGGTGAGTGGTGTTGCAATATTTCTAATCTCTAGGCATAGGTTTTAATTTGTATTTGCATTATTGGGTTTCGTTTTTTAATGGGTTTATTTGTAAAGGTGGGATAGTTTAGTGGTTTAGTTTTTTAATGTATAAACTATTAAGTAGGAATACTGCTAGTTTGAAGAGTTTGAGTTCAAAACAAGAAAGCAAACACACACACATAGAGATGGGAAGCGGGGGGGGGGGGGGGGAGAGTGTGTGGCTACAGAACCCAATGATGGAAACCTAAGAAGAAAGGTTTAGAAATTGAGGCAATCTCTACTCTTGTTCTTGTTTTGTATATTTTTCTTTCTCACAACTTTTCTCTGCTAACCATGAAGCCTTTGTTTTGTTTTCTTAGCTTCATACCTCTTCTTCATTAATACCCACTTTATCTTTTTCTAACTGGAACATCCTTGACACCAACCCATGCAACCGGACCTCCATAACTTTCTCTCCTCGAGGTTTTGTTACTAAAATTAATATACAATCTGATGGAATATCTCTTCCTTTCGCTTTCTTTATAAACTTGTCATTTTTTATGCCAATTTCATTAGAACTATCCTTGTTGAGATTAGTGGTCGCTCTTCTCTTACTGTTATTGATCTTAGGTTCAATAGTCTTGTTAGGTCTATCCCTGTAAGTATTGGTAAGCTCAGAAACTTGGAGAGCTTGATTTTGAACTCTAACTAGTTAACTAGAAGAATCCCAATTGAGCTAAGCAATTGCCTTGGCCTAAAAATATTCAATTGTTTGATAATCAGCTAGATGGGACTATCTCACGTATGCTAGGAAAATTGTCCAAACTTAAGGTCCCACATGAGCTTGGAGATTGCAGGAATTTGACTACGTTGGGGCTAGTTGATACCAAAATATCAGGCTCTTTACCATCCTCATTGGGTCTGCATAGCAAGCTTTAGACATTGTCCATTTATACTATTATACTATCTGGTGAAATCTCACCTGATTTAGGTAACTGCTCTAAGCTTGTAAACTTGTTTCTTTATGAAAACAGTCTATATGGTTCTCCAGAGACATGCTTGATGAAATGCTCCAAATACATTATTTTTCTCTATGATTTTTATAACTGTTTCTTTTTTCTTTATAGCATTTTAAATTTAAAATTTATTAATGTAGGATTAACGTTTGTGTGGGCATGACAATATGTTAGATGATGAAGATGGTGTTGGAGAAGATGTGGAGATAAATGGAGATGACATATTGAAATATCCAACGATGATGATTTGTTAGGATATAAGAATATTGTTAGGTCTTTTGTTTTGTGTTAGCTACTTCTTTTATGAACTAACACTTAGTATTCTTAATTTTTATGATTTTGTAAGATTTTATATCTTATGGTTATTATTAAAAACTTGATTTGTTGTTAAGTACTATGAATTTATTAGAATATATGGAGTAATGATTATTATTTTACAGGTGTTATTTTCAAATTATTGGAAAAAACATTGTTAATTTTTTTTTTACTTTATTGCTAAAATAAATGAATGGCAACCCAAAAAAAAAAAAGCGTTGCAACAAATTTATATAGAACGATTGTTGTAATGATCCACAAAAACCATTGAAGAAGAGAAGTGTTGCAAACGATATTTTATGGTTGAGAAAACTATTGCAAGTTATAAATAGCAATGGTTACAAAGTGTTGTAAAAGACTCATAAAAAATAATTATCGATAATATATTCTGTAATGGTTCACAAAGTGTTGCAAAAGATCAATAAAAATTGTTGCCTATAAATGTTGCTATATGGTTCTAAATAAACTATTGCATTAGATAGCTGTTGTAATAGTTATTGAAGTGTTGCCAAAAATGTAACGAAAAAAATTGTTGCATTAGATAAAAGGCAACACAGTTTTAGACAACAGCTGCTATAACTGTTACTGAATCCAATAACAACAATTTTTCAACATTTCCCAACAGTTTTTAGCCATTGCTAAAAAGCAATTTTGTTGAGTGTTTATAGTCAATTAATACCAACATATCATAAATTTTAAAACAACTAAGTCTACACATACATAATTACGGAAAAATATAAAACTTGACAACCACAATTCAAGAAATACTCTATACAATCTAATCAAAACAATCAAAGCATACAAAGGATCAATAGAGTAACTCAGCCTTACTCAAAAATATCTTCCCCTACCGGGCATTTTCGCGCTCACACAACAAATTTATTCTCTGTACACAATCCATCCCACTGGAGCTTAGTAATCAATTATTTTAAAATAATTATCAGAATCATAATATCTCAGAATATTCTAGGTGCATCTGAATTCTATTTCATAAGTAAAAATCATTTCGAAAAAATATTTTTATTGGCCCTTATCAACAACAAACAAAATCACACATCAACATAATTAACTTAAGTCAATGAAACACTACACATACTTATTTTTTCATGTAACACATCTATTCAAATACACACACAATTACATATAATAATCTAAAAACCAAAGAGCACGTAATCCACTCATATTTTACCAGTTTTACTCGTCACTCCCTCTTGCGTTCAACCACAAGTTCCAAAGCTACAATCAAATTTTTCAAGTATTATTTAGTTTTTCCATATTATAAGTTATAACCTTTAAATTAGAATAATGAGTTACTAAGTTTCAAGTATTTATTTAAAGTTAACTCTTCTGTAATTGTTTTCACAACTTTCTTGGAGATATGTTTGATTCCAACTTGTATACTTCACCCAATTCAACAAAACCAAGTTTAAACATTATCTTTAAGAAGTTAAATATCATTCTTATTTATGAACTTCTCCTAAAAATAACTTTGAACTCACTCAATTCCTCACATGAACACAAACAGAACATTCGTACAATTTCTGGTTACCAGAACTGGATTCTAATGCTTGTAAAATTCTCATACTTGGAAATTAAATTATGAAACTTTCCAGTATAGTTTATCAAGATGTTAGTAACATTTCATCTTCATCACCCTACTCCTAATTCATCCATTAAGACCTTTTAACATCAGCTACATCAAAATAGGTTCAATCAAAACTAGAAAATCACAACCATGACTTCCAACCCCTCCAAAATACACATAACATGGAATTGAAACCTGAACCACTCCATAATTGTCCCTTAATATATTAGGAACAGTTCTTATTTAGAGCTCCTAAGCTAATTCCAGCCATAACCCTCGTCAAAGTCTTCCTAATTGTTTGACATGCATTTTACTTTCCTTCTTCTAATTGTTTGACATGCATATCCATGATTCCTATTTCTAAATCGAAAAACAACGATACAGGCATGAGATAAAAAAAAAAAATGGGTCTTATTAATTGATTTTGTCTCATTCTTTTTTCCCCTTGTCTGAAAATTTGTAAAGAATTCATTTTGATATGTTTCTTATAATTCTTACTGTGAATGTGTTTTGAAATTTGATCCTTTGTTGTGACTTAAAAGATAAATAACAATATATAAAAAAATTATAATCAAATCCAAGAATTGAGTTTGAGATGAGAAAAAACCAATTATGCGTTTCATTCCTTAACATAGATGGCCTTGGTGGTACCTATAAGATCATACTAATCAATTTAGTGTCACTTTATTTTTTCAACTATATAAATTAGTTTGGACATAGTTTGGGAGGCAACAGGTAGGCTGGTGGATCCCATAAGACTATTGGGGGCAGTATTATAACCTATGGGCTCCTATAAGTCCAAGAAGAAGTCTCAGTTTGCATAAGAAAGAGACACACCATGTCAAAGGGTTTGTTGTGCATACAGAGTGCTTAGTAATAGTTTTTAATAGTGGTTCAATAATCTTGTTCAATTTATCTATGCATATAATTAATAATAAATTTGTTTGTGTTAACTATATAGAGAGCATAATCGAGTCATGAACCTAATTGCTTGGTTTTTTACCATATTCACATAAATAAGAAGGGTGAATTTGTTGACACTAAATTGCAATGAACAATCATAGGTAAAAAATATACTTTATGGGAATTTAGAAGATAAGTTAATTTGATCAAGTCCATCTATTATTTTTAAGGGTCAAGATTTATGCACTTTACCTTCTAAAGCGCAAGGTATACTTCAATTTAAAGGATCCGAATCCCTATTCCATTAATTCTTTCCTTGGTTGCTTATTGTTGTTCCAACAAAATTAAAGATTTTAAGTATGATAGTTAGTAATTGTAAGTCTGACTATTAAAGAAAATATTTGTTTCTTTGTTTGAAACTATTGTTTATTCATGATGTAAGATTTGTTTGAAACATTTTTTAAAACATTTACTCTTTTCTTGATTGTTGATTCCGTTAACTAAACTTTCACTTCCATGAATTCAATGAAAATTAAAAATAAAGATTTAAATCGGGTTTAAGGAGAGAAATTAGATTTCATAAAGGAAAATAGAAAAGGGGCCAATGAAATTTCTCAATGCACATTTAGTGGAAGAACAATAGCATTCTGCCCAGCAGTTTGTAGCATTTGATCATTCTTGTTTTGATCATAGAATTCTACAAAAGAAAGAAGGTAAAGAACTAATTTTTGGGCCTAGTGCTGCAGCTGCAATATCTTGTGTTAGCTGGTGGTTATGGGTTGACGTCGTCATCTACAACTCCATTAAAGTCTCCTTCGTCCACCACCTTCATGGTTTGCTTAAGACATCCGTAACTCTCATATTGCATGTATAGTTTAAAATACTTCCCTTTGGATTATGTCTGATTGTTTGGTTTTTGCAAGAATTTTGGTTTTTCAAGCAAGTAGTAAAATGTCGTGTCATATGCCAAAATATTTTAGTTTCATGCTCGAAAGGCTCGAAGTAGCAGTGTAATATTGATACTCCACCGTCTCCTTGGAAACTTCTCTGTATTGGTTTATATCTATGATACAATAAAATATGGATGGATTTGTCGTTCACATATCAAATTGTTGAAGTTAGGTTGTTTAGTCTTTGTTTTTGGGGTGAATGTACTTGGCTATAAGAACTGGATGTCTTCAAGAGTAGAAAAAGGTGAACACTTTCAATTTAAATTCAAAAAAATTTGATCTTTTGAGTTGGATTATATAATGACTCATGATTTAAGAATGATTTTGTTTATATACATTATTAATGCATTTGGCCTCATATTAGACTAGATTCGATATGTTAACTACTACAATCTATATAAACAACAAAGATTTTCTTGCTTATATATATTGAATCAACATGTTTCCAAAATTTTCACCTCACATACACAATCACTTTTTAGCTAATTATAAAACTTTATTTTGCTTTTAAACAAATATATGTTTCAAATTATAGTTGGTTATGATCCACCTATAGTGATTTTCCGCCTAAGGGAAACTCATACTATAAGAAACATGACTACTTTCTGTACTTAGTATTTGAACTGGATACTTGCATTTGCAATATCTTATCCTTAAGTAATTAATTGAATATTTATATTTACACTAATTTATCTTTAAGTAACTAATTTCACAATAACATTTATAAATGATTTTTGACTAATTAGAAAATAGCCTTAAATTTAATATTTTTGTCAGGGGAACTAACAAATTAATTTGCTAATATATTCCATATTTTCTTTACTTTCATTTTATTCAAAACAATTATATATTGTTAATAAAAAAGGAGCCTCGAACAAATCTATGATGTACATAATTCCATTTATGTATAATAATGATAGATGTACAATTTTATGTAAATAATATTCGTTTAAAAAACTAGCCTTATTACATGTACTTACGCACGTGTGCAAGAGTTTTTTTTTTAAATAGTATAAAAACTATTATAATTGTTTTATAAAAAGGAGAGAAGAAGATAAGTTTTAGAAGATGTTATTATTTTTTTATAAAAATTAAAAAAAATGACTAATTGAAGTTAACGATACGTGACTTTTTTTTTTCTTGTTAATTCTGTTACTTAACTATAGGAAAAAGTCAATAGTGTCTAATAAATAATGGAATTTTAGTTTAAAAAGATGTCAACATTTAGCAGGGCACTATTCTCATGGTATTTGAATTAAAAACTATAGTATAGAGTATAGATAGATAAATAATTTAAAATTAATTATGTTAAAATAAAATATATAAATAAATATAACAAAAATATTATAATTTTCTTATTATTATAGTCTTATAAATTAACAAAATTAATGTTAAATTTAAAAATAAAATATAATATAAAATAGCGATGGATTGTATATATATATATACATAGAAACAATCCAATGATGTTAGCTATCTTCGTGCCAGGAGTGTGTAGGCAGTTGGGTCGAGTCGATTATGGAGTTATAATCAACCGACCTGATGAATTCGGTTTAGTAAGAATGTCACTCGCTAGAAAACTAGCCTAAGTCTGTTTTTTGATTTTGCAAACTGGTTGAATTTCAGTTTGGATGAGATGGGTCGATCAATTTTGGGCCTGTAGTTGGGCTTTCAAGATTTTTGGGCCAAATTTATTTTCACAGCCAATTGTCCAAATTTTAGGCCTAAAATCATTTTTTTATAGCATATTTTAAAGCCCATTTTAAGATATACTAGACCCAAAAGCTGTATCAATTTTTTTTCCCAAAATTGTGTACATTAATATATTTAAATAAATAGCATACAAATAATTCAATTACACTATACACATAATTAATTAAATAGCATCAATATATTTAAAGCCTGTATACATCAATATACACCAAAAATACTAACACCTCAAGACATCTGTTTACAATCAAACAAGTATCATTCAACATACAAACCAATTTTCTAACTCAATTTGCAAATGCATATACATTTTAGACTTGTATAAATCAATAACATTCAAATACTACATCTGCTGAGTTCTCTAATAAACTAAATATCATACATTCCAGAACCTGCATAAATCCATAACATTCAAACATTGCATTTGAGTTCACTAAACTCAACTTACAAATTTAAACTTCAAGCACAAACATAATTTAAACTTCCAACACAAGTATAACTCATTAACATTTAAACATTACACACATATTTAAGTTCATAGAATTTAGAAAACATAAGCCCTTATGTTAACAAAAAGGAATAGTTGTCATTAAATAAGTCAGCAAAATAACAACTTTCAAAGGTTGATCCACCAACTCAACAACCAACAGCCACAAAATCAACATCTTGCAACACCCAATAGACATCAATTTAAACAAATAGCAACACATCAGCCACCAATAAACAAGAAATTAAATTAACAGTGACTCACTAGTAGGCAGTAACTAGAAACAGTAGAGCAATAAAATCTTAAGGCAACATATCTGAGGTAAAGCAGTACCCCGATAAAATATATGTGATTAATTTTATCAAGGCTACCCCAATACTTGTCATGCTTTAACTTCATTTTGATTGCCATTCTTTAAAAGAAGAATCTTCTATAAGTGAGCACCAATGCTGCAATTTACTAAGAATGGTACGATACAAATGAAAATAACTATTTGAAGTGACATAAAAGGAACCATAGATCTTGTTAGTTGCATCAAAAAAAAAATCTTCAAAAACTTAACAAAGTTTTTGGCTACCTCCCAATCTTCATCACCAGGAGGAGTGTTTGACCTTTGTTGTTCCAATTTGTTGCAAGTATTAAATTCAAAAGTGTATTGCAAATCTTGTTCTTCTAGTTTATCAAAGACCTTTTGACACTTTAGGGCTGAATCCAACATTGAATAGATGAAGTTCCATCTACTGAGAACATCTAAAGATGAAAATGCCTTAGTAATCAACTTACAATCTTCGACATGCCTTTTGAACCTTAGTAGCCTAGATGGTCACACTTTCACATATTTAACAGTAAGCCTAATCTTTTGTAAAGCGATGTCTATATCCTTCAACCTATCAATCATAATTAAGTTTAAAATGTGAGCACAACATATATGGATTAGCTCACCTTGGAACACACTCTTACCCTAATCATTCACTTTTCTTTGAAAATATTTCATTCCTACATCATTTGCAGAGGCATTATCCACTGTGACACATAAAACCTTTTCCAACCCCCATTACAACAAGCATTTCTCAATGGTTTTCCCTATTGTCTCACACCCTATGATCATTCACTTTGCATAAATGAATAATTCTCTTATACAACTTCCATTTATCATCAACAAAATGGCATGTTAGGCATAAATAACTTTGGTTTTGGACTGAAGTCCAATAATCAGTAGTAAGGGACACTCTTTGTTGGTTAGCCACTAACCACTTCTTTAGTTTTTGTTTTTTACTCAAATACAATTGAAGGATGTCCTTGCAACTGTCCATCTAGAAGGCAGCACCATTCTTTGACAAACAGCACTCACAAAAAGCTTAAAACCCTCACCCTTTACATGTTTGAAAGGTAATTCATCTATGACAATATATTGCACTAATGCTTCCCTACTTGCCTTTTCATTAAACTTGTCACTAACAACAGCCATCCCCTTATTCACAACCACCCCATCGTCTATTTAACCATCTTTTTTAGCTTGCAAAAATGCGAGAACACTTTGAATAGCATCCCAGTTTTGGAAAAGGCATTTGAAAAATTTTTTACATTGATATGTTAGAAGATTCCTTAAGTTGGTTGTTCCATTATTTTTAGAGTCACTAGCATTTGTGGCACCACAAAAATCACATCTGGATCTACGTTTCCTACCTTAAGTATCCTCAACATGTGTAAAATAATTCCAAAACATCAGAATTGTTAATTTGGTTTCTTACCTTGCCCTCTATAACTACTTTTACTAGTTTTCCACTGCTAGCGTCCTCTGATTTTCTCTTTCTTTTCCTTGAAGAAGTATCAGCACTGACATTTCCTTCAATTTCAACTTTTTCTCCATTTGTATTATACACATTCAGCAATTCATCCTCATATTCCAAACTGTTAAAATTAAATCTCCTACACTAGCCATCTACAATAAAAATATTTTTTTTAATTACAAAAATCAAAATAGGAAATCAAGTTAAAAGAACATAACATGAAGAAGACATAAATTAACATCAATGTAACAAATAACATGAATTAGAATAACTTAGTTCAATACAAGAAATCTCTACAATATAGAGTTCAACAACATAATTCTCAACTAATACATGAAACAAGTTCATAATTAAACTATGAAAACTAAAAATCAAAAAATCTTATAAATAGTAACTCATCCACTTCAGCTACAGCTTCAAGTTCAACTTATTTGCATGAATCATGCAGCAAGTTTCTAGGAAAATGTACACATTTATTCATTAGATGATTTTTCAAATTTAATGTTCTATGGGTTTTAGGGTTAACAACATAGCTAGCTTCACAAAAATTACATTCATACATTTGTTTATTTTCTAGAGTTCCCCCAAGCTTAATGAAATATCTCAAAACCTATTATACTTCTGCTTTTTTTTTTCCTTGAAAAGCCCTCCCAATTTGTTCCTCTGCACTTTGAACACCTTTGTTATCCATCTAAACAAACAAAAAGCTACAATTTATTGCTAACTTTACATTTCCATTAACCAAGTCATTTTTCTAGTATAATTTCTATTTATGTTGCTAGCATATAGATTAATATTTTCTTTTTGTTTTGGGGTTGACTGCTATCTTCATATCTTACCAAGAAAAAAAAATGAGATAATTTAAGCAGTTTAGATTCCTCTCTTACATAAGTAATTATATTTCTACATGTAAACAACTTTCTTTTAGCAATTAGCTATGAATCTGAAATGTACTAAGATAGACTGGCACCAATAATGCATCTTGTATCAGTGATAAAAGATAAGCACCACTAAGCAGAATATTATACATTGGAAATATACACAAGAGGTGAAAGGAAAAGTCCTGTCTTAAGTAAGACAAAATACAAGAGTGCAAAACATCTGAACATCACAATTCAGATAGATGAACCTAGTCAATAACTAACATTTTAGGAAATGGGACTGGCTATATTTATTTGGGAGGAATGGCTTGAGAGAGAAATTATTTAAATGTTAGCTTTTTTAGGAACAATTGCATTGTAAAGATTAGCCATTTTCACATATTGTTATAAATTCACATGAACATAGGTTATCATAATATGAACTGGATGCATTTGGTGTTAAGTTGTGTTTTATTTGCAGTTTACTAATATACACAATAATCCTAGACCTGAGACCATAACTAAATCTTTGAAAACATTAGGAAACAATGACAGATTCAGTGATCTAGGTGAAAGTCCCTTGTTATTTGGTGAAAACTATCATTTGAACCTTCAAGCAACTAAACTAAACTATGATTTCTTTAAAGAAATCAAAAGTTCATTTGCACTAAATAAGGATAGAACTCAACTAAACTTAGCCCATATTTCAAGCAAGCAGCATATCGAATTGGAAAAATTAGTATGGATCCAAATAAATAGAGTAGAGCTGGAATCTTAGAGCTTATGGAAGCTGGAAGGAACCAGATTTAATCTGCTTCATATAGCTATGTCTTCATTTAGGAAATGACAATCTTAATAGAAAAATCAGTGATTCAATTGAATTCTATGGCTAAGAATGAAAAACAAACAAACACGTTATCTTCACTAGGCTAGAATGATTGAGCTAAGCTTCGTTCACATAACATGGCCTTCAATCGCACCATGTACCCACAATCCTACAATATTTGTAGCACCCAACATTTTGACTTCTAAAGGCATTATTCAAATAAAATCCCCACCTGTGAGGAATAAATTTTAAACCAATTGCGATTCAATCATCCTATCATCTTATTAAGAATGCAAAACTACAAAAGCTTATCTAGAAAAGGAACTAAGGAAAAGAACCAAATCTAATAATGCAATCGACAAGCTAACACCAATGCAACACAGATCAAAAATTAAAAAAGAAAAGAAACGGTAAAGATTTCAAAAAAAAAAAATTTGCGAAAAGACTTACTAAAAGTTTGAACCATTCAAACAGTTCACTTCTCCTACTTCGACTTCTAATAGCAGAACTATAGCAATAGCACCATGCCACCAAAGCCATACCTTGATCGTAGATCAAGCGTCTTGAAGGCCGAATGGAGTGTTTTATTGAGTTAGGTTTCTTGAAAGAGTTGAGAACATTGTGACTGTAAGAGAGAGAGAGGAAAGTGAGAATAACATTGAATTAAGGCTTCAGTCAATGAATGATATTGTACATCTCGGTGTACAAACAAAAGCATACATGACCAATAACACTTAAACCTATGTCATAATATTATTTAAAAATTATCTAGGCTATAAGGCGGTCTGGTCGGTTATCCGACTCCTTATTTTTTTTACTTGGTAAACAGACCTACCCCAAAAAATCCAAAATTATCCACCGCCTCATTCAATATGGGAGATGGGCTAGGTCGGTGTCAAACCATACAGGTCAGTTTTTTGGCCTATTTTGTGGTTGGGCCGAGTTGTATGCTCAACCTTACTCAATACATTTCAGATTCATAGCTAATTGCTAAAAGAGAGTTGTTTACAAGCAGAAATATAATTATTTATGTAATAGTGGAATCTAAACTGCTTGAATTGTGTCTTCTTCTTTTTTCTTCTTTTTTTGGTCTGGGAAGATATGAAGACATAAGTCAACCCTAAAACAAAAAGAAAATATCAATCTATATGCTTAGAACATAAATGGAAATTATACTAGAAAATGACTTGGTTAATGGAAATGTAAAGTCAGCAATAAATTGTATTTTATTTTATTTTATTTTTATTTTTGTAGATGGATAACAAAGGTGTTCAAAGTGAAGGAGGAACAAATGGGGAGGGCTCTTCAAGGAAAAGAAAAATATTACAAGTATCATGGGTTTTGAGATATTTCATTAAGCTTAAGGAAACTCTAGAAGATAAACACATATATGAATGTAATTTTTGTGAAGCTAGTAACCCTAAAACTCATGAAATATTAAATCTGATGGAATGGGGCTGAAACCTTTTCTAATAAGACATTAGTAATAGAAACCCAATTTTGTCTTAGTAAAAACTATTTTGAAAGTTTAATGGGTAATAACAAGTTACTATGTCTTGTAAAAACATTAAGTATAACTACAATAGCAATATTTTAGGATGTCAATGCAAAATTGATATATATGAAAGAAGAGTATTATACTCTTAATGAAATAAAAAGTACTATGATTTCACCTATATGAATATAGGAGTGGTATCGCTTCTAGCAAAAGATTTAAGGGTTATCTTTGTAAATAATCACGAATACAAAAATAGCACATGGCCATATATACGTGCCAAAGCCAATTACAAGATAAAAAGAAATCTGGATAATATTATGCGTGTATACAGTTTTAGTTCTAATATAAGGAATGTTGGTTTAATCTGCGGACACCAATTACTTTATTATGACTTTAAAGTGTTTACACTAGTAGAAAAGTTTAAATCTTAACGATACTTTCTATGAAGCATGATATTAGGATGGAACTTTAAATTACAATTTAGTGGGGGACTGTTGGATAAATTGCAATTTAATGTTGCACATTAGAAAGCCAAAAGAAAAAATAAATAATTTTCTTTGGTTAATATTGATGAACAATTTTATTAATTACTTAAATTTGAAATTATAAGCATAACTATTTTGTGTCTTATCATTATTAGATATGACTGTTCAACAATGACTTTTCTTTCTTAATAAGAAGGCTTCCATTAGCAGATGTCTTTTAGTATAAAACTATAAGGCTTTGTAGAAATCTTGGAAAACACTTCTCTGCACCCTAATTGTATGCAGAGAATATTTTTTTAAGGACAATATTGTATCAACAATATACTTCAAAGCTATTAGTCTATTATTTATGCTATTAATTTTCTTATATATAAAATAAGAGATCTATCACTCTCAATAAAGAGAGAAAATATTCTATGCTATCTAGTTAATACATAGCTCAGAAAGTCACGAGGCAGTGTGATGTGAAATTTGGATTGGAGAATTTAGGTTTCACCACATGAGTTTTGACTTATAGATATATACATTAGATCAAACAATTTAGAATTTGACATTAATTCATACTCTCAGTATATCAATTTTCACTTGTAAGTAAGCCGAGAATTTCTCATTAATAGGTAAATCAAAAAGTATTTTGATTTAAATTAAAAATAGGGATCTAATTGAAAATACATTAATTTAATGAGACCTTAGTTTAATATAAACTTAAAGGGTCACAAACAAGATAATGTAAATTGATTAAAATAAATTTTGGACTTTAGAGTTTAGTAAACATCCAACTTAAGTGAGGTTAGACCTCAAAAGAAAAGTACGTAACTTTTATAAAAATAAAATAAAAAAAATATCATAGAGAAAACCAAAGTTTTTGCTTTAAAGAATTTTGCCAAACTGAATGTTTGTAGGTTTTAGCAAGCCATCTCGGAATTCTTGATTGATTCATTCATTTGGATATGCTTAAAAGTTATACACCCTGTGCCATTTTACAGATCATCCTAATCATTTTAAGAGATAATTTTATTTATTAGATCAATATAAAATCTTGGTTTATAAACAATAAAGCAGCTCCTAGGAATTTAGTTATGCCACAGTAGATAAATTAAATCAATTGTACATTACATTAAATATTAATTATTTGTTATCATCAAAGTCAAACCAAGGTATTATTAATTGAATTAGCATTTGATTCAACAGCAATCGTGTGTTATGCATTTTGTGTGATTCATATGGTCTCATTCTTGAATGTTTGATTCCTAGTGCTCTCTTGCATAGCTAGACTTTGATAAAATGGTCCACAAGGCACTCGGCTTGCCTTGATCGTACTTTCTCAGCAATGATTGCAAATATACTTGTACATGTACAAAAACAAAAACAAAAACACAATACAACATATGCACGTTCCAAATAAGCAAGTAATAAAATATACAAACCATAAAATCATCGTAGCAAAGTTATTTGACCTCTACTAATTACTAAGAATATGTGGGTACAAGGTCTTGGAAGACAAGTCTCATCCCCTCCAGCAAGTAGTCGAAATTTTCATATTTCTAGAGAACGCCCGCCCTATATAAAAATCAAAGCTTAAAAAAATATTTAATGACCACACAAAATAAATTAATCTATCAAACACCGACAATAGAGATCACAGGTATGTCTTCCTCACTCTCAAACTTACCATCTAACTTGATAGGACTAAGGGCCTATCCCACCCTGCCGCTTGTCTACAGTGTACTCCTCACCAAGAAAATAAAGTAATTAAACACTTTCTTGATTATACAATACAAAAATTACTAGGAATAAAATCATACATTTAGACCCGGGAATACTCATCATAACTTTTCTAAATTTTTAGTCAAACATAAGAAAAATAAATAAGTTACTAGATAGATGTTAATCTCTCATGAAGGAAAAGAAAGTGACTGGCTGAAAGGAGAAAAAACAAATTTACAAGGAATAAAACAACCAAATTCAGAGACGGAACACTCGTTGAAAAGGTAATAACAAAATAAAGGACCCACATAAAAAATAATAATAAAAATCTTTATTTTCTCTAGATTTCAAACTTAGATAATACATAAACACTACTGAAATTTGAATTCTACTGCTAATTTATGAGCAATTAGAAGGAAAAAAAAATGAGATTATGAAGACAGAGTCGTACACGCAGCATTGCCCAACTCCAAATGGCAGAAGATTTACGTAGTACAGCATTACTTTGGTATTCCCCATAAACCACAACACATGGATAAATCGTAGGATAGGTTTCATGCTTTGACACTCTGTCTTTTTAGCCATAACCTGCAGAATATAGAATTGATCGAATAAGCTTTTTTAGCTAGAAAGAAAAACACACCAGGCACAATTGAGTGTTAAGCTTTTCCATGACTAGGAGTCCTTCGAGTAGCGTATTACTATTAGCTAATATTCGCACTACTTTTCTCAGGGAAAACAAGGCCAAGTACTGTGCACTCGGAAACTTCTTGGCATGAAAACGATTTAGTAGAAGTCATTCAAGTTTTCAAAGGAATAATATTACATGTAAGTTCAATCATTCGGTGCATACAGGCCCATCCTTCAAGTCTTAAGTGCCAGCTGTTCTTATTTCTTGTGTCACCATTGATGTCAATTCTTACATTCACAATGAAACAACAGCCGATGAAGTTGGAATCTGAGTCTCTCACGAATCTAATTCTACAGACAATTGTCATACTTCTGTTCTGAACGGAATCTGCATGACCCAGCTTTTGAAGAAAAACAAGTCGTTAATTCTAATACTCTACGACTGCCAAGATTACAAGAGTCCAAGTTGACAAAAACTGCCTTTACTGCCCACCACCCTAAACCCACCAATATTTTCCTATTCTCGCAAGAAATGTTAAATTAAAATCTTTTCCTCTTCACACGCGAAATATCATCAAACCCATCATCACTCCACACCTGCCCACCATGCCTGTAATTGGCTTCCAGATCATCTATGTTCCTCGTCCTTCTGGGTACATTGGTTGGTCGATTTTTAATTCGTCTGTCAAACTCCCTTTCCCTTAAGTTGCCTCTTTCATGGAACTCATGGAATTCTGAATCATCATCTGTACAAAATCTATAAGGCCTAGGACCATTCTCTCCATCAAGATGGAAATTCTCACCAACATTATTACCATTATTATAGGGAGGCCTAAAATTTCGAACAAGTCCACGTCTCTCGCCAAACCTCCTCCTCTCATCATTGTTTCCCTCACCACCTAGCTCAAGTAATTGGCCAGAATGTATGGGTCCCCCAAAGTACTCCTCGTTACCTGTTCTTTCTCGGGGTTCTACAACATTAACCCTCCTGTTTCTGAGCAAAATCCGCCCAGATGGGCTCCTGCCAGAAATGACAGACCTAGGATGACCATGCTCCCGTCCAGAATCTATGTCTCTCATATGATTTGATGGCCGTGACATATATGAAGGGGAACCGTGCCTTCTTATTACCCTGTTGCCAGGAAAAATAGTACAGTCAGGAGAAGATCTCATTCTCTCCACCCTATACACTGGTGATCTACGATGTGTAAGTCCTGGGTGTCCACCAAACCCTTCCGGTGACCTCCTTCTTGGAGATCGTCTTCTAGGAGAGGACCATGGTCCAGGAGACCGAGTTCTAGACCTCACTGGAGATTTTGAACAAAGGTGAGGAGGGCACCTTCTCTGGATCGAAGAGAAGTTCCTATTCCCCCGTGCAAAACGACCATCCAGCCCCTCAAATGCAGGTTGGGGACATGTAAACATGGGATCTACATCATCAGGAAATCCCCTCATGAACTTCTCATTATGCCTTATTCCAACCAGCTCAGAACCATCATCTTCACCAATGTATCTACTTGGGCTAATATTTCTTGGAATTCTGCGACCTATTTGGATACCACGTGCACTTGGTACATCTCTACCTCCAGGAGACCTCCTCCTTGAGGCAACATTATGACACATTGGATCCTCATCACTCAAGGGCTTCCTCCCTACTCGACCAGTACTGACAAATGAACCATCTGGTGCAACATTATTGTACTCTAGATCAGTATCAGCAACAGCTGATGCATATTTATTCCTGGGGGTGCGAAACTGCCTTGGACCATAAAAGTCGGGAGCAAAGCTTCGGTCAGATTCCCAATCGCCATGCAGTGTGTCTGACCGACTAGTAACCCTCCCTCTGCCACGCACAAAATTTAGTCTAGGGTTTCTATGTGACTGATGTTGATACCTCTCTCTCGAAAATTTGTAGAGACCATCAATGTATATTTCATCTCTGGAAAAGAAAATGGTAAGACAGATAACATATAAAATAAATGCAATTACGAAATGCTGAAAGTAGGAAAATGGGAAAACAATTATCACCTTCCTCTATGTAATTTGTCTCCATCAATTGCATCATATGACAATATCTCTCTTCCAGCTCGTGATGGCAGGGACCTGCCAGAAATAGACCTAGTTTTACTAGGAGATGAAGCAGAAGAAGTTCCAGACAAGTTTATGATCCGCCCCTGATTACCTCCACTGCCAGCATCCTTGGTTGAGCTGTCATTAGAAAATGCTTCAATCTTAGGCACAGCAGAATCAATTTTTATAACCGTCTCAGGTATTTTAACACTCTCATCTCCACACTGTGCAATGTCTACTCTGGGACTTCCATCAGCGGCTTGGGCTAAGGATATTTCAATCTCCAGAGCCTTTTGAACATTTTTCCTTTCAGAAAGCTCAAATGGTTTTTGCTGCAAGGCCCTGACAGGCCTCTTCAGATCAGCTCCACCTGTTGGTTTTACATCAGCCAATGATCTCTCACTTATTTCACTGTCAACCTTACAATCATTTTTATTCAGTTCACAAGGACTTCCTGTATTATTGTCATTCTCCTCAACATGGGATGCAGTGGGATAATCATCACCAAACGGTCCCCCACTGGCCACTTGTTTATTATCATAACTACTGCAATCAGCATGTTCTACTTCTCTTACATCACATATGTCAACCTCTATTTCAGTATTCACTAGTGGCTCGCGGACCTCACCATCTTCATAGTCATCATCTTCCCTGCCAGCTTGCTCTTTATCCATAGAAACAGCTAAAGCATGATTACCATCTGACTCATACTCAGATTCATAATCATCATCTAATTCATCAGCTAATAAAGTAATTTTTTCGTCATCACTTACACAACCCTCACTGTTACCCATAGGATCGGGTGGAAACTCATTCATGATTTTCAACCTGGCGCCCATGGGATCACCACCATTTTCCTCTTCAACTCTGGTTTCCTTCATGCCAGTAGCACTGGATTCTGAACCATCTTCACCCATAGTAGATATGGTAACTGTTTCCAGAGCAACCTGCCCTGCAGTTTGGCATGCTTCCTGAGACACACTCACGTCTAGATGCAGGGCTTCAGTATGAGCGGGACTTTGCACATGATTTTCTACATCCCCACTAGCATCCCTGCCAGCAGTCAACTCTGCTGAACAAAAAGATTTACCTGGAGTGGATGCCGTCTCTCTAATTATTGGCATTGCCATAGCATAAGGACAACTATCTGACCCTTGCAGCATCTTTATACTCCCTTTGTGTGAGATCCCCCCTGTTGTCTTGAGTATTTCCTGACTAACCACATGACCTGGTTCTGATTTTATAGATTTAGGATCAACTAGGTTCAAAGTACTATAGTTTGACAACTTGAAAGCTTCAACACTGAACCGCTCAAGTATTTCACTCTTAAGAGTCACACTATCTAATGATCCCACAGAACTGGATTTAGTATCCTTCAAACCTGTTTTTATGTTCTCATCTATTGGTTCTGATTTAACAGTCCTATTACTAACCATATTCTCATCACCAGTAGATGCTACTGCACTTGGTGAACCTAAAGTAGAAATATCACTACATGGATTTACTTCAGCAGATCTCACAGAAGGTTCCTCTGCAAATTTATCACTAGATGGATTTACTTCAGCAGATCCCATAGAAGATTCCTCTGCAGATTTATGCACAAATGACAAAGTAAACATATTGTGCTTGAACTGGCAATCCAATGTAGATAACATAGTAGTAACCCTGTTTTCACTCTCCAAATTTGTCAGCTTTTCAGAAGTGACACCAATTCCAGGAATACCAGTAGGACATATTGAAGGTTTTATATCAAGTGCACCACCAGCAGATTTTGAAACATCAAAAGAAGTTCTTCCTTTAGCTGCACCATTTGCAGTTTCTTCCCATGCATCCATTGTAGTATTTAGATCCCAATTTGCCCTGTTAGAATGAAGATGGGTACTGCCTATATCTAATTCAGCATCAGACTTTAAACACTGAGTACTGCCTTCTTCCTTGCTTAAAGATAAGTCCAGTGAAATGTTTTCAGCATTTTCCCCCCTCTGGAAACTCTTATCAATTTCTTGACCCACCAAAGCTGGAAAGAAGTGTTCCTTCAAGCCCAAAGATAAATCAGTACTCTCAGGAACTACAGAAATTTCTCCTTGAAATTTACCTTTGACTTGATTTTTGCTAATTTCTGACCCTGTATTAAGTGTGAGACATTCCTTTGTAGCTAAAAATAACTCAGAATTTCCCCTTATCATCTCAGATCCCAATTTTTCATCATAAGATGTAGCAGTAACTCTTTTATCTTTGCTGCCCATGTCTTTGTCAAGAGTACAAGACTGAATTGCAATATTTGTATCCTCAAGCTTGGGTCTAAGAGAATTAGAATTGCTTTGGACAACATTAGCTTTTGTAACATCAAAACTTCCTTTACTTTCTTCAGAGAATATATTCTTATTAGTATCCGATAAGCTAGACGAGCTTGTTGAAAGAGTAGATCCCTGTGATGTGCTAGAAAGTTCTTTCCTTTGTACATCATTTTCTTTTGGAAGTGAACAAGGTTCCTTGGAAGGAGACAAAGAAGCATGAATCAAAGGAAACCACCTTTTCTTGATAGGTGCACCAGCAATACTAGCATTTGAAAGAGTGGAACCCTGAGAAGAGCCTGAATGATCCTTCCGTAGTAAATCAGATTCTTCTGGGAGTGAACTTGGTCCCTCTGAGAGAGGTGAAGAAGGCCGAATCAAAGGAAACCTTCTTTTCTTGATAGGCACACCTGCAATAAAATCACTAAACTGCCCCGCAAAGGATTTAACCCCAGTCTGTCAATAGAAGATTCAGTAATCAATATCCATAAAAGAAGAAATTGGTACGGTTCTGTAATCCTAGTTAGCTGTAAATCAGAAAGGAAATAAACACCTCTTCATGTCCTGAAACAGGCATGACTCCAATATTTGCTGACAGCTAAAAATACTTGTTTCTAACTTCAACTACCAATCTACGTCTTCAAGCAATTCCTCATAAACATTAAAAACTGAAGATAATTAGTCTTCCAATCCTAGCAAAATAGGTTATGCTCCCTACAACTCGCAAAGCTTTAAGGGAATCCTTGCAAAATAGGTTATACTCGCTACAA
This sequence comes from Quillaja saponaria, assembly GCA_029379385.1. Classification (NCBI taxonomy): domain Eukaryota; kingdom Viridiplantae; phylum Streptophyta; class Magnoliopsida; order Fabales; family Quillajaceae; genus Quillaja; species Quillaja saponaria. Next base: position 17,758,645 of record CM055608.1, on the reverse strand, counting down.
CTTGCAAAGCTTTAACGGACACTCAATGACTAAAGGGGTTGTAAAACCTGCATAAATGAAACATAACACCTATAGCATCAGAAAAAAGGTCAAAACTGATGATCAAATATGACAAACAAGATGAGTCACAAATCTTGGTAACAACTTATGACTGAACCACATAAAAACGCGAGATTCAAACACATACATTAGCAGCCAAAGAACATCAATGATTTTCTCCTTTCGAGAATTAGGTACTCAACAGATCTCAAAACATAATCCAAGACCAGTCTATTGTAACAATCTAACCTGTTCCTCAAACTACACCTAAGCAGTGTTAATGGAACACCATAAGAATAACCCGTACAAACAAATAGACCCCAAGTAATCCCAATACACAAACACAGACAAAAGAGAGTAGATGGCAAGTTCTAGATTACGACCTTCCCAGCAATTAAGAGTCTAAAACCAGACCCATGTTAACAAATCTTCAACACCACTCCGGTGGAAACTTGATCCAAAATTAACTCTTTCATCAAAACTTGCTTTTTGTTACGATCTTCGCTAAAAGGTAAAAACAGAAAATCGATCATCGAGTAGAGAAATCAGATCTTCTACATCATAATAAACAGAACAAAAGAAAAACAAAAGTGCCCAAAACATGTGCAGGAAATTAAATTCAAATCAGAAATTGACAAAAGATCGAAAAAGACGACGAAGAAATTACCTGGTGAGGAGGAAAGGAAAAAAGAGGCATTTGGTCAAGCACTGCTGCTTCCACGAAATAAAGGTCGGGTGGTTGGTGGACGCACAATAATAACACTAATATACAGAGAGAAAAGGACTCGAAATATCTAATGGTGTTAGGGTTTGTGTTTTAATTTTTATTCACTTTGTTTATCGTCGTATACAATATACTTGACCGACATGAAAACGGTCAAGAAAAATTATAATTCAAATTCTGGTACAGGTACAGGTAATATTTTTAAATGTAGAAATAATTTATTATATTAGAAAAATAATATAAAATAAAAAATTTTAAATTTTCTAATTTCAACAAAAAATAATTTATTTTTATTAAATTAAAAACAATTATCTATATATATATAAATCAATTCGAACATACCTAAATAAAAAAGATTACATTTTTATCTTTGGAATCTTAATGTGGCGTATTTGACATGGCCAGTTTTCTATCTTTTGCTCTTTAAAAAAAATTATTTTTCTTGTTTATGCTTCTTTTCCTCTTTTTATCTTTCTTCTTGGGTTTGAAAGTTGAATCTGCTATACGTGGGTTACCTGCCTAGTGGGGTTGGGCCTTTTGTTTTTTTATTTTCCTTTCCTTTTGGAAGAACATGAATGCACGACTAGGGCGAGCATACAACTCGATCCAACTGCAAAATCAGTCTAAAATCGACTAATATGGCCCAGCACCATCCCAGTCCGTCTCTTATATTAAATGAGGGGGTGAGTAATTCTAAATTTTTTGGATCAGATCAGTTTATCTGGTTGTAAAAAAATATTAATACTCCACTGTCTCCTTAGAAACTCCTCTGTATTAGTTTATATCATAAAATATAATAAATTATGGATGGGTTTGTCATTCACATATCGAACTGTTGAAGTTGGGTTGTTCAGTCTCTGCTTTTGGGGTGAATGTACTTGGCTGTAAGGGTGAACAATTTCAGTTCAAATTTAGAAAAATCTTTTGAGTTAGACTATATTATGAACCATGATTTATGCTACATGATTTAAGAATGATTTTGTGTATATACATTATTAATGCACTTAAACTCATACTAGACTAGATTCGTTAGGTTAGGTTAACTTGTATAATCTATATAAACAACATACATTTTATTGCTTATATATCAATATCAACTTGTTTCCAAAATATTCACCTCACATACACTATCACTTTTTAGTTAATTATAAAACTTTATTTTGCTTTTAAACAAATATATGTTTCTAATTATTGTTGATTATGATCCACCTTTAGTGACTTTCCGCCTAAGGTGAGTAACGCAGGGAGGAAGCAATAAAAATAAGGCTAATTACTTCAAACACTTAAAACATCCTTACGCACAAGGAAAATTATCAATATGGTGCACTAGAGATATAAAACAAAGATATAAAATCTTGATAAAATGATTGAATTATTAGATGATTTTATAACTCAATAGAAATCTCTATTTATATAGGTTCCATGTACTAACTAACTCACATCTTAGCGATGTGAGACTAAAGACAATATATTATATTTATACTAGTAGTCACTAACTCCTACTTCTATTTCCTATGGGGGACTAAGAAAAACATAAAACTAATAACTAAGAGAATTACATCATAATTATTAAAATACAAGAAATTAAAATAATTTAATCTTCATTCTTGTCCTACATCAGTGAGCTCATACTATAAGAAACATGACTATTTTTCATACTTAGTATTTGAATTAATTGAATATTTATATTTACACTAATTTATCTCTAAGTAATTAATTTCACAATAACATCTATAAATGATTTTTGATTGGTTAGAAAATAGTCTTAAATTTAATATTTTTGTTAGGGAAACTGTTAACACCAAAAAATTATACAAGGTGTGGGCTAAATTTGTTCGGGCTAGTCAGTTAAGCGTCAATCGGCTAGTGAGCTAAGTTGGCTAACTAAATTTGGGCCTAATTCAAATTATGTCAATTAGGTTAAGACCTATTCAGCAGGCCACTTGGTTAGTAAAATTAAGCCTTATCTAGTATTATTATTCAAAAATAAGAAAGGATAATGGCTTGGTTTTAAATCCCATTAAAATAGGAATTTTCAGGATTTTAAATAAAAAGATAAAGTTGTTGGGAATGGTTCAACGGAAATGATAAAGATAAGACTTATTCAATTTAAAATTGGTCTTTCAATGAGCTTGGACACTTATTAGACTTATGGACTCATTGAAGTTAAATTGGGCCAGTCAACTGATTGGAGCTATTGGATCTGCCAAGTTGGACCAAGTCAAAGGTAGTTTAGTACACTTAAACCACTTTCAACGTCAAATCCTATTTCTAAGGAATTATGGAGATAAGGGGCATCAGAAAATCTTATTTGGACTAGCTGAGGCAGAAATCGGTTGCTAAAATTCTAGGCAAGTCAACTGACAGAGGCTGTAACTCATTTTGGTTGTTAGCCATGCTCTTACATTGGTGGATACTTAGTCAAGAAGTTAAGAGAGAACATGACAGATAAGTTTAGTAGGTTAACGACTATTTTTTCTTATATAAATAAGACTAGCGTCATCAATTGTAAACACAACACTCCAACGTCAAACACAAACTTATCAATTCAATTCTTATTTTACATTCAACCTTTATTCTTTTATTTACAGCATTTCTTTACATGCCTTATTTATCGTTTTCTTTTACAAATTAATGCTCAGTAATTACTTTTCAATTCGAACCAAATCACTAAGAGCTTTATTTAGTATCCTAGGAACCTATTGTCTAAGAAACAGATTCCCTTTGGAATTTCCTACTTCGGCAGTACCATCTCCTCAGCTAAGGATTGATGTACCAACTGTGGAAGGAGTATCATCTATTTAGCTGAGGACTGTTGCACCAACTGTGGAATGAGATGGAACTTCTAGCCATCCTGTAGTGATGACCATTTCTTTTATCTGTCAACAAATCGATTTGGGGCTCAATGATTTGATGTACCAGATGTCAAAACAACTAGCCAAGATCGTGAAGCTGATGGTCCACAATGTCCAAGAGCAAGTTCAAAGGACTTCCCAACAGCCACAAGAGTATTTTGCAACCTCTTTCAACGGCGAATAACCAGTTCCACAGCCACAAACAGTCCCTTTCTTAGCTACACCTAGAGGGCAAGTGGTTACTGAATCTATCAGTCAAGTGGCACAGTCGAATCCATAATACTGGAAAATCCAAATGGCCAAGAGACCACTAACTGTGTCAGGTACTCTCAGATTGTCATCAATACTAACAATTTACTGAATCCTCATTCTTGTTAGACCTTACATAAATAATTGAAATTACTCAATTTCTAATTTATTCTTTCACGTAATGATGTCGTAAACTTATATGTCTAGACTTCTTATTATAAATATTGTTATAAGCATTAGACATTGTTGTCTTACTATCACAAAATAAGAAATTTGTTAGCATTGGTTGTGGCCACAACTTAATATCCAGAAACATATTTCTTAACCATTATGCTTCCTTTCCAGTAGCTGCTAGTGCTATAAATTCTAATTGCATTGTAGAATGAGTTATACAAGTCTGCTTCTTTGATGCCCAACTAATGTCACCTCTTCCTAATGTAAAAATCCATTATGTAGTGAATTTATTATTACCAGCACTTGGTATCCAACTTGCATAAGTATATCCTTCTACCACAATAGGATAACCATTATAACAAAGTGTCAAGTCTCTTGTTTTCTTAAGATATCCAAAAATTCTGGTTATAGCTTTCTAGTGATTACAACCATGATTGCTTGTGTATCTTGAAAGTTTACACACAACAAATGCTATATCTAGTCTAGACTAATGCATACATGAGGATTCCAATTGCACTTGCACATTCAAATTGTGCTATCAATCTTCCAAGATTTTCTATTAACTTCATACTAGAATCATAAGGAGTATTTGCTTCCTTTATGCCAAGATGATGAAACTTTTGAAACAATTTCTCAAGATAATAAGATTAAGTCAATAGAAAACCCTTACTATCTCTTTTTACTTTTATTCCCAAAATAGTATCTACTTCATCAAGATCTTTCATCTTAAGTACCGAAGTCAAATACTTCATCATTTCAATTACTTCAAGCATATTAGTGCCAAAAATCAACATAAAGGCACACAATTACTCCATAATCTTTAATAAACTTAGTATAAATACATTTATTAGCACTATTATGAGAAAAACCATTCTTTAGAATAGAATTGTCAAACTTTTCATGCTATTGCTTTGGAGCATGCTTTAAACTATAAAGAAATTTAATTAATTTACAAACTTTACCTTTGTAATCATCAAGCACATAACCTTCTGGTTACTCCATTCTTTTTCTCTTAGATCTCTATTTAAAAATATTGTCTTAACATTCATTTGATGAACATGTGAATTATATATTGATGCCAAAGCAAAAAGTAATCTTATGGAAGTAATTCTACTGGGGCATATCAAAATAATTAATACCTTCCTTTTAAGAAAAACCTTTTGCAACTAATCTTACTTTGAATGTTTGCACAGTACCAACTATATTGTATTTTCTTCTAAATACTCCTTTGCTTCTTGGTTTTGAATGAATAGGTAAATCTACTAAAACCCATGTGTAGGATATAATTGAGTCCATTTTATCATTAACAGCTTCTTTCCAAAAAGTTGCATATGTAGAAGACATTGTTTCTTTAAAGATTTTATGATCATCCTATATATTTAATACCATGGGTATTTTATTAAAAACCTATGTTCAATTTCCTTCAATAAGGAAAACAATTGACTGAGAGTCAATAAAATCAGAACCTAAATGTTTTCATTTTTGGTTCTTTGGCTCCTTCTTGGTTCAGATAGAGCATTATCATATATTCTTTTTTCAGGTATAATAGGAGGATTCAAGACCAAATCATAATTAACATGATTTTGATTGGATTCTATAAAAACAGCTTTGCTAGAATCATGCACAAACTTATTTTAATAAATTCACCATGTATAGATTCTACTATGACATTTGATTGTAAATCCAAAAATTTATATGCTTTTGAATGTTGTGCATATCCAAAAAAAATATTTTAGCACCCCCACGTCCTAGCTTAGTTTTTTGTAGGTCAAGAACTTAATAATATGCTACACACGCCCAAACTTTTAAATAGTTTAAGTTAGGGCTCATAATATGCCAAAGTTTATATCGAGAAATTTGTGTTTTCTTAGAAGGTATTCTATTATGAAAATGGCATGCAATTAATAAAGCTTCTCCCCATAAATCATTAGGCAAATAAGCATTTAATAACATTGCATTAGTCATATCAACTAGAGTCATATTTTTTCTTTCAACCAAATCATTCTGTTGTAGTGTATAAGAAGCACTTTTCTGATGTATAATACCATGTTCTTAACAATAGTCATTAAACTCATCAAAAAAAATATTCTCCTCTTCTATCACTTCAAAGAATATTAATTTTCTTCAATTTTTGATTTTCACAGCAGTTTTATAGTCCTTAAACTTTTGAAAGGCTTTATCTTTTGTTTTAAATAAATAAACAAAAATGAATCTTGAACGATCATCTATAAATATAATAAAATATCTTTTTCCTCCTCTAGTTAATTGCCCATTTAGTTCACATATATCAGAAAGCACAAGATCAAACAACTCAGTGTTTCTATCAACCTTAGAAAAGGGTTTCTTGGTCATTTTTGCTTGTATACATATTTCACATTTATCCTAATAATTATGTTTACATGTATTATAACCATGCTTAGCCATAAAATTCAATTATTGAAAATTCAAATGTCCTAATCTAGCATGACATAAAGAAATATCATACCCAACAATATAAGCCGAAACCTTATTTATTTTATTATCCCTTATTACATTGGCATTAAGCTACATAGTTGTATCCCTTTCTAACAAGCACACAATTCCTAGATTTTATTACATTGTCGAATTCTAAGACTATCTTGAATCCTTTCTTACAAAGCAAACAAGCAGAGACTAAATTCTTGCTAATTGAAGGAACATGAACGACATTTAGCGGTGTAAGTCTTTGTCCAGAAGTAAAGTCCAATTCAACAGTTTCTTTCCTCAGAACTTTTGTAGTAACATGATTTCTCATTACAGCTTCTTCTGGTGTATCAATTTCCTGTGAATGTCTTGAAACAATGCCTAAATTTGCACACATGAAATTGTTGCGCCAGAATCAAGCCACCAATCTTAATTTGTTAAAGCAGCATTAACCATGTTTATTTTAGTGATCATTCCAATGCTCATTTAAGACACCATGGTTGCAAGTTTAGTGTTAGCATTAGTTTGCTTTGTTTGAATTCCCATAATTCTAAAATTTTCTTGCTTTTTTGAACTTGCCCTCATGAATAACATGACCTTTCTTTCCCTAATGAAAGCATGTCAAATTTTTCTTTTTATTATGAAATTTCTTCTTAAGTTGCTGCACTTTTTTAGAACCATCAGAATAATTTTCATCACTAACATAATTCACTTTAGAATTTGGGATCATGAAATGTGTCTCTCTTGTACGTGTCTTATACTCAATTTGTAAATGAGTATAAAATTGTTCTACAGAAATAGAATCAGCAGAAAAACCTCTATATATAATACCCTTGTAAGAGAGCAAATTATATCAGAGAGAAAAACCTTGTGATAAAACACCTTTTAGAGTAGATTGAATATTTTGCAAGAATGATAACAAATTTGTGAGTGTATGCTTCAGTGATTGTAATATTCTCCAATAATAGCTATAACTAGCTTAGTGCTTGCCATGGACATAACCTATATTAGGTGAACCACTTAAATCGGGTGTCTTTTATTGCTTTATTTATGTTATTTGTTATCACTGCATTGTTAGATATTTAATAGTTTTCACTTCTTCTTCTTCCTTCTTGGTCTTTCTATAGAAACCCTCTATTTATAGAGATTTTGGGGAAAGTTAGATGTATACAAGGAAAGATTTTGTTGGATGAATTTTATAGTTGATTTACATGAATGTTTCATATTTTATTGATGTCATATATGATACATGGCATGATTTCATTAATCATTTTATATGATTGATTTATTTGAATAATTTTGATATCATATATACATGTGAAGCAATTTCGTTGGCTAGAAGTATATGCTTACAACTAACACGTGTCCTTTCAAGATTTGATCAAAGTTTTACCTTTTACAACATGGAATTACAACCCTTGGCACTCAATAGCAATGATTTTAAAAAATGAATCGAATTGGACAATAGGACTCATTGAACCTTTATTTGAATGGTAGCTATAAAAGTGTTTTGGTGGTTAAATCGTGTGAAGTCAATAAAAATCAAAAGAACCGAGAGAGCTAGACTAGCTAAGACCAATTTTGGTTGCACTAATTTTTTTATTTGTTATTTATTTTCTTGAAATCAAAAATAAATTGAATTGACTCCTCAATATTTTAATCGGTTATATTGATATGCATTCAAATCCAGTTAAAAATCTAAATAAAAATCTCAAAACGTATTATACATTATTAAAATACAATAATTACCATGTAATATTTTGTAGGTGTGACTATATTGAATGAATTTAAAATTTTATTTTTATTATCCCAAGGTCTTAATTTATATTAATATCAATATATTTTAATATAATTACTATAAGCATAATTATATTATGTTTAATATTATAAATATTAAATTAAATATATTTATGACATTATCAATTCAATTATTAGTTTGATTACGATTAAATTGCTGATTTGAAACTTGACTTTTTTTCAGTTCAATTATCAATTCGATTTTTAAAACATTGCTAAAATAGTTTATGCTTACGGGAACATTTTATTTATATAGATATACAATTTGGTTTTGTGAGGACTTATCTCTTGTGCACGAGTTCTTATGGTATTCTTTGGTTTGAACTACTTTTTTTTTTTTTTTTTTTTGCAATACCCTATATTTATAATTTCTTTCTTTTTATGTTACATGATATTTTTGTCAATTTAGTCTATTTGAAAAAAAAAATTATTCAAGTAACTTCTTATATATTTTTTATTTTTTTGCAAAACGGTTCTATAGTTGAACTATCATCTGAATGGTAAGCCGGACATGTTTGAACTATAAAACCATTTTGATGGATGGATTGTGTGAAGTGCATGAAAATCAAAAGAGAGAGGTGAACTACCTGAGACAAATTTTAGTGGTTGGATTATTTTATTTATTTTATTCGATTCATACTAATATGCATTCAAATCCAGTTAAAAATCTAAATAAAAATCCTCAAACATATTATACATTATTAAAACACACTAATTACCACATAATATTTTGTAGCTGTGACTATATTGAATGAATTTACTTTTTTTTTCTTTTAATTATCCTAAGGTCTTAATTTATAATAGCTACCTAAAAAATTTATAATATCAATAGATTATTAATATAACTATTATAAGCATAATTATATTATGTTTAATACTATAAATATTAAATTAAATATATTTATGACATTATCGATTCAATTATCGGTTTGATTACAATTAAATTTGATGACTTGTAACTGATTATTTTTTAAGTTAAATTATTGATTCTATTTTTAAAACATTGCTAAAATAGGTTATGCTTGTGAGAGCTTTTTATTTACATAAATATACAATTTTGGTTTTGTAAGACTTATCTCTTATGCAGGAGTTCTTATGATGTTTTTTGGTTTTAACTGTTTTTTTATTTTAATTATAAATTTTCTTACAATAGCCTATATTTATGATTTCTTACACTTTTAAGTTATATGGTATTTTTTTCAATTTAATTTATTTAGAAAACAATTAATTTTAAAAAATCTATTGTAATAACTTCTTATCTATTCTTTATTTTTATTAAAAAATAAATAAAAATTAACATTCTTACGTCTATTTATATTAAATTAAAAACTTTTAAAAATTAACTATGTTCTAATTAAATAATAAAATCTCTAAACAGGGCTAGTTTGGTACACAATAATCATTTTTGTGGAATTAGAATGGGAAAGAGAATGAAAATGGAATGCAGATGGAATGAAATGATCATTCTATTCTATTTTTTAGTAGTACAAGTGAGGAAAAATAATTTCATTCTATTTATTAATTTTCTATGCAGTTTTTAGACAAAAAATAATATTAAAATAATGTTAAAATGACAAAAATATCTCTTTATAGATAAAGTAATAAAAATTAAGTTATTTCAAAATGATAAAAATATCCCTCTATATATAAAGTAATAAAAATTAAACATAATTTATAAAATATATATATTTTTTTAATTTTTAATTAATTTTTTTAGAATTATATTATTTATTTATTTATTATTAATTAATTAATTAATTATTATTACTTATATTTATTTTATTATTAATTGTATTTATTTGATAATTTCTTATTTTTATTATTTATTAATATTAATATTTTCGTTTAAAATTACTTAACTAATTTCTTATTTAATATTAATTATGTATTAATAATTATATTATTTACAATGATATAAAGAGTATTTTTATAATTTGACTAAAATGAATTGATTTATTATTATTTTTATATACAAATTTTTTATTTTGTATGATTTTATATTTTTTTTAATGTGATATGATAAGTATTTTTATCATTTAACTAAATTAAACAATAAATATATTTTTTAGTTTAAAAATAATATTATTATTTTATTAATTTTTAATTTTTAATTTTATGTGATAAAATGATTTTTTTGTCATTTAATTGAATTAAACCAATTTTATAAAAGTATGAATTAGCAATCCTGCTTTCTAGGTGAGTTTGAGAATTCTTACTTTTATAAGAATAAAATAATTAGAATAGAATGAGTATTCTGAAATTAAAAATATATAAAACGAAAAAATGTTTATTTCATGAATTCATATATGAAATAAAATGATAATTCACACATACTAAATTAATTCTATTACGTAAGTGCTTGTGATGTGAATAATATATATAATAGGAAAAATTGATCTTACAAGTATTTTGTTTCAAATAATGAGATAAGATGATTCCACCCATAAGATGCATAAGAACAATCCATCGATTAGTTATGCCTACAAGGCAGGTTCTTCATCAAAAAACATAGAAAAGCGAAAGACCCACTCCCACTACAACCAGCATCGCATCGCAGATTCAATTTTCAAACCCCACGAAAAAAGAAATGAGAAGAAAAGGACCAGAAATAAATAAAATAATTAAAGCAAAAAAAGAAAAAGAAAAAAGAAGGGCAACTTGGCCATGTTGACAGTGCACGTCACAATAAGATTCCAAAGATAAGAGGACACATGTCGTTGTATTAGTTGATGGGTCACGTCGGTCGACGATAAACAAAGTCAAGCACAAACCCTAGCACCATTAGATAGTTAAATTCCTTTTCTCTCTATATTAATATTTATATCTTGTGTTATTGGGTTTCCATCAACCACCAACTCTTGTTTCCTGGAAGCCACAGTGCTTGACCAAATCCCTCTCACTTTTTCCCTTTCCTCAATCCTCACCAGGTAATTTCTTCGTCGTTTTCTTCGATCTTATAACAATCAGGTCAGAGACGGCTACATGTTGTTTTGCTTGGTTTTCTTTAATTTCTGTGTTGTGTTGAATTTAATTCCAGGTATTTCCTGTAAAATTTTCGATTCCAACTTTGTTATTCTTTTGTTCTGTTATTCTTATTATTATGTAGAAGATCTGATTGATCCTTTTTCTATGGGGGTGGGGGAGATTTGAAGTTAGTTTTGACTTTTTGATATGAAAGAGTTAATTTTGGAGGATTTGTTAATATGAGTTTTGACTTCCGGTGCAACTCTTGTTTCTTGGATTTTGAGTTGCAAACTGATTTTTGATTACTTTGATTGGATTGATAACTCCAATTGCTGAGCAGATCGTATTTGAATAGAATGATCTTGGAGTTCTGAGATCTGTAGACCATTAGTATTTGACCTAACTCTCAGAGGAGGAACATTGATTTTCCCTTAATGTATGGGTTCAGTTGTAACCGAGATTTTTATGTTATATGTTTGCAGGTTTTACAACTCGTTTAATCATCGAGTTTGATACCCTATTCTGCAAGGATTGGAAGACTATTTATCTTCTGTTTTAAATGTTTATGAGGAATTACTTGAAGACATAAATTGGAAGTTGAAGTTAGAAACAAGTATTTTTAGCTGTTGGCAAATATTGGAGTCATGCCTGTTTCAGGACATGAAGAGGTGTTTATTTCCTTTCTGATTTACAGCTAACTAGGATTAGAGAACCTACCAATTTCATAACTTCTTTTATGGATATTGATTACTTAATCTTCTATTGACAGACGGGGGTTAAATCATTTGCGGGACAGTTTAGTGATTTTATTGCAGGTGTGCCTATCAAGAAAAGAAGGTTTCCTTTGATTAGGCCTTCTTCGGAACCATGTTCACACCCAGAAGAATCTGATTTACTACTGAAGGAGGATAATTCAGGTACTTCTCAGGGGCCGACTCTTTCAAATGCTAGTATTGCTGGTGCACCTATCAAGAAGAGGTGGTTTCCTTTGATTCATGCTACTTCGTGTCCTTCCGAACCTAGTTCACTTAGAGAAGAAAATGATGTGCAACAGAAAGAACTTTCTAGCACATCACAGAGATCAACGCTTTCAACAAGCTCTTCTAGCTTATCAGATACAAATAAGAATCTTATTTCTGAAGAAAGAAAAGGAAGTTCTGATGTTTCAGTGACTAATTTTGTCCAAAGCAGTTCTAATTCTCTTAGACCCAAGCTTGAGGAAGCAAATATTTCAATTCAGTCTTCTACTCTGGATGACATGGGCAGCAAAGATAAAGGCTTTACTGCTAATGCTTGTGATGAAAAATCTGATTTCCTGTTAGCACAAAAAGAATGTTTTGCACTTGATACAGGGACAAAAATTATCAAGCACCAAGTAATTCCTATATTTCCAGAAAATACGGATTTATCTTTGGGCTTGAAGGAACACTTCTTTCCATCTTTGGTGGGTCAAGAAGTTGATAAGAGTTTCCAGAGGGAGGAAAATGGAGAAACCGTTCCACTGAACTTGTCTCTAAGCAAAGAAGAAGGCATTAGTCAGTGTTTAAAGTCTGATGCTCAATTAGATATACACAGTGCTCAACTTCATTCTAACAGGGCAAATTGGGATCTAAATACTACAATGGATGCATGGGAAGAATCTGCAAGTGATTCAGCTACTGGAAAAACCTCTGTTGATTTTTCAAAAACTACTGGTGGTGCACTTGATATAAACCATTCGATATGTCCAACTGGTATGCCAGTAATTGGTGTCAATTCTGAAATGCAGGAACATTTAGAGAGTGAAAACATGGCTATCACTATGTCATCTATATTGGATTGCCAGAAGTATAAGCACAATATGTTTACATCATCATGTGTTCAGAAATCTGCAGAGGAACCTTCTATGTTATCTTCTGGAGTAAATCCATGTAGTGCAATTTCTACTTTAGGTTCACCAACTGGTGATATGAATAAGGTTAGTTATAGGACTGTTAAATCAGAACCAATGGAGGAGAACATAAAAAAGGCTTCGGAGGAAGCTAAATCCAGTCCCATGGGATCATTAGATAGTGTGACTGTTAAGAGTGAAATACTTGAGAGACTCAGTGTTGAAGCTTTCAAGTTGTCAAACGATAGCACTTTGAAACTAGTTGATCCTAAATCTGTAAAATCAGAACCGGGTCATGTGTATAGTCAGGAAATGCTGAAGACAACAGGGGGGATCTCACGCAAAGTGGGTATAAAGATGCTGCATGGGTCAGATAGTAGTCCTTCTGCTATGACAATGCCAATAACTAGTGAGACGGTGACAGCACCACATAAATCTATTTGTTCAGCAGAGTTGACTGCTGGTGAGGATGCTAGTGGGGATGTAGAAAATCATTTGCAAAGTCCCGTTCATACGGAAGGAGTGTATCTAGATGTTAGGGTGTCTCAGGAAGCATGTGAAAGTGCTGGGAAGGTTGCTCTGGAGTCAGTTACCATATCTATGGGTAATGATGGTACAGAATCAAGTGCTGCTGGCATGAAGAAGACTGGAATTGAAGAGGAAAATGGTGATGATCACGAGGGGTGCAGGTTGAAACTCATGAACAAGCTCCCCCTCGATTCAAGGGGTGAATGGTGAGGATTGTGTTAGTGATGACGAAAAAATTACTTTATCAGCTGATATGTTAGAGGATGATTATGATTCTGATCTTGAGTCAGATGACAATCATGCTTTAGCTGTTTCTATGGATACAGAACAAATTGGCAGAGAAGATGATGATTATGAAGATGGCGAGGTCCGCGAGCCACTAGCGCATACTGAAATAGAGGATCATATATGTGAGGTAAGAGAAGTAGAACATGTTGATAATAGTAGTTGTGATAATAAACAAGTGGCCAGTGGGGCACCTCCTGGTGATGATTATGTGGCCGAATCTCATGCCGACGAGAAAGACAATAATGCAGGAAGTCCTTGTGAACTGAATAAAACTGATTGTAAAGTCGACAGTGAAAGAAGTGAGAGATCTGATAAGGGCCCGGATAAAGATGTGTGTTTGCGAGAATCAATGGCTGATGAAAAGCCCACAGGTAGAGCTGATCTGAAGAGGCCTATCCATGCCTTGCAGAGAAAATCATTTGACTTTAAAGAAAGGCAACATGTTCTAAAGGCTCCAGAGTTTGAATTATCCTTAGACCAAGCCACCGGTATAAGCCACAGAGTAGTAAATGTTGCAGAATGTGCCGATGAGATTGTTAAAAGACCCGAGACTGTTACAAAAAATGATTCTACTTTGCCTAAGATTGAAGCATTTGCAAATGACAGCTCAACCAAGGATGCTGGTGGTGGAGGTAATCAGGGGCGGATTATAAATTTGTCTCGAGCTTCTTCTGCTTCATCTCCTAGTAAAACTAGGTCTATTTCAGGCAGGTCACAGCCATCACGAGCTGGAAGAGAGATATTGTCAGATGATTTAATAGATGGAGACAAATTACAGAGAGGAAGGTGCTAATCATTTACCCATTTTCCTTACTTTCAGCGTTTCTTAATAGTACTTGTAACATACAATATCTATTTTACCATTTTCTTTTCCAGAGATGAAATATACCTTGATGATCTCCACAAATTTTCAAGAGAGAGGCATCGACACCAGTCACCTAGAAACCCTAGACAAAATTTTGTGCGTGGCAGAGGAAGGGTTACTAGTCAGTCAGACAAACTACATGGTGATTGGGAATCTGACCGCGACTTTGCACCTGACTTTTATAATGGTCCAAGTCCAATGCAGTTTCACACCGCCAGGAATAAATATTCATCAGCAGTTGCTAATGCTGACCTTGATTACAATGACGTTGCACCAGATGGCTCATTTGCTGGTACTGGTCGAGTAGGGAGGAAGCCCTTGAGTGATGAGGAACAAATGTGTCGTCACATTGCATCAAGGAGGAGGTCTCCCGGTGGTAGAGATGGACCCATTGCACGTGGCATCCAAATGGGTCGCAGAATTCCAAGAAATATTAGCCCTGGTAGATACATTGGAGGAGGTGATGGTTCTGAGCTGGTTGGAATAAGGCATAATGAGAAGTTCATGAGGGGATTTCCTAATGAAACTATAGATAACATGTTCCCACGGCCCCAACCTGCATTTCAGGGGCTGGATGGTCGTTTTACACGGGGGAATAGGAGCTTCTCTTCGATCCAGAGAAGGGGTCCTCCTCATCTTTGTTCAAAATCTCCAATGAGGTCTAGAACTCGGTCTCCTGGTCCATGGTCTTCTCCTAGAAGACGTTCTCCGAGAAGAAGATCACCAGATGGGTTTGGTGGACACCCAGAACTCATTCACCGAAGATCACCAATGTATAGGGTGGAGAGAGTAAGATCTTCTCCTGATGGTAACATTTTTCATGGAGACAGGGATGTAAGAAGACATGGTTCCCCGTCATATATGTCGCGGGCATCAAATGATATCAGAGACGAAGATTCTGGCCGGGAGCATGGTAACACTAGGTCTGTTATGTCTGGTAGGAGCCCATCTGGGAGGATTTATCTCAGAAATAGGGGATTTGATGTTGTAGAACCCCGAGAAAGAACAGATAATGATGAGTACTTTGGGGGAGCAATACACTCTAGCCGATTACTTGAGCTTGGTGGTGAGGGAAATAGTGAAGAGAGGAGAAGGTTTGGTGGGAGACGGGGACCTGTTCGTAATTTTAGGCCTCCTTATAATAATGGTAATGTTGGTGAGAATTTCCATCTTAATGGAGAGAATGGTCCTAGGCCTTACAGATTTTGTACAGATGATGATTCTGAATTCCATGAAAGAGGCAACATGAGGGAAAGGGAGTTTGACAGACGGATTAAAAATCGGCCAGCAAATGTGGCCAGAAGGACGAGGAATATAGATGACCAGGAAGCCAATTTCAGGCGCGGTGGGCATGTGTGGAGTAATGATGGGTTTGAGGATATTTCACGAGTGAAGAGGAAAAGATTTTAATTATGCAACTGTGAGACAATGGGGGTTTAGAAGCAATTGTTTCCACTTGGACTCGTGAAATTTTGGCACTCAGCAAGTATATAATATTAATGACTTATTTTTCTTAAAAATTTGGGTCCCAACTTTCCTGTAGAATAAAGTTATGTAGCAAATTTCATTCTTGGGAGGTTGTCAGTTGTCACTGTTCTTGCAATGGTACCAAACGCTCAAGCCTTACTATTCATTTAAGTCCACCATCCATCCTTTTATAGAGACAATACATAAAGTCATGTACTAATTAAAATAAATAATAAATAAAACAAATGAATGCCAATGTTGTTTTATATACAACAAATAAAATAAATATTTTAAAAAATAATAATTAATTATTAATTATTAATCAGCCTACATTGTTTTGTTTTTAATATCTTCTATTATTACAGTATGATTCGGAATGTATTAATAAATTTGAATCCTTTTAATATAAAAAATTTATATTATTTCAATTGATCCTTATAACATCTATGATGTGTGTTGACTACACTTCTCAGGATGATCTCTTTCTCATCTTTTGATTACGAGACATCACTCATCATCACCGTTCAATATTGAACAATTAGGAATTTATTTCTGTTTACGTTTTTGTTGATTTATAGATAATTGGCTTTTTCCATGCTTTTTTCATTTCACACATCTCTATACCAAAAAATTCTCCTTTATAAATCAATCTGGATTTGATATCGATAAACCGTATGCAATTTCTTGTATAAAAGCAATTTAACAAATCTTTTTACAAATTTGAGTGTGTATGAAAGAAAAGAAGAATCACGAGAGAAGTAAAAAGAAGATTTGGTTGGTCTTTCCATTTTATCTTAATTAAAAATGGCGGAAGGAGTAAAAATAATATGATTTCGTCTTTGCATGTCAATCAACAACTAAAAGTCAAGGAATATGATTAGCATTATTTTAAAAGGAAGGGCTTATATGTCTTTTATGGATTAGATTCTGTTTTCCTACTGTTTGGTTTGGTTGCTACCCAGCTGACGTTTTCGTTTGGCTTGGAAATGTAGTCTACTTTGGGCAAAATCATTTCCTTTTGTAATTTGTCTTGAGTGTTAATGAATTCTCTGTTTCTATTAAATTCTTCTCTCTCTCCCCCTCTCAATTCTTCTTGCAAGCTCATTTCTCCTTCCTTCATTTTCATTATTGTATCTATCATTAGTATTAGAGCCCAATCTTGGTGCTCATCAAATCTCTGCTCAGGAGAAGTGGGCCTTGATGGTAGAATGACTTCCATTGAAGTCCGGGTAGCTGCTGGGTTTCAAGAGGTGCAAGAACTAATCTCTCTCACTCGAGGATCAGCAGGATCAAACTCAGAAGTGCATCCGGAAGGCAATAATCGAGAATCCCATAAGAATTATGATGAGTATAATTTGCTCTCAAGATTGCCTACGGTTGATCTATCCAAATTCAATGGCACAAACATCTCTGATTAGATGTATAGAATTGAATAATTCTTTGAAGTGGATATTACTCCTGATAATGTTAAAGTTAAACTTGCTTCTGATAACTTGGAAGGAAAAGCCCTAAAGTGGCATATGGCTTTCGATGGTTGGTATGATGGTGTACTGGGGAGGTATATTGGGGATATGGCTCAAAGATTAGGCCAAGGGGATCCTCTGGTTAAATTGGCCATGCTTAAACAAACGGGTTCAGTTGAAGAATACCAAGAGCAATTTGAAGGTTGCCAAATCAGGTGACCTTGTTGGAAAGCCAGGCTATTATAAGCCTCTTCTTAGTGAATTAAACAAAGAGTTGGAAAGTGTAGTGAGATTCTTTGAACCAAAGACTCTAATCAAAACTATGAATATAGCCAAGTTACAGGAAAATTCTGATCAATTTTTACAAACCAGATATCCAGTTATCACAAAACTCAATCCTTGTTACCAACACCTAAATTACCACGTCTATTACCTACACCTAAACATTTCACGCCTTATACCAAAATACATACCAATATGCTTCCAGAAATAACCAACCAAACACCAATACTAACAACAGATCACAAGCCACTTTGAAACCTATCAAAAGTTTTTGACTCAGAAGGAATGGGAGGATAAAAAGAGTAAGGACCTGTGCTACAGGTGTGATGAGAAGTTCACACCAAGCCACAA
This sequence comes from Quillaja saponaria, assembly GCA_029379385.1. NCBI lineage: Eukaryota > Viridiplantae > Streptophyta > Magnoliopsida > Fabales > Quillajaceae > Quillaja > Quillaja saponaria. Next base: position 17,740,287 of record CM055608.1, on the reverse strand, counting down.
ATGCAAGAAAACCTAACTGTACCAAATCCTAATTGACTATGATAGTGAGGAGGAGTAAAAGGTAGAACCTACTGAACCTGATCAGTATGAGGGAGGAAATTCCTGAAGGTAGCCAGAGAGCAAACATAAAGGAGATCATGCTAGAGCAACCTTTTATATCTCTACTTGCTATGTTTGGAGCTAAAGAATTCAAGACCCTAAAACTCCAAGGGGTCATAAAAAAACCAGTAGTGATAATGCTGCTGGATAAATGCAGCACACATAATTTCATCAATATTGCCACTGCAAGGAAGTTGGGGTGCAAGTTACAAACTATAGCTTACATGATGGTGTTTGTAGCCAACGGGGATAAGGTCAGTGCAAAATACCAAATGTATGAAGTTGGAATGGCAAGTACAAGGAGAATGGTTTATTGATGATTTCATTGCTATGCTAAAGAAGTATGTGATGTGGTTCTAAGAATAGTGGTTTGCTTCCAAAAAACAGATTATTTGGAAGCATTATAAGCTTTAACTGACTTTCAGAATGATCAGAGAACTGTCATGTTGTAAGCCTTTTCAAGAAGAACCGACACAAGTAGTGGATGGGTAACAATTATCTAAATTGTCAGCTACCAGTCCTCAAGTTGTTCTAGCACAAATACATGCATTACAATATCGGAATACTGATGTTTGCATGACAGCTTAATGTTGTACCACTGAACTTCAATCCTTGAATTAAGTGGAGATACAACAGCTCAACACTATCATGGTGGAGTATGATTGCCTATTCGAGGAACCAAAATCAATTCCACCTGTCAGAAGTCATGATCACAGAATCTACTTGAAGGATGAGTCACAAGCAGTCAAAGTTAACCCACATAGGTACACTGCAATCTAGAAGGATGTATTAGAAGAAGAAAAATTAATGAAATGCTGAATTCTATTGAGACATAGAGATTATGTGTGGACTACAGACATCTTATTCAGATAACCATCAAAGAAATATTTCCTATTCCCTTGGTGGATGAAATATAAGATGAATTACATGAAGCCACTGTCTTTTCCAAATTAGGTTTCAGAACAGGATACCACTATATAAGAATGTATCAAATTGACATTCACAAAACAACTTTTAGATCTCATAATGGGCATTTTGAGTTTTTAGTTATGCCCTTTGGCCTTATTAATGCACCTTCCACTTTCCATAGTTTGATAAATGCAATATTTAGATAGTTCTAGTATTCTTTGATGACATACTAATTTACAGAACTGATTAGGCTAATCATCTCAAACACCTTAGTAACCTTTTAGTTGTTGAAGGACAATTAGTTGTATGTGAAGAAGAGCAAATGGTCATTTGTTACTAATCAGGTAGAATACCTGGGGCACATAGTCTCCAAGGAAGGGATTTCTGCTGTTAACAGAAAAAATAGAGTGTATGAGGCATGACCAACTTCTGAAAACATCAAGGAACTCAGTAGGTTTCTTGGACTCATTGGATAGTATAGATGTTCATCAGAAATTATGGCAAGATTGCTCGACCCTTAACTGTGTTATTGTGCAAGAACGGGTTTCAATGAGGATCAGAGGTTCAAAAGGCATTTGAAAAATTAAAAACAACTATGTACTCAACTACAATACTAGCTATGCCTAATTTCCATCAAGAATTTACCATGGAAATTGATGTTTCGAATGTTTGGATATGAGTTGTTCTAGTACAGAATGGAAGTCCTTTAACCAATATCTGCAAGGCTAAACATCTCCCCTTCTTTGCTTTTGAAAAGGAAATATTGGCTATCTTATTTGCAGTCACAGGGTGTTAAACATTTGTTAGAACAAAAGATTTCAACAAATGCTCCTCATGACTGACTTGCTAAAATGATGGGGTACGATTATGAGATCAAATATAGAAAAGAAAAAAATAATAAGGCTGATGATGCCTTGTCTAGGGTTTGTAGAGGAATGAATGACAATGGAGAAGTTACAGTAGTAATGGGCATTAGTGGCATTACAACTGATCTATTGGACCACATTAAATAGTCATGCCAAGAGGATCCTACGCTACTAAAAATAATCCCAACTGAAGAGACAGATGCTACTCCTTTTCCAAAATATAAATGGGAGCACAGTTAGCTAAGGAAAAATAGGAAGCTAGTAGTTGGCAATAATCCTAGTCTAAAAATGGACCTGCTTCACTATTTCCATGCCAGTGCTATAGCTAAACATTCAGGCTATCAGCCAACCTTAAGTAGAGTTAAAATCATATTCTATTGGAAGGGAATGAGGAAGGACATGAGACAATTCATTAGAGAATGTCTAAGCTGTCAGAAAACCAAATACATACCTGCTGCTCCTACAGGTCTTCTACAGCCTATGCTTATTCCAATTAAGGTATTGTCTAGCATTGCAATGGATTTTGTGGAAGAGTTACCTAATTTCCAAGGAAAAGATGTGATACTTGTAGTTGTTGACAGATTGAGCAAGTATGCTCATTTTATTGCACTAGCACACTCTTACAGTGCCTTATATATAGCACAAACCTTCATGGACAATATATTCAAGCCACATGATTTGCTTGAAACTATAGTGTTTGACAGAGATAGGGTTTTCCTTAGTACATTTTAGGATGGAATAATGACCAAGCTAGGAGTCAGGTTGAACAGATCTATAGCTTATCACCTTCAATTGGATGGTCAATAAGAGGTTTTGAATAGGTGTCTAGAAACATACCTTAGGTGCATGAAAGCTGAAAAACCCAAAAACTAGGCACTGTTTGCCCTTGGCCAAGTACTGGTATAATACCACATTCTACACTTTCCATACATACGTAGTGATTCCCCAATGAAGCTATAGATAGGTCACTGACAGCAAGAGAAAACACATTGAAACACCACCTGTTGGGGGGCTCATAGTAGGATGGGAGAAATATCAAACAAGAAAAGAACAGACAAACTGCTTGAGGGTGGGCAACTAGGTTTGTTTGAACCTACAGCCATACAGACAAGTGTTTGTGGCCAATAGGCCTTTCCTCGAATTGGCTTAGTAGACATTTTGGCCTTTTTATGGTTGTAAACAAAGTAGGACAGGTTGGTTATCAGCTGGCTTTACCTTCAACAACAAAAATTCAGTCTAATTTTCATGTTTTATAGTTAACGTAGCATATTGGGAACGTAGTAATATTGGGAACATTACTCCTAGTTCAGAATTGCCTGAACTCACTGAAAAAAGTTCTTTGGTCCTAAAACCACAAGCTATCTTGGATAGAAGGTTTGTCAAGAAGCATAACAAGAATGTCACTTAGGTCTTAGTTCAATGAGCCTATAATTTTCCCGATGATGCTACATGGATGGATTTGATTCAATTTAAGTCATAGTTTCCTCACTTCTCTACAAACGGAAATACCAGGTCTAACACTTAAGGACAAGTGTATTGTGAGAGGGGTGAATTTGATAGGAATTATTTTAAAAGGGAAGGGCTTATATTTCTTTTATGGTATAGATTTTGTTTTCTAGCAGTCTGATTTGTTAGCTACCCAGCTGACATTTCAGTATAGCTTGGAAGTGTAGCCTACTTAGACAATTTCATTTTCTTTTGTAATATGTCTTGAATGTTAATGAATTTTCAGTTTTTCTCTTAAATTATTTTCTCTCCCCTTCTCAATTCTTCTTGCAAGCTCATTTCCCATTCATTTCCAGAATTATATCTATCAGAATATCCATTTCTTAGAAAGGTTGTAATTAAAACATCAAATTTTCATATTTATATCATTTCCATCTTTAGGTTGTGGGATTAATTTTATTTTTGATTTGGAGTTTTATTTTTATTTTTTATTTTTGTGCTGATGTTAATATATATATATATATTTTGGTTAACTTATATTTTCGGTTCTCAATTTCGTTATTACATTTTAACAAATTTCAAAACATATAGAAAGAATTACATTTTTTAAAATTTGTGTCTTCACCATCAATTCTTGTCTATTTTAATTTAATTAGGGATGAATGGTGTATGATGTGACTAATGACGTACTAGAGAAATCAATATAAATCTTTTACATGGATGCCTGTGCCATAAAATTTATTTTTTTAATTCTTAATTTTAGTTTAAAAAAAAATTACAAATGTAAAGAAAAACAAAATATAAACATATACTTCCTTACAAAACTAGTCGGACGTTAGGAATTCTAGCTGACCCACCAGCTCGTGAAGTTCTAGTCCAATACAATTCCTCTAATCTATCCACCCAACATCCAATCTTGATCCCATGACGGCAGCTACACCTCCACCAGAAACCCCTTTATAATTTGTTCTTAGTTCTGGCAAGATCTCCACCATCACTTCAATTGTTGTGCAAACCCAAGACCCAAAATATGCAAACAGTGCAAAACCAAGACCCCAAAAAAGTTGAAGTCCTTCATTTAGCTGTTGAGTTCATCAACCAAACAATTCACTACAACCACATCAAAATTTGTTCAAACACTCTGCAAAATAGAGGGATATCTCATCACTTGAGGATGTTTCCATGAGTTTTTTTAAAAAACTGTAATGGGTTTGAAATTTTGGAATACTGGTTAGCGGATTTGAGATTTTTTTTTTTAATTACTAAAAGGCAGTGTGGGGTTCTTAGGATAAGTAAAAATAAACATTGATAAATTTGTGTCTTTGAAGCATAGATGATATAGATGGAGACCTAGCAAGTTTTTGGTAGTGTCGGTACATGGGTTTCTATTGATGTTCTTCGTGGTGTTTTTGACTTCTATATCTTGAAGCAATGGTGAATTTTTATTTTGTTTTTAGTTTTTCAAACTTTTTTGTATAATTTTTATTTTTGCAAATAAATAAATATTTTTTTATAGAAGATAAATTATTATTAAACCTAGGTCAAAGGTATAAGAAAAACCTTTTATACATACATGAATCAATTTTAATTATTAGATTTAGGTTATTTTTACCACCTTATTTTTTACATACATACATCAACTACTAATTATTAAAATAAATTATCTAATATTACTTTTTGTGCGCTTCATGAGTGCTTGTCTTAACTATTTGACTAACTTGTTGATAAATTCATAATAAATTAACTACTAAGCCTGGATTTTTTTATATACATGCATCAATTATTAATTATTTTCATACATCAAATCATTAATTATTATAATTAAAATAAATCATCAATGAGAAATTAAAATAAATAATAAATCTACTATATATTTATACATGCAGACTCATTCTTCAGCTTTCCATCCATCTCGCACCACAAATTGGGAAAAAGAAAGGTCAAATTCAACTTTTTTAAGCATGCTTTCCCATTGAACTTGATTGCAGCAGTTGGAGAAGGTAGCTGTATGCGTTGCTTTTCATAATTTTGACCACCTTAATTCCTTTCTCACCCACCCAAACCAATAAGCTCATCCTCCCCCTCTCTTCTTTCTATCTCACCGTCCAAAAGCCATCCCTTTCTCTCTAACCATCCACAACCTCATCCCCTTTCTATTTCACCATCACCTCAGTCCAAAATCTTCTCTTCTCCTTGCCAGCCAACGCCCAACATTTGAACTAATATGCGGAATTGAGAATTTGATTTGATGTCTCCAATTATTTTTTTATTTGCATAAAATGATGCTAGAGTAAGTTGCACTCTTTTTCATAGGGTTAGTCCTCTTCCATGCCTTTCAATTATATTTTTTTTTTGCTCATGCATAATTGACTACTTGATAGTTCTTTTTTTTTCCTTTAGTGTTACAAAAAAAGCCTATTTCTGCAAGTCGACTGCTAGGCCACCTAATAACTTCTCCACCCTACAATAAGGGCTGTTGTTTTATTTCAATAAAATTATTTAAATAAAATTTAATGGGTGATTCTAATGATAATGAGGTACATGTGCCTCATCTCATTCTACTACACATTTCTTTACTCAATCTCAATTCAGTCTAATTTATTTATTTATCTATAATAATTTATTATTTTATTGTGAAATTATATTTTTTATATTGTAATTCTGACAAAATTCTTGATAGTTTTAAGACAAATCGTGACACTACGGAAATTATTCAACCAGCACTATTGTCTCTCAAAAAGTTATTCTCAAGATACAACAGCCTGGTTACTACACACAATATGTCTCTCAATACCCTGTACAAGAAAGGAGACGAGTTCTATCTACCTATACATGTTCTTACCCAAATATTAGTAGATTATGAAAGATAGAATTATAAGAGAATATTGTGTGTTTAAGTTTTATATCCATTGTATAAAACTTAGTTATATATATCAGTCATGTATAAAGTATGGGAGCAAATGTTTATATATAGTAGTAGGCATTTGTAACTTTTATATGAAAATAATAATTGAACAAAATTCAATTTTAAAATTAAATTAATAGCAAATTAAGAGATTTAGTTACAAAATTAAAATTAAATTCTAACAATTCGATAGTCATAAACTTTTGCTAAATTTTAAACCCTACAATTCAAAATCTTTTAACTTTTGAAACTTTCACAAATTTATAATTTCAATAAACCACTCAATAAATTCTATTTATATTATTTTTATTGAAATAGAACAACAAGAATGATCAATGGTGGAGTTTGTTGACTTGAACAAATTATATTGTTTCAAGAGATAGAAAGGAATTGAAATATGTTGTTTTATATCAATGCTGAAGGTATCATGTGTTCTAATAGAGAACAATCCATTTGAAATGTCAATTGGGGGTGAGTCAAATAGTGTTATTTTTCATGAATTTTTTTTTTCCTTACAACTTGAAATAATAGGGGTTAAGAAAATTTGAAAAAAATGAGTTTATTCTACTTCTTCATTTGAAAATGAGTTTGTGAAACTAAAATGGAGCAAAAGTGAGATGAAGAAAAAAAATTGTTTAAGCACGCTTGAAAAAAAGAAAAAAGAAAATTGACATGCAAACATGAGGCAAGACACAAATTTTTTTTCAATCTAGTGGAAGCATCAATTTTATTCTATATCTTTTTGAATTACTAATTTCCATATTAAAATCAATTAATTTATAAAGAAAGAATGTGAGTATTTTGTTGGAGAATACTTTTTGATAATAATATCATTGTAGTATTAATTTATCATAAATTGGTATATGTTAATTTTGGGACAAATCAAAAATTTGAGATACAATTTTTTTTATGCATATTTATAAATCCCAATGTATTTGAAAAAGAATGGAATTCCTATTATAGTAGAAAAGGTATAATAGTGTCAAATATTACCATGTATTTTAAAGCATTCCTATTGTACAAGAAATGTATAATGGTGCCAAAGATTATCATATATTTTACATGAACCAAGAGAAGTCCCATTTGAGAATGAAAATTTCTCTATCATTGATGATTTATTATCATTTAAGAATTTACTAATTACAAATTAGATGAGATTATTTCTCCACTATATGAATAAATGTGAGATGAGTGCCTCTTTTTCTTTTTTCTCGATCTTCTGAATCAAAACCATGATTGCTTTTCTTTTAAGATTTTTGAAGGTGTCAAAACTTGTAACGCTTTCTTTGGAATCCATTTCAGAACAAGTTTTTGATATGAAGTTCTGAGGTTGAAAGGTTAATATTTGTACGAGTAGAGCACGCTTCAAAGGGGAAAGAAACATAATGAATCCATGTCAAATAAAGATGAACTTAATCAAAAAATAATCTTTTCGGTTTTCTAAAAGATAAGTTATCTAATATTTATTAGCTGACAAGTTTAGTTTACAAGAAAGTATTATGTAAAATAATTTATACCAAAAATATGAAATTTATGCACATAAAAAGATATAACTAAATAAAACAAATACGAGGCATTCATAATAGGTTTATGACATACATTCTTTAGGCCTTATTTGGATGGAGGGGAATGAAAGGAGAGAAAAATGTATTGTACCTTTTTCCTTCATTTGAGAGTTTTTTTATTTTATTTTTTAATGGGTTGAAAGGAAATGGAAAGATACATGTATCCATCAAAAAGCTAATATTTTAATTCCTCTAAATTGGTGGGATATGGAAGGAGAAGATAGAGGCTTTATATTTTTTACATAAATGGACAAATATACACTTACTCTTTTTGCTAAATACGAGTTATATCAAATTAACTCATCTCTTTCTCCAAAATAAAATACGCACGCTATCTCCAAAAACACACTTGACAACCCAAGCAAGTGAAAAGCTTCAGAGCGATCTTCTCCTTCATCAAGCTTCAGCCCCAATGAAACCAATCTGGTTTTGATCACAAGTAAGTATTCTATAACTGGTAAATGTTTGTTGCCATATCTGTCATTTTTCAAAGTTTTTATATTTTGATATTCTTCATATTTTTCAACAAGCTTGCATCATAGAAATGTCTTTTGCACAATCACATGTTTGGTGTATGCTTATAGTAGTGATGTATATGCTAGGTTCAAAAATATTATTGGGTGTTGTTTGCTTACTTTTTGGCACAAATTACTGAACTTGTTTCTTCTAATGTGGTATATATTGGGTATTTAATTATGTGTATGCATTATGGTATAGTGTTTGTCTATGACAAATCTGTTAAACAAATTGGTCGTGATTTATGAGTTGTGACAATGAGGCGATATATTCAAAATTGTGCAACTATATTATTTTTTTTGGGTAGTTGGTTGCTAAAACCATTTTACTTGGCTTGCTAAATTATCATTGTAATGCACGTTGCTTGTGGTAGAATGTTATCCTTTATATAATTTTATGGTTTAGTTTTGAATATGCGATTAGTATGCTTAAACTATCTTAAAGAAACAAAATTATGCTCATTTGGTTTTTGATAAACATATATTTGATATTATAGATGAATAATCAAAGAAATGAGAGAAGTATTGCATTCTTTAGATAAAAAGAAAAATATCAAATGATAATTGTTCAAGTTGTTTGTATTATGTTTATTGGTATTCTCTTCGAAGAAGATCACATATTAGTTATACTATGGATTTAGAAAGAGAATGAGTAAGAGAAGAGATAATGAGCCACATTATTAGTACTCAACGAAGTCATAAGCTAGTAAGGATGGGTCCAAATTTTTTTTTATACTTGTGTGGTATGTTAAAAAGAAATGGTTGGTTGAAACATATGCAACAAGTGACTGTAGAATAACAAGTCACGTAAAACTCTTTTATATTGACACATAATGTCATATATGAAGAGTTAGATTTTTGGTTTCGATATTCTTGTGAGACAAATGGTCGTCATGTCCATCGTGTGTTAAGATCTATAATCGAGTTAGAAGAGAGATTCCTTAGACAATCTAATGGTTCAGAAATTTCAGAAAAAATTCTTAAAAGCAATAGATTTTATCCCTACTTTAATGTGAGCACTTTATTCTTTTTAAGATAAAATTTATAAATATGTTTATTAAATTAGTATTGATATAAAAATATAATGTTAGGATTGTATTAGAGCAATTGATTAAACATGTGTGTGTAAAAGTGCTAGCCGTTGATGCTTCTAGATATCGTGGTAGGAAAAATTATCTATTTCTTTGTACACACTAATAATGATATTGATGAAATTGTCTCTCAAAATGAGATAAATTTAGAGAATTCTGATAGACTGTGTGACGATGATAATGTTAAATTCTTGGCATCCCTTGGTGCATCCTCTCGAACTAGTTTTGAAGTTACAACTAGTAAAAAAGCTAAAAAAGCAAAGACATCTAAGGATGAAAAAATGTTCAAGTTATGAAAGATGCACTTCATCATGTTGTTGAAGCACTAAGAAGGGAAAATGCTATTTATGAGAAGGTGAAGTAATGACTTCCAATTTCAGAACAAGAGATTTGGAGTCTTTTAATTCTATTTAGAAGTTGAGTCTGACTTGTTAATTACTACTTATCTTTATTGGGTTGAACATCCTGACAAGTTAAGAGTAATATTTGAATGTCCATGAGAGAGATGCAAAGAGATATTGTTACGAATGGTGTTTGCTTTTTTTAACGCTTCAAAATTTTGAAGTATTTTGACATTGTTATTCAATTTGGGCTGAAATTGTTATTTTTAAAGTATTTTGTCATCACTTTTGAATTGTATTTTGGTTAGTAACAAACTTACTTTTGAGAATTTATTTGTGGATGAAAAATTAAAACTTGTCTATTTTATTATGTGGATGTGAGACTTAAACTTTTATTCTCTTATTCATATTCTTATAGATGTCAGATTTTTTTTGGAGAAAAAAGATATGCCTCTTTTAAACTATGCTTTCAAATATTATTTCAACATGAATTACATTCATATTGAATTAGATGTTTTCTTTCATTCATCTATTTTATCATTACCCATTTCTACATTCGGTTGATGAACTTTCAAATTCATGCATATTTCTTATGAAAAAAAAAAATCCAAAATATATCAACTTACTTTTCTTGTTTCCTGCAATTTATATATGTAAAATCTCACATACACTATTCTGTTGCATGTCATATTCTAATTTGTTCAACATGCATAAGTGAAAGAAATAATTACGAAGCAGTAAGCAATAGTTATTTAATTTGATTCTCAAAAGTGCTTTTATTTTATTTTTATTATTTAATAAAGCTGAATATCTAAGTCATAAACAACTTCTGCCTTTCAATCACTAGGAATAGTATATTTGGTTTGCATCCATGTTATCCTTGCACTGCCTTATAAGCTCTACGCATTGGCCTCCATTCTTGGCTCCTCTTGCATAGTACCAAATCAGGTGAAATAAAAAATATAATTGTAAAAGTATTTAATAATATATAATTTCCTTTCATTTCTACTCAACTCCCAAATAAGAATTGTATTTTATCCTTTCATTTCATTTCATTTAATATTTTTAAACTCCTAATTAAAAGAAATGACAAGTGTTTCTCTCTATTCTACTCTCTTTTCCCTCCAAACTCTCAAATAAACCCTTAAAGATTACTTAAATGAGAAAAACTTACCTTTAAGTCATTTTTGAATGACCAATTTAAAAAATAACAACCTTCTATCTAATCCACTTGCAACTAGCATGCTCAGTTTAAATTTCATTTCTAGTTGATGAAATAATCTAATGATCTACTGATTTGATCATTTGGCTTAAAGTTAGTTAATAAAACAATAGAGATTCGTTTAGTTGAAGTTTTAGCAATAAGATCAATTGTCTTCACTTGAGTGATAACTTATGTGATGACGTATGTCATAATGAAGAAAAGATAAAAAAATATTAAATTGATTTGTTGATAACTATTCAGCAGAAGTATATATTTTGTTCTTTCTTCTCAGTTAAGCCCAAGTGATTACAAATTAGCATCTCACACTTTGATGATAATTTTTAACTGATTTTTTAGATCTCTCATAGCATCACAGATAAAAATGCGGATTTGTTGATAACTATTCAGCAGAAGTATATATTTTGTTCTTTCTTCTCAGTTAAGCCCAAGTGACTACAAATTAGCATCTCATACTTTGATGATAATTTTTAACTGATTTTTAGATCTCTCATAGCATCACAGATAAAAATGCAGTTGTTAGGAAAATAATATTATTTATTGTGTAATCTCACGTTATTTAGATGTGAAAATCTATGTTTTATTATTTACTATAAATCAAGTTTATAGGTATAGGCTTGAAGTTATCAATCAAGCCCGCAATATTTTTTCTTATTCTATTTTATTTAACATAGTATTAGAGAGAGTTTAAAACCCAAGATCTTAGCCCCATTTCCAAAATCTTAATCATCTCTATATTTTCTCTAGTTGACACATGAAAAAAGAAAAGAAAAAAAAGGCTTTGCATCTAGCCATCATTTAGTCTAGTTATTTCGTCAATCGAGACCTAATTATTTTCTCTTTTCAATCTTAATTACTCCTATTTTTCTTTATCCTTAGTTATCCATTGCGTCTAAATGATGGCTCAACCCATTTTCTTTCCAAGCCTCTTTTATTTTTGATAGCTCAAAAGTTTGATGGTTCAACAGGACGTTCGTGAACTTTCACACTATATCTCTTTCCAGTAGTGCTTTTTTTATTTTCCTAAAAAATTTCACGATGCCTATTTCCAGCGTTGCTCTTTTTACTTTTCTGGCAAATCTGGTTGTCTTTTTCTAGCCAACACGAGTATTGTTCATGGGTACCATTAGGTTCATTAAATAGATTAAAATTTTACCTATTGTTCTTAGGTTGTTGTAAATAAGGGGCAGTACTGAGGTTGATAATTATGTTTTATTTGTACAAAATTAAGCATTATATGCTCTATCTTAAGTGAGAGTGTTAGGAATATAATATTATTTATTGTGTAATTTCACATTGTTTAGATGTAGAAGTTTATGTTTTATTATTTATTATAAATAAAGTTTATGGGTGTAAGCATTGAGATATCAAACAAGCCCGCAATCCTTTTCTTTATTCTATTTTATTTAACAACAATTATTTAAACACAAGATGGAATGAAAATTATCGAATAGAGTATTTGATCAAATCATTGATAAGTTTTGTTATTTAATGAGAGAACCTTCTTTTGAAAATATATATTTAGATCCATGAAGATAGTTGAGACTTGCAAGCTTCAACCAGATGTAATAATTCAGATTTTATATTTCTTAAAAGCCACTATACCTTCCCTTTGAAACAAACTTGCAAGAAAGAAGATCATTTTGCCACAAAAGACAAATTATATTATTCTAAGTGATATAATAAAGAGCGTATGCCAATATAAAATCTTTTCAGTTTGTTAAACACAAATTTGAAAAAGCAATATTGTGACATATATGATACCTTCAGATTCTGGATCTCTCTCTCAAGTTCGTTGATCTTCTTGAGTTTCTTATTTGTTGAAGAATTTTTTTCTTATTTTATGAATCATTTTTCCTAATTGTTAGACCAAGAACAATAGGAGAAAAGTAAATAGTTTGGCCAATTAAAAATACCCTACATTTTATTGTAGTAAAAAGACACTTAATACAGATTAGCAATCATAAACCAATAAACACAATGTATATTTAACAGATAAAGATATATAACTTCTAAAAGTAAACAGTTTAGGAATAAAGAGAGATTGCACAAAGATTTTTATATTGGTTCACAAAAGCCCTTGGCTACATTCACCCTCCAAACTCCAATTGAGAATTTCACTGAATTTCAGTAATCAGTAATCTAACTGAATTAACATGGCTCAACAACCTTCAAAATTAAATTCACAAGACTCATCAATTGCATGGGAAATTTGTTTTCTCTCCTTTCTTTTAAAGTGAAATTATTTTAAACTGCAATTCATCCCATTACAATGGGTGATACTACTATTATAGGTGTACAATACTACATTAAAAAAAAAATTTCAAAATCTTTTTCATTATAGACTTTCTAAAATAATAAAATAGTCTTATAAAATTATCCCTAGTGAATCTTTTTGCGTATGATGCATTGATTTCAGCTAAATTTTTCATTTTAAAGTTTTGTAAAAGAAATCTTTTATCTCGTATAGCAAACTTTATTCATTACTCGTAAGTAGAATATTGTCTACGTATAGGAATATGAATATAACTTTACTACCACTGACCTTAAGGTAATACACAATTGTTAACTTTATTTATGACTTGTGTAAATGAAGATAGATCATCTTTAGATTCGACAACATAGTCATATTATAATAGCCATGCAATAAAATTACTAGCTAACTTTTATGCATCTCTTTAGTTCTATCTGTTATGGAATTTCATAATTTTGGTAGTAGGCACAGTGGTAACTTGTTCCTCAGGAGGAGGTGCTCATATGCAAGGTTGTATTTGATTTGGTTGTCTTTATGAATTCTCTAATGGAATAACATAAAAAGAAATCAATCAAACCATCATGATTTTTTTAAGTGATTTCTTTAATTTCTTAATAAATAAGAAAGTTCACTCCCACTAAGTTCAAGATCCTCAAGAAACCTTATATTTCTAATTTTGACGATTTTAAATGTATTTGAGGGACAATACATTCTAAATCTCTTCGGAGCTCACCGCATAGCCAATGAACAATACACTAACTATATTTGAGTCTAGTTTATTTATGTTATAGGTTACAAACCCTCACTTATACTGGACAACAAAAATGTACAATATCTTAAACCGAGTTTCGATCATCTATTCCTTTATTTTAAAAAAAGTTAAAGGAACAATTTTTGTGAAACTTTATTTCAAGACACACATTATATTCTTCAATGTTTCACTTCATAAACTTGAAGGGAGATTAGAATTATTAATCATATAACTTACTATATGTATAATCTCAAGTACCTTAAAAATTTCTCTTAGTATTTTTAGTAGACTTATTGGTTTGCTTCTCATTTGTGCAACTAATTCATGTGTCAAAATTAGTAAATTCAAGAGCTTATAAGATGCTATTTTACTAATCTTTTTATACTCTTTATAGAGTTGTCATTTTATATACTATGCTACAATTTAGAGAAATTTTAATTGATAATACATTCTTTAATTTTAAAATATTTATTTACAGTCCCAAGACCACATTCATATTTGAAATTTAAGTGAAATATCTATAAATGGTTAATTAATCTTTTAAATTTAATAATGAATTCTTAATCAAAATTTGAAAAACATAATTTTAAAAATTGGTTTATTCATCCTCAAATAATTTAAAATAAAATATTACTTTCTAGAAAATGATGGAATATAAATATATTTTAAAATTAAAATGAAGCCAATATATATATATACAAAATTCTGAAAAGTTTTCATTGCTTCTATTATGATAATACATGGTGTATTAAATTTGGTTTAACTATCCATGATGCTACTACTACTATATAGGATTTCTTATACATAAAGAAATCAAAAGGCACATTTTCTTTGTGTATCCAATTTTGTTAAAAATATGTGTTATACCTTCCTTTTTCATTTTGAAACACTTTTTCCTTTCTTTATCTTTGTCTTTATCATGAGTTACTAGATTTATGACTAGTTTTCCATAATCAATCTCTCTTTCTCTTAAACACACATTGATTAGAGTTTATTAAATGATCAATTTGCTTTAAATGTGTCATAAGGTATATTGTATGGTTCAAACTCGTTAGAAATAGAGTTTAAATGTACAAGAGATAGTTCCATAATTTCAAGTTTCAAAAATACAGTTGAGCAAATTTTATCCCTTATTCCATAATGTGCTCACGCACATATTTTGAAATTGTGAAACTTTATGCCCAAAAGCTTCTTTATTCGGGTGCCAGCCAATAACTTATCCGATTTTGTAAATCAATTCTTAAAGCTTGCAAAATACTCGACCTCCTTACAATCATGGTAGAAAATTATAACTTTACTAATATGAGATTTAATGAGTATTAGATTTAGGCAAATGGATTGCTCCCACCACTCATTTAAATCTTTATCAGATGATATATACTTAATTTATGGAAACGAGTGGTTCATTTACACAAAATCCAAATTAAAGTCTATGCACCCAATGGTTAAAACTGTATTTTATTTTCAGTAAAATAATGTAACAACATAACATACTAATAGGAGAATAATCATTAAGAAACATAGTTGAAATAACACCAACTAACCAAGCAATTTCACATGTCATTCTATAAGCCAAAACTTTCCCAGTAAAACTTATAATAACAAAAGTAATAAAAAATCTAATGTGAGCATAAGATTATCTACTTCAATATTCAAATTCATAAACTTATTCCAATAAATTTATGAAATAAAAATAAATTCCTCTTAGCTAAAGTAAATTATTTTCACAAATTAATTACAACTATTAAATGTCATTTAGTTTCATGTAGTGTAATAATTCAAATATTTATGACTACAACAAATATTTTTAAGATTTAAGAGGCTATGTCTACTCTTAAATCATTGATTTACAAATTTTAAAATGACATGCTAATAAACTACAATGTCAACTAATTTCTTCATGTTGATATATTACAATATTTTTAATCCCAATTATTCTCATAAAAATCTTCCATAAATGAATCCGTAAAAATATAAAATTAACTTTAAGATAGTACTAAAATAAATATTTGGCATAAAAAAATAGATATATGTGCAACTAAAACAAACTAACACTAAATTTTGGCATAAAAAAATATTTTTAATGTTAGACATGTATGGAAATGAAACAAAATAACACTAAGTAAAAGATTTGCAATATAGAACTATATCATGATAATGCCTTTATTTAATAGTACCATTCATATTGAAAATTTAAGTGAAATTTAATTAAATGGTGATAAAAAATTAAGTGACAAGACTTTATTATGATAAACCACTATGTGTCAAAATCATCATACACTCCAGACAAATTCAATTTCATTTACGATTTTAACTAGAAGATAAATAATAACCAGACTCAATAAAAAAGTTGAATTCAAGAAATTCACAATGTGGACAATAGAATATTTATTGATTAATTTTGAGAATAATTAATATATGAATTTCTTAAATTAATTTCAGCAATTAATGTAGCAAAGTAATATATAATCATCAATAATCATAAAGCTTATGATACTGATAATCTAATTGTTTATCTAATTAACTTCCAATGACATTATTAAAGCTGTTGACACATATAATTTATTTGTATGCATCAGATTTTGAATTATGACACATGAGTAGAATTTCATTTATAAATTATATTTCAAAAAATAAATAAATTAAAAACATGTGATTTTCTTTATACCAAACAACTTAGCTTGAAGGTGACTCTTGATTCCACTTGTTATTAATATTTATGTTAATAACATAAATATACTTTAAAATAAATTTCATATCTTTATCATTTTTGATCAAATACTTTGTATCATAATGTAAAAGATAAGAGTGAACACAATTTCAAAACACACTTAATTTTTTCTTTTTTTTCTTTTTTTTTTCACAAAGTTTTTCTTGTTTATGTCTGAGAGAAACTTGATACTTGAGTGCGGATGGTGATACATGCTTTTATAGACTAAGACAAGGACTCATATATAATTTTGCACATAACTTTTTTCTTCCATCAAGGAAAAAATTATCATTTTGAATCTTTTTGAAATCTAATATCTAGAAAAACTAGCAAGTGGTTTCATCCACTATTCAAAAAAAAAAAAATAATAATGTTAAAATTTTCCTTATCACACTATTAACTATTTTTGTGCAAGTAATTGTGTAAAGAGTCACACTTATACTTGGTTTGGTAATATTGTGGTTTTTAAAAAGTTATTATGATTTTCATGCTATGAAAATCAACTGTCAAAAAGTCATAGAAACCTTATTTGGTAAATTTTATTTTTTTTATATAAGTTATTGTGGTTCGTAAAAGTAACCAAATAATATTTAGGTATTGTATCTTTTTAATAGTTAAAGAACCCTCTTAAAAAATATTATCAAACACAACCCTCTTCTTTTTTATATTTTACCTCATAGTTAGTTTAAGGCTTAATTTAAATTTTTTAAGGCCTTGGTTTCTCATGATAATTTTGAGCCTTTTGTAGCTGAGATTTGGCAAAAGAAATTTACAGGGTCTCCTATGATTATTTTGCACCAAAAACTATGTTGGCTATAAAAGAATTTTCAAAAATGGAATTGGAAGACTTTTGGTCATGTGGAACGTAAGTTAGATGTTTCCATTTGAGACGGAGCAATGGATCTCTTAAAACATATAATGTTATTCTACGTACAAAAGTGATCATTTTTTTCTCGCATATCTTCTTTTTCGCTACTTCTTACAGAGATGCTAGTACGCTGGATTGCATTCATAGTTTGATATCAGATCTGAACAAATACATGCTTACATCTATCCTTTGAGAATTAGAGATTTTATTAGTTGTGAAAGATTTAAATCTAGATAGTGCACCATGTATTGATGGTTTCACTGGTCACTTTTATGTTGTTTGTTGTGATACTATCCACTTGGAAGTAATTTCAGGACTATTTTAGAGGGAGTACTCTTCCTAAAGCTTTTCCTCTACAATTATGGTGTTGATCCCAAAAATAGACAAAGTCGACAATTTCTCTGCTACACACTTACTAGTCTTAACACCTTCTTTCATAAGGTAATCTTTAGAATCTTGATGGATAGATTGAATGTTTTTCTCTCTCGATTTTTTTCTGGAAAATAGTCTGGTTTTATTCTAGGACGGTCAATTCATGAGAACATAGCTTTTGCTCAAGAGATAATTTATGATATTAATAAAAAAAAAAGGTATGGCAGGAATCTTGTTCTCACACTACAAGAAAATTGGGCTTCTCTTACAAACCCTTACCTACAAACCTAATTTTGTAGGTAAAGGGATATAATACCTACTAACTTACTGGCGAACAAATAATTTTTTTTATTAACAAACTATTTGTCGTTAATTTTGTTGATATATTGGCTACAAAATGGCGTGAATTACCGACAAACTAAGTTTATAGGTAAAATTATTATTTACAAGTACCAACAAATTTAGTTTGTAGGAAATGCTTTTTAACAGTACCGACAAACCAAAGTTTGTAGGTAATTTTTTTTTAATAGTACCAACAAACCTTTTCTCGTTGGTGTTCAAAAAGCAATATTTTATTTTATACGTACCGACAAACTCAAGGTTCATTGATGGGTTTGAAATTCCTAAATTCAAAATTCTCCGTTACTTACTTTTCGGTTTAATTTCTTATTTCTAAATATTTTCCTCCCTTGCGAAGCTTTGAGATTGATTTTGGGGATTCAGATCGTGGTGGATTTCGTTGGTTGTATTTGGTGGAATTTCCTCTCTGGTTCCTCTCTCAGTTGGGCTTCCACTTTGGTTCGCCTTCTCTGCACTATGGGTCAATTTTCTATTAAACTTTGTCCTTAGTATAATGGGTTCTAAGGATCTCTAGGGTGTTATTCATTTGGAATGGGTGTATTCTAAGGGCACAAGAGGTGCATATTCCTTCTTTTCCTACTCCAGCTGATGGGTCCAATCCAACGGAAGATGGGTGGGTCTGGTAGTATGATTGTGGGTATGGATGAGGTTGGATTGTAGGTTATGATCATTTTTTTGGTAAATTTCTGTTAAAAGTGAGGATTGGTAGCAACCCATGACTCAGACTTGGTTAGAGTTAAGTAGTCGAAGATATGTGGATGCTTAGGTTGTTAAGGGATCAAAGAGAAGAGACCCAAGACGAGTTTCCATGTTTAGACCTATAGAAGCTCGTATTTATTGTGAATAACCGAAAAAATGGAGAAATCAGAAATGGGTTCAATCTATTTTTACAGTCAGTCGTCCTGTTCTCTTTTTTAGTCAATTGCCTTGTTCTCTTTTTCAGCTTCTTCTACGTCTCTTGATTACTAAATATTATTTTTGTTAAGTAGTGTTAGACAACTCTCAGATAATGTGTCAATTATGGAAAGATTTATGATCTTTGATAATGTGATTTCCACCTTCAAAAAAATTGTGGATCTTTGTTCTTTCTTCCTCTTGTCGGTGTGACTTTGCAGTATTTATTGAGTTTTTTAATTTGGATTTTCTTTTGTTGGTGTCAGAAAACTTCCCTTATTCTATACTTGTATTCTGGTTAGTAAACTTAATCCAAGGTTATGAGCTTCTATTAACCTGTATAGTGTATGTTCTCAGTAAGGGTTCATTAACAATAGTCTTATGACATGAGGGAATGAAAAGGGACAAACTCCCTTCCTATCTTTGTTAGAGATGCATGTTACCACTGTTCACATGCACAATTTTAGAATGCATCATCATCATTGGTGTAGGTTATCATGAAGAACCTCATTCCAAACTCTTTTGACAGTGGTGCATTAGTTAGACTTCATTGGCA
This sequence comes from Quillaja saponaria, assembly GCA_029379385.1. Taxonomy (NCBI): domain Eukaryota; kingdom Viridiplantae; phylum Streptophyta; class Magnoliopsida; order Fabales; family Quillajaceae; genus Quillaja; species Quillaja saponaria. The sequence continues at coordinate 17,720,563 of CM055608.1, read as the reverse complement.
TCTTATAGGCCTTGATATTTTGGTTTTCATTGCAAGATTCATATACAGGAAATGCAGTCTCCATGGATTCCCAGTTAGATGTCTTTCTACATAATTCAACTTTATCAAGCATGATTTTTAACTGTCTGCACTGTCATATTCAAGTACTTAGTATTACCTAAGGTAATACCTATGTACTTCGTTTGTAGGTATTACCTACAAATCAAGTTTGTAGGTAATGTTTCATTTACTGACAAACTTAAGTAGCCTAAAACATGCTTTACCTACAAATGGTTCGTCAGTATTTCTGACAAACCTTCTTGGTTTGTAGGTAATACAAAAGTTAAGTGGGTACTTAACTTTGCTTACAAACCTTTTGTCGGTAACCCTTTTTCCTACAAATGAAAGACCCTTTTCCCACAAACCTAGTTCGTAGGAAAAGCCCAGTTTTCTTGTAGTGTCAAAATTGATATGTCCAAGGCTTATGATCGAATATAATTCCTTTTTGTTAAATGTTCCTCATAAATTTGGTTTTTTTTGAACTATGGTGTGACTGAATTTTCCGTTCCATTTCAAACTGCTGGTATTTGGTGCTACTCAATGGTGGTAAATATGGTTTTTTTATACATTCTAGGGGCCTTCAGCAAGATCATCTTCTTTCCCTCGCTTCATTTTTTTTTATCCCATGATGTTTTTTCTCGCAATTTGAATTAGGCTATTGCAGAGGGATTTATTCAGAGATTTCACATATCAGGCCAAGCCACTTGTTTTTTTCACTTACTATAAGCGGGTGATATGTTACTTCTTTAAATGGTTGTAAATCTTCTCTTCAGGCATATCTGAATCTGTTTCACAGGTATGAGCAGGCTTTAGGGCAGCAAATGAATCTGAATAAGGGCTCATTTACAGTAGCCTCTACTATTTCAAGGCATTGCTGGAATTTATTGCATTCTGGGATGGGTTTCCATTACAAAGCCCTTCCTTTCATCTATCTTGGAGTTTCCTTTATTTAAGGTAGAGTTACTCAGGCTCTTTTTTCACTTGTAGATGAATGGATTCAATAATTTGACTCGTTGGGTAGGTAGTCTTTTATCTCCTGTTGACAAGTTTACCCTTCTTAGGAGCATGCTTTCCTCTATCCCGATTCACATGTTGGCTTATGTTAAAGTTCTCCATACAATTCTTAATTACTATGGCAAAACTATTTATCAATTTTTTCTAGAATCACTCCCCGGACAAATGTCATATTTGGATATAGCATGGAAAGATATCTGTATGCCTTTTTAAGAAGGCAATTTGGGGATTCCCTATCTGGCTGAAACAATGGGTGCTATGCATGCTACTTATCTTTTAAGTAGTAACAAGGGATTAATTGAGAAAATTGCATGAGAAAAAAAATGAGAGAAAGAGGAGCATATAAAAAAAAAAAAAAAAATTTGATATATATCTATCTATATTGAATTGGGGATACAGAAAGGATTGGCATTCCATTGCTATCATTTTCTATATATATGGTTACAATTATCTCTAAGGTGTCTAGTCTAGCTTAGTCTCATCTGGGAGAGACTTTGACGCTCTCCACTGTTCATCTAGATTCTTCTATTTAAGAACGTTTAGTTTGGACTACTCATCCTTCTAGACGTGTCAAAATTTATTCGTTTTGGTACATTCATTGTGCTAGAGGCTCTGACTTTGGATAGTATGAGAGACTATGGCATAAATTGATTCCTCTTCGTATCTAATGTTTGATTGTGAAACTCTTGTGTAATTCTGTTGCTACAAATGATTAATTACAAAGATTGGGTATCCCCATTGTTTCTCAATATTCTTGTTGCATTGATCCTTAAGTGGAACCTTATTCTCATCTTTTTATGCATGAGGACTGTGTTGTTTGGGTGTTCTCACATTTTGGTCAACTGTTTAATATTAGATCATCTACTACATTTAGTGGATTTGGTGATAATTGGATTGCCAATAGTTCTCCCCGCTCCCAAGTTGGTATGGCTCGTTCAATTTATTTCTTTGGCTGCCTTTAAGAGTTGTGGCAAGGAATAAATAAAATTATTTTTGAGGGCGTCCCCATGGATGCTAGGGTGATAATTCATACAATTCATTCTCTGCTCACCCGTTTATTTCGGCATATACACACCTAAGATTTCTTTATCTTTCCAAGATTGCATTATTATTACTGCTTTGCATTTTTTGTGCATTTCTTCTCATATGCAATAATCTTGTATCAAGTGGAACCCTCCTTTTTCAGGATTTAAACTTAATACCGATGGGTCTATTGTAAATGGGCATGGGGTAGGAGGAGGAATAATTCATAACTTGAAAAATGACCCACAAGTAGCTTTTTGTAACGAAAATGGTCCTTATTCGAACATGGTTGCTAAAACAAGAGCTTTGGTAAATGGTTTGCTGATCGCCACTCTTTTTGGTTTTACTTCCGTTCAAGTAGAATGTGACTCTAAAGTATTAGTAGAGATCTTACAGGGTTTGATGGATATACCTTGGAATTTAGTTTACTTGATTAGAAGTTTTTGGTTTTTACTTTGTCATGGTCGATTTCTCATATGTTATGGGAAGGTAACAAGTTGGCTGATCTCCTTTCAAAATTGGACATTCGGTTCAAAGTTGGACACTTTTTAATAGAGAAAACCTCCATTCGGTATCAACATGGGTTCTTAGTCCGGATTACTAAGGTTTAGCTAGTTTTTGAAAGAGGTATATAGTGTAAAGGAGAGTCTCCATAATTTCTTTGTTTTAGTTTTTGTTTCTTGCAAGGGAAGAGTCTCCCTTATTTATCTGTTTCTCTTTTCTATATATATATATATATATATATATTTTGTTTCTTGTTTGTTCAGGAGTTTTGAATTTGTGTCATGACCTTTTTTTTTCTCGGTTTTTTTTAATTATTAATAAAATTTAAGGTTAACCCAAGTTCTAGTTTAAAAAAAAAAAAAAAAAAAAAAGATTTTGGATGTTGAGGATTTGGTTAGGAATTTTTTGTTCCTTATAATTTGATTATTTTTTTAAAATATTTCTAATTAAAATCAGAAAAAAAGAGTAAGGATTTGATGCTTGAATTTTTTTTTAGCTTATAATTAGGTTTCATAATAATTATGTTTAACCAAATAAAATACTATGATGTCTCTATCATTTCTATAAATAACATACAGTATCCTTAACACATCACTCACATACCACAACTTCACTCCAATACCCCTTCTTGATAATTTTATTAGAAAATAATTAACTAAACAATTATTTTATCACATACAAATACAATTTTAATTAGTAATTTCACATATTACAAATAATTTTTACTAAATGTTTTATACAGTTTTTACATAATTTAAAACTCAAATATAACCGGTTTAGCTTTTAAAATAGTTTTTGGGTTTAAAATTTTCTTCAAAGTTATTTGGTAAAAGAAATTTTATTTTTTAAGACTTAAGGAGAAGCATTTTTAGGCTTTTTGAATTATAAAAGTTGCTAAATGCTGAGATTAGAAAAATAAGTATTTTCAAGTAGAAAATAAGTGGAGTTCAAATAAATTTTAATAATTATTTTATTTAGAAAAATATAACTATAATATTTGTCAAAATTGTCTTTTTAGTAATTTTAATACTCAATATCATTTAAAAAAATAAAATAAAATAAATTTTTTTTATCTCACAGTACTTTTACGTTAACTCATTCAAATAATTGTTTTTAGCTTTTTATATAACTCTATTGAAAGATATTTTTTTGCAAAGCTTAACTAAATAGACTCATAATTCTTAATTTATTAGTAATCTGACTATCAATTATAATAAAATAATATTAAGTAAAAACAAATAGGTTCTTCAGTAAATTTATTATGTAAAATTTTCTAGATTATTCTTGTTTTTCATTTAATCAATTGTTGATATTCTTTTAATTTATTACAAAGAGTTGAATATATCAAGTAAATAAATGTAAAAAGCTTGAATTAAATTTGGGAATAATAAAGAAAAAAATTTGATCATGTTTGACTCGACTTAATCCAATCGAATTGAGAAGCTGATCTAACATATAAGATATTAACTTAGTTCATTGATATTGAATTGGATTAAATATCTAACTCAATCCCCCATTACCATGGGTTTTTTTGCATATTCCAAGTTGTCATGGCATATATTTATGCCATGTCTTCGGAATACTTGATTGAGGAACCCCTAAACGACTATGTACCCCCCGCCCCCGCTTGAAGCTCTACGTAATGTTACTAGTAGCTCGCACCACACACCTCTGGTGGCCTCTACATCCCCTTTTCAGCACCCCTCACAGTTTGTTCATTCAGTTCAACTTATCTTCCTTATTGGTGGCCCAGGTTAACTGTAACACATTTGCTTTGCTAAACAAATCCAATTTTCCTTCTTTCTCTCAGCACCCCAACAGTGAGGTTACAGTTTGAACTATTTTAGCATTTTTGTCTCAGGTGTCTAAACGACGAGGATTGTGATGATTTTTTGCCATGGTTAGAACGGAAAGCTGGTGTTGGGATTTCGTCAGTGCTTTCAATTGGGAAATCCGCACATGGCAGGTTTCTATGCATATCTTAGTTTTGAAGCTCACTAGTATCTTATCACCATTGCAATTCCACTTCATTATGTTTCAGTGTAAGGGCTTTAGTTTCAATAAATCTTGTGAAGTTTAAATTACCCCGCTAACTTTCTAATTTAAAGTTGAAATATTCAGCTGACTAATATCTTGATTGTAATTATTTTTAAATTAAAAAAATTAAAGAAAAAAGCTTACAGTGCTGATTTTTTAAATATTTCTTATTATTATTTTAAAATCCATTCTCATGATCAGTTCAAATTGTAATCCATAATTCCATATCACAACTAATTTTTTGCTCCTGAAATCTTGTTATGACACTCATCGTCTCACTTACTAGGAAATAGGAACTTAAGTTGTAAGGATCATCAATGCAATCTAACTGTTTAAAGTTGTGAAGTAGTTATAAAGGGCTGGTTAGCTGGGCTGGTTGATCAAGAGCTGGTATGATCAGAATATGGAAATACACTTTCTGTGATTTAATGGTACAGAGTGACTGATTTGCAGTATCACTTTGGTTTTGCTTGCATATTGTAGTGTGGCAGATAGTCAATTTTACAATGGGCCTTTTGAGTGTAATGATAACTGATAACTTATAAGTTATCAAGATGGCTACCGAAATTGATACTAGAATTCTGAACAGCATGAAATAAATAAATTGTATATGTATAATATCCTATATACAAGGGCAAACATAGATAATTTAAATGGAAATATCTATTACTAAGATAGTTCCAATGTTTATTTGCAGCTGAATTGAAACCCACAGAAAATTCTTGAAGGAGTTATATCGAGTCGTCTTTTGATTCTTTGCACTATTATGAAAACCAAAATTGCATCGCAACTTCTAGCAGATGAAAGATTTCTAGTAAATTATTGGATATGCATGTGGTAGATGTAATGAAATTAGAGGCATGATAAAACATGGAATTAGAAGAAGGTTCTTTAAACATTTACAGACTTGGGTCAATGGATTTGTTCTTAGAGGTGTTCTGGTGATCATGATAATAGTGTTAAAGAAAATGTAAGTTTTTTTGTTTGTTGTTTTTAGATTTATATAGCAGAAATCCGAAAAAGATTTAAGAAATTAAGTTCAAATATCTCGACTAAAGCACTTCCCCTGAAAATGTCATAAGATGTTTCGAGATATAAAAATCAGCTGCCACATGTTTTGGTTTTCATGGATGAGTTCATCTCTGTTAAGAAAAATCCATGACACATGGGGCCTCTTTTGGCACATGCAAAATCGCAATTTCATTGATCTGTGGGTTACTAAATCTTCTCATTTTAATTATTGAAACACCCGAAATTATTCTCTTCACTCAATACATATAGATAGTTTAAGTATTGTTGCCTGAAAATTCACAATTTTAGAATGATAAGAGTAAATTCATATAAAAATTAGAACTAGTTGTATGAAGATGAGACTCTTCATACTTCTCAGGGGGCCGTTGGGATCAAATATGCTACTTAAGATTTAATATCTTGCATGAATTTTAGAACATCGATAATTGACTTATCAGTGGATCCTCTTTGACTTAAAGGTAATAAGATACAATAGTTCAAGCAGGTTGGAGAACTGTTTACTCATTTGGACTTTATGTTCATGAATTGCCAGAATTTCCATCTTCTGAGTGGCTACTGTCTTGCTAGTGGTGTGGATAGAAGTTAGAAACTCTAATATTTTATACTAGAAGCCTGAAAGTCACTCTTTTCCAAGCTAAAGATGTGGTTTAAAGGAAAGTGGATGATATAGTGTAAAACCAAGATAGGGCTCAACGCTAATCTAAAACTATGGTGACATCTAGAAGCTTTAGATTTAGTAGAACTCTATATGAAATGTAGGTTTCGCAAGGTAGAAAGAGGATTGCTTGCTTAGTTAGCATCGATGGTCAAGAGATTCTAGCGAGTACTTTAAGTATCTTGTATCAAATATAATATCAACATGATGGAGAAATGGAATATGATGTTTCAGTGTTAGATCTAATTGGCTGAAATGGGGAAACGCTTTGTGAGTTTTGTGTGATTGTAGGATACATTCTATTAAATAAAATAGAATAAGGAAAGGATTGTGGCCTTGATTGATATCTCAAAACCTACACCCATAAGCTTTATTTATAGTAAATAATAAAACATAGACTTCTACATCTAAACAATGTGGGACTACACAAAATAATAATATTATATTCCTAATACTCCCCCTCAAGATGGAGCATATAATGCTCATTCTTGTACAAATAAAACTCAATTACCAATCTCTACACTCCTCTTTACTTACAACAATCTAGGTGAAGCTTCAATCCGTTTGATGAACATATTGGTACCCATGAATAGTACTCGTGTTGGCTGAAAAAAGACACAGCCGGATTTTTCGAAAAAATAAAAAGAGCACCGTTGGAAAAATGCACAACGGGATTTTTCAGAAAAATAAAAAGAGCACCGCTGGAAAGAGACACAACGGGAAGTTCATGAAGGTACTATTGAACTGTCAAATTTTTTGAGCCGTCAAACCCTAAATAGGCTTGAAAAGAAAAGGGGAGTGAGCCGTCTTTTAGATGAAAGAGATAATTAGGGATAGAAAAGAAATAATGAGGCTTGAATGGAAGAAATAACTAGGCTTAATGATAGCTGGTTGCAAAGCTTTTTTTTTTTTTATTCTTTTTTTTCTTCATGTGGCGGCTAGATAAAAGAAAAAGAAGATTAGGGTTCTTTTCAAAATCGGGCCAAGATCGGGCTTGGGTTTCAAACCCGCTCTAATACCATGTTGAATATAAGAAGAATGTATATTAAGATGATTTTTAATATACAAGAAGGAGCCTTTATTTATAGGCTAAAGTATTTAACCTACCATAGTGAACTTAGACTAAATATGAACCAAATACGTAATATAAATTACACAGAAATAAGGAAACTATAAATAAGGAAGGAAACTATAAATAAGGAAATTTGACCCACTAATTAAGCTGCCTATATTTACACTCTAACACTCCCCCTCAAGCTGGAGCATAAAGATTATATGTTCCAAGCTTGTTGCATAGATATCGCAATCGGTTTCCTGTCAAAGATTTTGTGAATAAGTCTGCTAACTGATATTCTGATTTTGCATATGTAGTCTTGATTGTATTATCCATAAGCTTCTCACGAACGAAATGACAGTCAACTTCTATATGTTTTGTTCGTTCATGAAAGACTGGATTTGATGCAATATGTAATGCAGCTTGATTATCAAATACTAACTCCATAGGCTGTGAGTGCTGAAATCCAAGTTCGTCTAATAGATTTTTCAGCTAAACTAACTCAGCAGTGGTATGAGTCATGACCCTATATTCAGATTCAACACTGGATCTTGCAACAACAGTCTGCTTTTTATTTTTCCATGAAACAAGATTTCCACTCAGAAATATACAATATCTTGTAGTAGATCTTTTGTCAAATTGAGAGCCTGCCCAATCAGCATCGCTATAATCTTGAACTGGAGTAGAAATATGTTTATGGACTAATGTATGACCATGACCATGTCCTCAAACTAGAGTGTGCCCATGATTCTTATATAATAATCCCTTTCCGGATGCAGTTTTAAGGTATCGTAGGATACGAACAACAGCATTCCAATGAGATGTTCGAGGCTGAGAAAGAAATTGGCTAACCATACTAGTTGCAAAAGCAATATCTGGTCTAGTGACTGTGAGATAATTCAGCTTACCAACAAGATGTCTATATTACTCAGGATTAGTCAGTAGCTCCCCCTCATCTGGTACAAGTTTAGTTTTGGGTTCCATAGGAGTATCTACAGGTTTGGAATCCAACATACCTATATCACTCAAGACATCTAGACAATACTTTCTTTGAGAAAGGCAAATACCCAATTGTGATCTTGCAACCTCAATGCCCAAGAAGTATTTTAGCTGTCCTATGTCTTTAGTTTGAAACTCAGACTGTAGGAATGATTTCAATTGCTGAATCCCATGATTATTATCACCTGTAATCACAATATCATCCACATATACAATTAAAAGAATTCTGCCATTAGGTGTATGTTTATAGAAAACTGAGTGATCAACAGTACACCTCTGAAGGCCAAAACTAAGAACAAATTCACTGAATCTACTAAACCAAGCTCTAGGAGATTGTTTTAAGCCATATAGAAACTTTTTCAATCGACACACCATACCGGACTCCCCCTGAGCAACAAAACCAGGTGGTTGCTCCATAAAGACTTCTTCATCAAGGTCACCATGTAAGAAAGCATTTTTGATGTCCAATTGATTGAGTGGCCAATCAAAAATAGCAGCTAGAGATATAAATACCCTGACAGATGTAATTTTAGCCACGGGAGAGAAAGTTTTTGAATAATTCACACCATAGACCTGAGTGTAGCCTTTTGCTACCAATCTAGCCTTTAAGCGATCAATAGAACCATCAGGATGAACTTTTACGGTGTATACCCATTTACAGCCAATAGTGGATTTTTTAGAAGGTAAAGAGACCAGTTCCCAAGTACCATTAGTATATAAGGCGTTCATTTCATCAATCATGGCTTGCCGCCATTCGGGATGAGCAAGAACATCACTGGTGGACTTTGGAATAGAAATAGAAGACAAAGAGGAGACAAATGCATAATAGGGTGAAGATAAACGATGATAACTCAAAAAAGTATAAATAGGATAAGGATTACGAGTTGAACGAGTATCTCTGCATAAAATAGGTGGTGAAGCAGGATCCGAGGCACGGGAAGGTGTTGGGACAGAAGGTGAGTCATCAGATACATCAACAATGTCTTCTGGAAGATCAGGTAGTGGTGCAGATGATACATAGTCATTTGGTCCAAGATAAGGAACCGGAAGAGCCTCAGAGATAGAAGGTGACTCGGGAATAGTCGAGGAAAAGAATGAAGATTCCTCAAAAAATGTAACATCAGCGGAGATAAAGTAACGATTCTTATCTGGACAGTAACATTTATACCCTTTTTAAAGACGAGAATAACCCAAGAATATGCACTTAAATGATTTGGAAGAGAGTTTATCCTGTCCAGGTGTTAGATCATGAACAAAACAAATGCAACCAAAGATACGAAGCGGAAGTGATTATAAGGGATGATCAGGAAAGATGATAGAATATGGAATTTTATTATGCAATGTAGAAGATGGCATGCGATTAATAAGGTAGCATGCAGTAAGTACAGCATCATCCCAAAACCGAAGTGGAACATGACCATGAAGTAATAAAGTGCGAGCTGTTTCAATTAAATTTCTGTTTTTGCGCTCAACAATTTTGTTGAGGGGTGTGAGAACAAGATGATTGATGCAGCATACCTTGAGATGTCATAAAGTGTTGAAATGATGTAGAAAAATATTCACGTGCATTATCACTATGCAAAATACGAATAGAAACACCAAATTGTGTTTTAATTTCAGCACAAAACTGTTGGAATATAGAAAATAACTCAGAACGATTTTTCATTAAAAATAACCACGTGCAACGAGAATAGTCATCAATAAAGGTTACGAAATACTGAAATTCCAAAGATGAACTAACACGACTAGGACCCCAAACATCAGTATAAACAAGATGAAAGGGAGACTCTGCTCTAAAACGACTATGCTTTGGAAACGGAGCACGTGTGTGCTTGCCAAGCTGACACGATTCACAATTTAAAGATGACAGAGATGACAAACGAGGAACCATTTTTTGAAGCTTAGATAGACTAGGATGACTCAATCGACTGTGAATGAGAATAGGTGATACATCTATAGAGCAAGTCACTGAAGATGTAGGTAGTGTGGTAAGATGGTAGAGGCCATGTGACTCATGCCTTGTGCCAATCGTTCGTCCCGTACGTCGGTCCTGTATAGTAAAAAAATCATCAATAAAAGTGACAGAACAATTGAGAGAACGAGTCAATTGACTAATAGAAATCAGACTGAATGAATATTCAGGGACATAAAACACAGATTCTAAAGGCAAAGAAGATAATGGTTTAGCTTGGCCTATACCTTTAGCAATGGTTATGGAGCCATTAGCTATAGTAATAGTGGAAAGTGATGATGGATTACTAATACTAGAAAAAAGTTTGGGATTACCAGATATGTGATCAGAGGTACCAGAATCAAGAATCCAAGTGTCAGAAGGGGTTTGAGAGAGGCAAGCGACAAAATTACTATGAGAAAATTGCTGGGTAGCTTGATATTGTAGGAACTTATCATATTCAGTAGCTGATAATGAGACATTAATAGGCTTGTCTTTAGATGGTGAAACTTCAAGTGAATTGGCTGATTGAACAATGTTAGCTGTAGTAATAACAGGGGATCTAGAAAACACAGAGGTAAAAGTACTAGGTTTTGACATACCGATTTTAGATTTTTCAGAGGTAGACATACTGATAAACAATACCCCGATGAACAATAATCGTACTGTTGGAATGAAACGCAGCAATAGAGAGACACGCTGGAAAGAAACACAGCGGAAAATAAAAATTAGGGTTTTTTTTTTTTTTCTTTCTAAGCTCTGATACCATGTTAAATAAAATAGAATAAGGAAAAGATTGTGGCATTGATTGATATTTCAAAGCCTACACCCATAAGCTTTATTTATAGTAAATAATAGAACATAGACTTTCACATCTAAACAATGTAGGACTACACAATATAATAATATTATATTCCTAATACCTTCAAAGCTAAACGGTAAATTTTATGAAACAGTCATATGCCGTGCTATGCTTTATGAAACAGAGTGTTGGGCTGTCATTCGCTGTACTATGCTTTTTGGCATCTCCTTGGTGCTTTGCAGCAGGTGCTTTTTACGGTGTATCTCTGATAGACTCCATTTTGTTTCAGCTCGCTTCTCTTTGTGTTATTTTCCTCTTTGATGTATTATTAGGAGGCTTTCTTGTCCTCGATCCTTGTAATTTCCTTCTCTCTTAATAAATCTATTCTCTAATAAAAAAGCATTGTTGAAAATCTGGCCATTTCTTGCCTTCCAAATGCACCAAAGAGTGATACAAATTAGCTCTAAAGAAGAAGAACTCGTATGTTGGGTATGAAGTCGAACATTAATATCAGACCACTAGGAAATATATTCTGATTGTGAAGCCTATTCAAAGCTCAGACATGTTAGGAAACAGACCAAACCTAACCAGTAAAAGTGGCATTGAACAAGATGTAAAGCAGTTTCTGAACTAAATGCTGCTTATAGATAGTCTAGGCTTGTAACCTTGTATTACTTTATAAGAAAACAACTGATGATGTATGTGTGCTGGCCTTATGGGTATCTATGTAAAAAAAACTTCTCGCTCATGTTTCCTTTTGTCATATAAGGTTTAAAATTCTTGTGCTGCATGCAGGTGTTTATATGCTTCCAAGACTATACAAGCTGGAGAAAGCATTTTGAAGGTTCCTTATAATGTGGTACAATATACATTGCTGAACTTTGTCAAAGCTTTCTGATATGAATTTCACTCTGTGACCATGTCAAGTTAAAGTTAATATCGTCCTTTCTTGACTGCAGCAAATAACTCCTGACAATCTCCTTGCAGAAATCAGATCCTTACTAGGTGATGAAGTTGGAAACATCGGCGAAATTGGCACTTTTAGTTCTGGCTGAGCAGAAAATGGTTCAGATAACCTTCTTATCCATTTTTGTTTTTATGAGAAGTAGTTCTGAACTTAATAGTATTTCCTATAGCCTTATGCACTGTATAGCCCAATCTGACTTTTAAACAAATTCCAAGTAACTAAAGTCATTTGCTCATTTAGTTTTTTCCTGTCATGCAAGAATGTGAATGGGCTCCTTACATCAGCTGTTTTCCTCAGCTGGGAGAGCTAAATAATAAGGCAAGTGTTTTCTTTTTCAACTTTTGTACTACTACTCTTTTGTTCAAACACCTGATTATGCTTAAATACAAGGTATTATGTAATACAATTTGTTCTCTATACCTTCTTTGAAGCAGAAGTTGGCTTCTCTCTCTTTTTGATGGTGTATAATTTTTAAACATGTTAGGTGTAAAAAATAGCTCTAGGAAGAGCATGAACCTTGAATTTTTAGATTCTTTGTAAAGATGAATGTTTGTGTCTTTTGGATCCTTCTTAGAAGTGAATCTAGTTGAGTTTTGAGGAAAATATCTTGTTGTTTTTCAAACAATTACAACATATAATATATATACACTCCGGATAAATACTGAAATACCCCTATGCAACTAAGTATTTACATCCAACACTCTCTCTCAAGATGGAGCATAGGTATCTCTCATGCCCATCTTATAAACAATAGGGATGAAAATCACAGCTACCAAGACCTTTTGTGAAGACATCAACTAATTAATTCTCATACTTTACAAAAGGTATACAAATGAGCCTAGAGTGTAGCTTTTCCTTGATAAAATGCCTATCAATCTTGATATGTTTCGTACGATTATGCTGGACTGGATTGTGAACTATATTGATAGTTGAGATGTTGTCACAAATACAACACAAGAGGTTTTTCTCTAGTTTATATGAGATCTTCCATTACCTTTTTAAGCCATAACAACACATAAGTCCCGTGAGCCATCGCTCTATATTTTGTTTCAGCACTAGATCTAGCAACTACAGTTTATTTCTTGCTTCTCCATGACATTAGATTCTCACCAATAAAGGTGCAATATCTTGAAGTAGATCTCCTATCATCACTATCATCAAGTGATCCAGCCCCATATGCATTTGTATAGGCTTCTAACAGTTTTCAAAAAGGAGACCCTTCCCAGATGCAGATTTCAAGTATTGCAGTATACAATAAATTGCATCCAAGTGAGCTAAATGAGGATCATGCATAAATTGGCTACGCACACTAACAGTATAGGCTATGTCTAGACGAGTGTGGGATAAATAAAGCAGCTATTATGTTTTGTCTTGTTTATTGGTTTGGGTTAAAGTTTTGCGGTGGGAGCCGTTGGATAATTACGACCCAAAAATAATTTTTTAGGGTTTCTTTTTTGTAGCTTATATATAAAGGCGGTTAGCTCTAGGGTTTCAGTATGTTTTTTGAGCTAAACACTTGTATTTTCTTCAAGAACAGAATAGTGAATTTTGATTTTTTTCAATGAGACAGTAGGCTAGATTGAGTTCTTTCTTTTTCATTTTCGTTTTTCAGTTCTAGATTTTATCCTTTTATAGCTTCTGTTTAACAGCAGCTTTCCAACCAATCGTTGGTATCTCTCTTTATCAACACATTCTCCATCACCACTTTGTATTATGGTTTGCTTCAATAGGTGTGTTTGCAGGCCTACATCCAAGCATAACTGTCTCCTCTAGCAGATCAATGACATACTTCCTTTGAGGTAGGAAGATACCATTTGCAGAATGAGCAACTTCGATCCCAAGGTAGTAACTAAGCCTCCCCAAATCCTTGATCTCAAATTCCCTGACAAGATGATTTTTCAGCTTGGATACCTTTGTAGAATTATCTCGTCACAATTATATTATCAACATAAACAATAAGAATAGAACCCTTTCGTTGCAATGTTTAATATACATGGTGTGATGAAATCTATCAAACGAGGCTCGAGTTAACTGTTTGAAGCCATACAAGGACTTCCTCAACCTGCATACCTTCCCTTTAGTTTTTTGACAAGAGAAACCTAGAGAAATCTCCTTATAAGCTTCCTTTGCAAGATCTCCATGCAAGAAGGCATTCTTTTCATCTAGTTGTTGCAAATCCCAACCAAGATTCACTGTACAAGAGATAAGAACATTGATAGATTTCATGTTGGCAACTGGAGCAAACGTTTCTTGATAATCCACCCTATAAGTTTGAGTGAAGCCCTTGAGAACAAGTCTCGCTATGTATCTGTCAATTGTCCCCATCAGCTTTTCTCTTAATGGTAAAGATCCATTTACAGCCAATTGCCCATTTTCCTTGAGGAAGACTAGTAAGTTCCCAAGTATCCTTTTTGGACAAGGCTTTCATTTCCTTAACCATGGCATCCTTCTATTTAGGTTTAATAGATGTTTTCTTTAACCCTGGGGAATAGATATAAAGGACAAAGAAGACAAGAAAGCTCTATAAGGTAGATACAATTTATTATATGAGACATGGTTAGAAATCGGATGTTGAGTACATGTTCTAACTCTTTTTCTAATTGAAGTAGGAAGATTAATGGTATTAATAATAGGAATATGCAAGGTAGATGTGAAAAAGAAAGAGAAGAAAAAGTAGGATCTGAAGGCTTACAATTCACAAGAATTTGTTTTGAGATTGGGATTGAATCTTGGCTAGGTAAAGCGCTTTTAAGGGTTGTAACTTTATGTTTCTAACAACTGTATGTAAGCAAATCATCATTTGCCAGTCTCATAGAAGTTTCACTGCAAATATGAGTTTTACCATCATTCCCTTTTTCAAGCTCAGGTAACCTTTCTTTATTTATAATCTCTTCATCTCCCTTCTCCCTGTTACTCTCCTCCAAAGATGGTATACACTCCCCTCGACTTTCATAAGTCAACTTCAACAATGACATCACTCTCCCTCAACTCATAAGTCAACTCTTCCTCAAGATAGTTCTCCCCCTGAAGAGATGACAGTGAGAAACAAGCATTGGATTCTTAAAAGGTGACATCCATGCTAACATGAGTTTTCTTTGTAGGTGGGTGGTAACACTTGTATGCTTTTTGAGTTGTTGAGTATCCAATAAAGATGCATTTAAGAGCTTTGGGATCAAGCTTGCTGATATTATTTCTATGCTCATACACAAAACAAACACAACCAAAAATCTTTGGAGGAACAATGAATGAGCAATTCCCTAGAAGAAGATTTAGAGGAGTCTTAAAATTGATAGCTTGTAATGGCATCCGATTTATAAGATAAGTAGCTGAGAGAACTGCATCCCCTTAATAAGATTTTGGAACATTCATAGTGAACATCAACGACCTTGCTATCTTCAATAGATATTGGTTTTTTAATCCTGCAACACTATTTTGAGTAAAGATATTAACATAATTCGTTTAATGAATTATGTCATAATTACAAACATTGTTATCAAAGGCTCTAGGTGCACCTAGGCGCCAGGGGTTCCTGGAGCCTAGACGCAAGACGCAGGGCACAGGCTCGTGCCTTTGTAAAGTTAGGTGCACATCTAATAAAAAAAATCTACATACAATAATTCTAAGCTTACAGCAATTAGAAACTAACACCATTAAGTTATGACATAGAAAAAAGTATTCACAGATAAGAATTCTAGCAAGTAGAAAATAAAGGTTGATAAAACCGATCTAGGTAAAGTAAATATGTCAAGCAAGTAGTCCACTAAGCTAACAAGTAAAAATTGAATTTATACTTCTTTCTTGAAAAGGGCAGAGATAACTAAGGTTTATTGTTAAGTATCCTCTGTTTTTTAGGTACAAAACAAGGTTGAGATAGTTAAGGTTTAAGCCATATAAATGCTTTGCTTTTTGTGTATAATAGCAGAGATTAGACTAAGCAGAAGATGAAGAAGAAGACTTACTTACACTGAAAATATGCTCTGCTTTTTGGCCAGGGAAACTCAGACTTTGTAGGCTGCTTAGTATCAGGATTTTAGTTCAGCTATTGTGTTAGGGTTTTTTTTAATGTTGTAGGGACCTTTCAGGTTTATATTAGGACTTTTTCTAATATTTGACTTTTCTTATTTATGAGGAAACTAAAAAACTAAAGAGTTTTCCTTAAAAAGAAAAACTAAAGAGTTTTGTTCAAAAAAATAACTTGCAGCGCCTTCTGTTTGTCTTAAGTGTGCCTCATGGCCCCTCAAAACATGAAAAAGGCGCTCACCTTGTGAGCCTATATGGCACCTTAGTGTGAGTGCCCGCCTTTAGAGGTGCAGAGGCGAGGGGGTCTGTGCCTTGCGCCAAAGGCACGCCTTTAATAACACTGATTATAAAGATAGATTTGGAAGGACTTTTCTGTATACTTAGTACCGTTATCACTTCTCAAAGCTTTAACTTTAACATCAAATTGAGTGCAAATCATCTTGTGAAACATTTGAAAGCACTTAAACATTTCATTCTTTGCACGCATCAGATACACCTAGGTAGTTCGACTAAAATAATCAATAAAGGTAACAAATCACCTATAACCAGATAATGAGGCAACCCGACTAGTGCTCCATATATCAGAATGTATAAGCACAAATGGAGAAGTACTCTTAATGTTCATTGGAGGATAAGAGGAGTGTGTATGTTTTGCAAAATCACAAGCATTACAAGTTAAATTGCTTAGAGCACACTGCTTAAATTAGGAAACAAGCGATGGTTCAGTAGAATCGTCTCTTAGGACAACCATCGTGCTATATATAACCAATTTTCTTCCCAGTTCCCAATTCCTGAAAGACACAACAAGAAGAATAAAAAATACTGTACAATATAATTCTTTAGTAATAGTACTAATAGATAAATGATTCATGAAAAACTCAGGGACATGAAGTATAGATGACAAGGTCAAGAAAGTAGTACAATAAATGAAACATTTTCCTGAAATTGATGATAGGGAACACCATCGACGATTCAAACTTTTTCTTTACTTGAGCAAGGAAAGTATGAAAAAAAAACTATTAGAGGTACCGTCATATGATCTGAAGCACCGGAGTCTATAATACATGGTTTTGAATCAATAAATGAATGTGCATTGAGAGCAGTAGCAAAACTAGAAGAATATCCCATATGAGAATTACAATCTAGTCTAGCCAACAAGTACTTGAGATAATATAATTCTTCTTTACTAGGAGGCGCATAATTCTCATCACTGCTACCTCCCAAATCACTATCCTGGGCTGACCCTCTTTGAACTCCTTCCGAGAAAAATTAATTCCCAAGTTTGACTTATGAAGTGAGGGAATATCATTCAAGGCCTCAATTCTACTCATACTCATACTTGTAATCGTAATATCTATACTTCGAGGAACACCTTTAACCTTCGACATACCCAATGAGTGCTAAAAGAGAGAGAAGAGCAAATAATCTCAAAAAGACACCTCCTGATATTCAACCTGTAAGTAAACAGCTCCTAACAAGAGCAACAAAGAGTAACTCCTAGGCAAATCGTAGCCTGAAAGTTAAGTACATTGAGCAGCAGCCAAACAACCAAGAAATAACCCAAAAACACACTTCAAATCACCAACCAATGCTGAAAACCTGCATATAGCAACCCAACACAACCAGTCAGCCTAAATAGCACAAATCCACGACAAACAAAAGGGAAGAATCCATAAATCGCAAAGTAAACATTCTAAAAGAACTCTCTCCTTCGAAATCAGCCTTAAGGGCAACTCCAACACTTGAATCTAAGCCATAGAGGGCACTAGGTGTGAAGAAAACCAGCTGAGATCCAGGGAATTTGAGAATTTCAAAAATTTGAAGTTTAGGTCATGAACTGAAAAAATGAGATTACTCCCCGGAATAAAGTCAAAATCTGACAAAACCATAGTGGATTTGCTATGGTTTTGCTTGCGAGGTCGAGGCGAATTGAAATCTGGGCTTCGTTCCGATCACAATTGGCAGTCAACAACAATCAATGGCAGTCAAAGTTGGTCAACGATAGTTTTGAAGTGGAGGTTACGGTTTCTGTTCTTATACTGAGTTTAGTTTTGAGAAAAATATCTTCTTGTTTTTCAAACAATTACAACATATAATATATACACTCCTAAAGGACAAATACTGAAATGACCCTATGTAACTAAGTATTAACATCCAACAAATCTTGATTTTGATATCATGGCTGGTTAGGCATAGAATAAGCTACTCATGACATCTTGGCAAAAGTGGTACTAATTTTACTGAAATTTAGAAAAGACTTTTTTTTGAAGTCGGCTACTAGAAAGGCAAGAGGGTGGTAGATTGGTACCAAAATAAATCCCTTTTGGTGGGTTGCTGGCAGCACAGCTACTATGTTGTTGTAGATTTGGCTTTGGAGGTGTACTGCATTTGCAATGACAGTGTCTTGGATTAGAGCGTAATTCAAGGAATTTAAAGGATTATTTCTTGATGCTGCTTCTCCTTGTTGACAAAATTGTCTTGTTCACTTATTTTTGGTTCTATTCTCTGTTTTGGGTTTTCTCAGAGGGTTTTCTTTATTAGATGTTGTTGACTATAACAAGGCTATTTGAGTCACTACCCATGCTAGAGTATATATTCTAGGTTGTACATGTTTGAACATACAATGAAATCTAGAATTCTCACTTATAACAACATTGTATTAGAGCTACAAAGAAAAAAACCCTAATCTCTACTATAGTTGCCATTGATTGCAGTTTTCGGTCGCCGCTGCTACTACCGTGCACGGTGGTTTTCGGTGACCCTGACTGGAAAAAATTGTAGATCCAGAATCGCCTCTTTCTGGTTATCAAAACCCCCAAGGTCACCAAAGAGTAATTTCAATATTTCAGATTTGCAACCTGAGATTCCCTTTTCTGAAATTCTTCTATTCAAGCGTTTTTTTCTGCAGATTTATCCACTTCTTGGCCCTTATTGGCTTAGATTTGAGTGATGAAAGATATCCCCAAGGATGATTTGGAAAGAGAGAGCTTTTTTGGAAGGATTTCTTGAGATTTGTGTGTTCTTGGTACTGTTGCGAGTTCGTCTGTTTCGAGGCTGTTTTCTTCTGTTTCGGGGCTGTTTGTGCTGGGTTGTGCTATTTGCAGGTTCTTTATGCTTTGGGCAGTGATTTGAGGAATTGTAGGCATTTTTTTGGTTGTGGGTGATTGTTTTTTTCTCTTGTTTTTGCCTCTTGAAGATGTCAGAGGAAGTTGTAAATGCCCATCAGGCTACCGCTGACACCGAGAATGGAAGTAGTGGGAGTGGGAGCGGAAGTAGGATTGTAATTCCTAACGATAATGCTTCCCATCAAGTTGGTTCGATGGGAACAATTTCTTGGCTTGGTCTCACTCGTGCTTATTATTCATTGAAGCACTTGGATCATATGGCTACATAATAGTTTGCAAGACAAAACCAACCAGTGGAGATCTGTTGTTTGAACCATGGATATCTGAAAATTCCTTGGTGATGTTTTGTTGATTAATTTTGTGGAGCCACGAATTTCTCATGGTTATTTCCTGCTTGATTCTACCTATAAGATTTATACTGCTGTATGCCAAACTTATTCTCAAGTTGGAAATGGTGTTCAAGTCTTTGAGCATAGGAAAAAGCTTCATGAGATTGAACAAGAAGAAATAACTATTGCTCAATATTTTTCTGAATTGAGTGGTTTGTGGAAAGTACTAGATTATTATCAGGAATATCAGCCAGCATGTTTTGTTGATTCAATCTCTTATTAGAAAATGGTGGATAAGGAGAGGGTTTATGATTTTTAAGCTAGACTAAACCTTGAAGGAGTGAGACACGGATGACAAGTGAAAAAGATAATTTGCAATGTGATTATTGTGATAAGACCTGCCCCTACCAGAGAAACATAGTAGAAGTAACATGGTTGCCCTACTAGAGGCTGAGGTGGCAGGGGTTTAGGACCATCTAGATCCCAAGTTCACTTTTTTGAAACTATCGGGTTCTCACCTCTCACAGAGTCCAATACACTAAATACTAAGGAATTGCAACATCTAAGGCGTTTGATGGCCAAATTAGATTGTTGTTCCGCTACTTCACCCGCATCTTCTTATTATGCCTTGGATCATTGACTTTGAGGCCTTTGACCATATGGCTAGTAATTTTGGTAATGTCCCACTTATTTACCATGCTAAGGTAAGGAGAAAGTTCGGGTAGCAGCTGTTTCCTAGTTATTTATTTCAAGGAAATGTTATATTCATTGTACTCCTACCTTAACCTTATCTTCTATTCTCCATGTTCCTATTTTTTCCATGAAGCTCTTATTAATTAGTTCTATTACTAAAGATTCAAATTGTCAAGCCATATTTGATTCTTCTTGGTGTGTCTTTCAAGAATTGGGCACGAGAAGAATGATTGGCTATGGTTAAGAGCAAAATGGGCAATACTTGTTAGAATATGGTATGAATATTTTGGCTAGCACTGTTGTTTAAGGTCAGGCTTGTCAGAGTAGTGTTTCCATAACCTCCCAGCAACAGGTGGTTCACTGACATCATTGTTTTGTATACCCATCTTTTTGGTTATGTTTCCTAATTTACCTAAAAATCATACTATGAACAATCAGACATGTGATGCATCTGAAGTTCTAAACATGAACATGCCTCTTATCATTCAATGAATAATAAGAGCACTACTCATTTTGCACTTATTTATTATGATGTTTTGGCCCATAGTTATGTTGTTTCCTTATCTGGTTACACATGGTTTGTTACATTCATTGATCGTTGTAGCTGCACTACTTGGGTGTACTTGATGCATGCTAAAAATGAGGTATTCACTTGTTTTCAGATGTTTCATAAATTGATTTGAACACAGTTTGATGCTGAAGTTAAAATTATGAGGAGTGATAATGTTACGGAGTATACAGAAGGCAATTTTCAAAATTATGTCTTTGATCATGCATAATCCATTGAGCATTGAGATGTGGCTACTTGAGTAACAGTAATGAGGAAGAGTTGTCTCATGGGAGTAAGGGGTTAATGCTACCGGAGTTTTTGTTTGAGGACAAAATAGAGCATTTGGATTGTAAACAATGAGAGTATACCCGAGGTGGTGAGGGGTATTGAGATTCCCGTGAGGATGGCAAAACCGGATTTGCTTAAGTATAGCCTCAGGTAACTTAGAAATACAACTATTGAGCCTGCTTTACCTAGCTAAGAGTCATCCCCAGACCTAGCTCCACCACCAGTTCAAACTTGCAAGTCTCCTAGTGCTATTCCCTCTTCTTCAAACTTACCTTGTGATTCTCCTCTTATTAATGATACTAACCTTCTTGTTACAACAATAAATGGTGTTATGACTTATATTAAGGGAGCGTTGACTATAATAAGGGCGTTTGGGTCATTACCCATACTAGAGTATATATTCTAGGTTGTACATGTTTGAACATAGAATGAAATATATATTTCTTACATATAACAACAAATGTACTGAGGGATCAACAGAGCTGCATTTTGTTAGCTTGTTGTTCATCTTTGTCTATTTTTTGTTCCACTTCTTTTGATTAGAATGATTCATCATCATATCTGTAATCATGTCTTATATACGTCATTGTCTCCTTCGTATAAAGCTTTTGTATCTCTTTTGTCGTTTGTCTATTCTACAAGATTGAGAGGAAGTTTTTGTAGAACCTAAATGGAAGGATTCCATGGTTGAAGAAATGAAAGCCTTATCCAAAAATGATATTTGGGAACTTGTTAGCCTTACTCATGGAAAACAGACAGTTGGTGGGTGTTTACTATTAAAGAGGAGACCAGATGGAGCAATTGAGAGATACAAAGTGAGATTTGTTGCATAGGGATTCACTCAAACGGGGTGGATTATCAACCTTTGCTCTAGTTTTCAAAATGAATTCTATAAGAGTTCTTATATCTTGTGCAGTGAATCTTGATTGAGATTTGCAACAATTAGATATGAAGAATGCTTTTTTTGCATAGAGATCTTGCAAAGGAAGTTTATATGGAGATTCTATAGGCTTCTCTTGTTAAAAGATTGAAGGGAAGGTATGCTGGTTGAGGAAGTCCCCTATATGCCCTCAAAGAGTCACCCCAAACCTAATTTGGTTGATTTTGGGCTCCTTTGGCTACCGACAAAGCAATGATGATAACACTAAATCTAGTGCTGAAGCAGAATACAAATCAGTGGCTCACGGGATACCTATACAGAATACTTGATGATAGGAGGTCTACTTTAGAATGCTACAACTTAGTGTCATGGAGAAGCAAGAATCAAACTATGGTTGCTAGATCTAGTGCTGAAGCAGAATACAAAGTGATGGGAATGGAACTTGCGAGTTGTTATGGCTTAAGAAGCTAATGGAATGTCTCAGATTAACTAGAGAAAATCCTCTCATACTGTATTGTGATTACACTGCAGTTATCAACATAGCTCACCATCTAGTCTAGCATGATCGTACGAAGCACATTGAGATTGAAAGACATTTCATTAAAGAAAAACTAGATTCTCGATTAATTTGCAGACCTTTTGTAACGTTTGAGAACCAACTAGTCAATATCTTCACAAAAAGGTTTTAGTAGTGTAGATTTCCATCGTATTGTTAGCAAGATGGAAATGAGAGATATTTATGCACTATCTTGAGAGGGAGCGTTGACTATAATAAGGGCGTTTGGGTCATTACCCATACTAGAGTATATATTCTAGGTTGTACATGTTTGAACATAGAATGAAATATATATTTCTCACATATAACAACAAATGTACTAAGGGATCAACAGAGCTGTATTTTGTTAGCTTCTTGTTCATCTTTGTCTATTTTTTGTTCCACTTCTTCTGATTAGAATGATTCATTATCCTTTGCTTCCTGTACTTATTCTGTTGCCTTAATAAAACTTATTTCTCTATCCAGAAAATAAAATCTAGGAGGTTTGAATTAAATTTGATTTGTTGGTTTAATGGAACCAAACCACAATAGTCATAATTTAACTTTGATTCATTTCTTAGTAGATTCTGGAATAGTAGTTCTCTCTAAATTCCAAAGTGGAAGTAGAAGAGGTCAATAACTTTATCTGAATTCGGACCTCTTTTAATTCATGTATAAATACAATAATGTTTGGATCTCCTTTTATAGTTTTCTAATAGATGCATAATACAGTGCAAGTATATACTTGCAACATAAAACCATGCTATTATGTTTCTGTATATGCTCTATATCAGCACAATTGCTTTTCATTTATCTCATTAGGACACAAATGTCTAATATTCCGTTTATGTATATATTCTTAAGCATTTTACATGTTCTGTCTCTTATTCTTTTATTCAGTGCACTAGTGGACAGTCTCCAATGTGAGAGCTCCCTGGTTTTTTTGTGTTTCTCTTTTAATTACTAAACCTATGTTTGATATGATTTATTTTTATGTTGTTAATTGATATCTGATATGATTTATTGATACTGGTTCTTAAGAATATGCAAGTAACTCATGTGCCTAGTTTTACCTTTCTAGATATTTTGGAGCCAAAGTGAATTGGAGATGATTCGTCCAAGCTCAGTATATCTGAAAACTAACAATCAAAGGTCCCAAATTGAAAAGGATTTTTTGGCCGTTAGGCAAGTGAGTACTCCATTTTCTTGTGTGTTCGTCTCTTAGTCGGTTGTTTTCTCTTAGATTCAATTGAGTTCTGATCATGTTTGAGTGTTAATGCACGTGTCTACCTGGATGTGCATGTATATTTACTAAGATATTTATTCATCTCTCAGTAATTTTTTTTTCTCTATTTGGGTGATTGCATATTGACTGTCATTCTCACTGGCTAAAACAGAGGGATCATTGCATTAGAAAAATAACTTAATGACATGGAAAATATTATGTGTATTATTGGCAATGATGATTGTTTGTGTACCTTGGAACAATTGAAATTGAGCAGCATCCAGAGAACTCTGGTTGTATATTTTTCTGGCTTGAGAGTCTTCACTAAATGCAGAGGCGAGCATTTTGGTTACAATGTTTTAGCGGTACATATAATGGGGCAGGTGCTAGAAATGTCTCACTTTTTATAGTTTAACATTTTGATAATTGTTTTAGAAGAAAGCTCAACATATATATCTTGATTTTGCTAACATCAAAATGATGCAATGTATATATTATTGGGTACATTTTCTTAGTTAAAGTATTCCAATTATGTAATTTTCAATATTGAAGATTTAGAGAACGGAATTGAGTACCTAGATTGTGATATGATCTATTTGATTTCAGGTTTTTGAATATTTTCCCAAAACTTTTGGAAGTTTCACATTTGAGGATTTTATGCATTCATGTACGGTAGGTAAGCAACTTCAAGTGTATGCCTTTTGAAATGCGTGCTTTACAACTAGTTCTTCTAAAAAGAGGCTTGTCAATTTAGTCTCTGTTGCCTCTGATTTGTGGAGGCTAATTTGTACCTGTACAGTTTCATAATTTGTCTTTTATGTTATACATGTCAGCTAGAGATATTTGGTCAATCATAAACCTGTGCCAAAATAATTGAAAATTTTGTAACATGTTTAATTTATTGATGAGGATCTTACTCTGCTGATATAAGATGTCATTGTTAGATGCTCAATATTTGTTGATATCACGTATTCATATATCTGTATTTCTCATTCTTATGATAGATTCCTAAAATTTTATTTCTCTTTTTCATTTATTGTTTGAGTGGATCCTATTTCAAATTGATCTAATGGTTTCAATGTGGAAAAATCCAGAATGTTCGTCTTTCCTAGATATATTAATCTATTACTTACTGGCATTGTTATCATTGTTATTGTGTGGTATACTTGTAAGACTTAGAGAAGTTTGATTTTTTGTTTTTTCATTTGACTCGAGGTTTCGCTGCACCTTTTACTATAGAAAGAACAACTTAATAACAGCTAATATAACAATATGTTCATGTTGGAGCTGTTGTTATCTTTGATAACATTCTTGTATTTTTGTTGAGGACTGTGAGCAGATCATTCTCTGCTGTGGCATATCTTATCTCTGTTGAAACATCCATACTGTTTTATTTTTTTAATTAAGAAATTTTTTAAGACTTGTCCTTTTGATACAATGTTTACAAGCCTTATTTGTTGAAGTAATTATTCAAATCAATTATCTGTTTATCTTTGTTACATTGGTTGTGGAAATTGAAAATTTGTTATCTTATCTAACAAATTTCAATTGAACCTATGAGTTAGTTCTCGAGAATGGGGAAGCGCGAAGGGATTATCTTTGGTATTTCTATTTTAAGGATGCCTTTCATTGTCTATCTAATTGTATCTGTTTAAATTTGTAACACTCTTTTATAGATTCCATTCGCAGTCTTCTAAAATCACGACGAGACTTTGGAAGCAATTGTATTGAATGATGAAGACAAACAATGTTCAGAAGTTGTCTCTCTCTCTCTCTCCCTCTCTCCCTCTTTCCTTCTCTCATATTCTTCCATTTGTCTTCAAATGTTTCTTGGAAGCTGTTTGCAATGAGAAATTATGTTTCTCGTATATCCTACAAATTATTACAACCAAGAATATATACCCAAAATGTGTGTTTACCCATGTACCGTTTTTGCATTCAACATTCCCTCTCGGGCATAAATATCTCTCATTCATTTTAAAAAAAAATAGCATATCTTGTTTCAAGTATGAGCGCACGAGTATTGATGGAGCATATCTTATGATGTCATAAAATTTTGAAAGGATGTAGAAAAATATTTGCGAGCATTATCACTTCGTAAAATGCAAATAGACACCTAAATTGAGTTTGAATTTCAATATAAAATTGTTGAAAAATGAAAATTAACTATGAATAATTTTTTATTAAAAATAATCAAGTACAATGAGAATAATCATTAATAAATATAATAAAATATTGATAACCTAATGTACTACTTGACATGATTAGGTCCCCAAATATCACTGTGAACAAGGTGAAAGGGAGACTACTTTAAAACAACTATGCTTTGAAAATGTGGCATGTGTGCTTGCTAAGTTGACATGACTCACAGTCTAAGGATGACAAAGAAGATAAGTGAGGAACCATCTTATGGAGTTTGGAGAGACTCGAATAACCCAAGCGATTGTGAATGATAAGAGGAGAATATTTGTAGAGCAGGTTATTGATGTTATAAGTTGATAAAGATCTTGAGATTCATGCCTGGTGCCAATTGGTTGTCTCGTACCTCAATCTTCTATAACAAAGGAATCATCAATAAATAGAATGGAGCAATTAAGAGAACGGGTTAATTTATTAACATATATTAAGCTGAAAGGGCATTCAAGAATAAAGAGTACAAAGTCTAAAGGTAAAGATGACAATAGTGAAGCCTGACCTATGCCTTTGGTAATTGCTCTAGACTCCTTAAGTATGAAGAATTATTAGTAATATGAGAGAAAAGTTTAGGGTTATCAAAGATATGATCAGATGAACTGGAATCAAGTACCTAATTTTTGGATGATGTGTGTTGAGAGAGGCATGCGACAAAATTACCATAAGGAGCTAAGGAAAATTATTAGGAGGAGCTAATGAAGATTGCTTGGTAGCCTGGTACTGTAAAAAGTCATCAAAATCGACTACTGATAAAGAAACATTCAATGATTGGCCTTGATGACTCATGGTCAAAGATGTTTGGCTCTAAGGAAGTCATCGAGTTTTCTCAAATCCTTAATCTCAAATTCCTAGAAGATGAATTTTCAATTTGGCTACTCTTTCAAAACCTTGTCATAGCTATATTATGAATATAAATAATAAGGACAAAAATTTTTCTATTGCAATGCTCAATAATCATGGTATGATCAACATTACTTTGTTTATACCCAAATGAAAGTATCTCCCTCTAAAATGTATTAAACCATGCTTGGGTGACTTTATGAGGCCATATTAGGACTTCCTCGACCTATATAACTTTTAGTCTTTTGACGAGAATCTAGAAGGAATCTCTATATAAATTTTTTCAAGAAGACCACCATGCAACAATGCATTCTTGACATCTAGTTGATGGAAATCCTAACCAAGATTGGCTGCACAAGACATAAGAAATCTAATGGAATTTATCTTAGCAAAGGATCAACAGTTTTTTGATAATCCACCCATAAGTTTGAGTGAATCCCCACACAACTAGTATTGTTTTGTATTTTTCAATTGTCATATCAGCCTTTCTTTTAATGGTGAAGACCCATTTACAGTCAACACTTGTTTTTTCTTGGGAAAGCTTGTAAGTTTCCATGTATCATTCTTGGCAAGTGCTTTTATTTTTTCAATCAAGACATCCTTCCATTTAGGGTCAGTAGGTGCTTTCTCCAATCACCGTGTAATAGATATATAGGACAAAGAAGCCTACATAGGATGACAACGATTTATATGAGATATAATTCAAGATGGGTTAATGAGTACAACTCGTTACTCCTTTCTAGTTGCAACAAGAAAACTATTATCACCAATAATCGGAAGAGCACAAGGTAAATTTGAAGAAGAAAGAATAGGCTTTGAAGACTTACAAGCTTGTACATGTTGTGTTATTGAGTTAGGAGATGACTCTTGGCCAAGTAAAGCACGTTCGAATGCAATCTTTATAGGATTCTCATTATCCTTCACTAACCTCAACCTTAGGTATACTGTCATTGTTTATAGTCTCATCCTTTTTTCCATTATCTTCCTTCTTCCTTTATCTTTCTTCTAACAAGTCGGGTGATAATCATTCCCTTTTACTTTCATAGGTTAACTCTTCCTCCTTATGACTATTACTCTCCTCCTCAAGATATGGCTGGGAGAAGTAAGCAGTGAACTCATGAAAGGTGACATCCATGCTAACATAAGTTTTCTTGGTAAGAAGGTAGTAGCACTTGTATCACTTCTGAGTTGCAGAGTACTTAATAAAAATACTTTCAAATGCTTGAAGATCAAGTTTGCTAATATTTTTCTTATTCTCATGCACAAAAGCAAATACAACCAAAGTCTTTAGGAGGAATAATAAAAGAAGAGTCAACTTGAACATCCTAAGGGTCTTAAAATCAGGAACCCAAAGAGGCATAGATAGATAAGTTGCAGAGAGAATTGTATTCCCTCAATATGCTCTGGGAAAGTCATACTGAACATTAATGGACTTGCCACTTCCAATAGATGTCAATTTTCTCTTTTCGCTATGCCATTCTAAATTGAGTTATCAAAACAACTGGTTTGGTAAATTATGCCATGATCAAAAAAATAGTTTTGGAAAGAACTATACTAAGTACATACCATCATATGATACATCAAAAGACAAGTGAACACTTAATTCTTTATAAGCATCAAGTAAACTCAAGTAGTTTGACTATAACAAACAATGAAGGTAACAAACCACTTGTAACTAGGTAATGAAACTACACGAGGAGGACCTCATACACTAGAATGGACAAGTGCAAAAAGGGAAGTACTCTTGTTATTCATTAAAAGATAAGAGGCACACTTGTGTTTAGCAAATTCACATGCTTCACGTGATAGATTGTTCATAGTACAATGTTTAATCAAATTAGGAAACATAATTCCTAGAACCAAAAAGGATGGATGCTCTAAATTGTGACGCCATTGAACCAACTGTTGCTGAGAGAAAATAGAACCATTGTTTTGAAGAGCTTGACCATAAGCACCAGTGTTAGACAAAAACTGTGGACCATATTTCAACAAGTACGGTTCATCTTGTTCTTTTTGTTCTCCGCATCTCTAGGTCTTGAAAACACACCAAGAAGAATAAAAAATGGCTCGACAGTTCAAATCTTTAGTGATAGTATTGATTGATAATAGGTTATTCAAAAACTTAGGAACATGTAGAGTAGATAATAAGATTAAGGTAGCTGTACACTGAATGGAACCTTTCAATGAGACATGACAGGGAATCTTCAGCTACACAAACTTTTTCTTTACCTAAGCATGGAAGCTAGGAAAACTACTAGAAGTACTTGTGATATGATTGGGAACATCAACATCTGTAATCCATGGTTCTAAATCAACAAAGGAACGTGCACTAAATGCAATTTTTTAAGTACTTTTTGACAAAAATTAAAATGTAGCTAATTGTCCCTTAATGTAATCAATTATTTCAGTTGACGATAACTCTAAAATTATGGTGCATACACTATATAACAAGCTTGGAACATACAATCTATATGCTCCAACTTGAGGGGGAGTGTTAGTGTAAATATTATTATCTTAGTCAGTTTCTTTATTCATAACTAGTTTTCTTGTTATGTACCTGTTGACTTTCCATGCAATTTCATAATAAATATATTGTCTTGGTATGAGGAATTCTCAACTAATAAACCCAAATACTTTGAGTTTCTCTCTTTCTAGTATTTATAATTTGGATATATCTAATGTATGCTAGTGGATGCCATAGGTAGGAAATGTGACTTGGTGCAGGTAGAAGAGATTAGGAAAAGGTAAAGAGAGACCTAGAATTACATGGGGGATAAGTGAAATAGATATGATTGTTATGGGCATCATCAAAAGTGATGCTTTGGATCGATGCAAATAGAAAAAAAATAATTCTATATAGTTGACCTTAACAAGTTTGAGATTTTAAGAGTTAGTTGAGTATTCTCCCTAGAAACCCATATGTTTTATTTGATCAACGTGATAATACCAAGAATGAGAATGATACATTATGTCTGTGCTAGTTGTTGTTATGGCTGCTACTATTATAGTTAGTATCATTATTTAGAATAAATATCATATTCACTTTAATTATGTGGGATACTTTTGTGATCAACTACTAGAAATATCAAGCCGTGCTAAGGTTTTCTATTGTATTTTTTAAACATTTTTTAGGTACTGATAAGATATGGAAAATTTTCAAATGCTAACCTGATGTTGGATTTCGGGTTTACACTTCTGTGCAACACTTATGACCAGGTATTTATTGTTTACAAATTACGAAAAGTATTTCAGTACTTGGATACATTTTCTCTCCTGCAATGAACATGTGTATTTGCATGCTTTAACATGATTTTGATAAGGGTACTTCTCATTAAGGCACTTGCTTTCCTTTAAATTGATGGCTCTTCTACAAGACCTCATATATGTCATAGAATTTCATCCCGAATCCTATCCAAGCCTTTACTACTGGAGGTGAGGCAGAGTGTTCTGACCTCCACCCTCTCTTGTGGTAGTTAGGTTCCTCCTCATTTTCATTTCGATGAGTTAAAAAAATTAAAATTTGTCTTATTATTTAGGAAAGGAAATTGTCTTTATGTTTGAGCGAGTGGAGACCAACATCATATGGGCCACCCTGTTTGTAGTCAGGGCTAGTTTGTTTTCTCAAAGTAGTGGGCAGGCAGATTAATTGAGAATAAAGATTGATGCAAATTGCAACATTGCCAGCTTTAGTCCGACTAAAGCTATCTATAGTCATGTTTCTCCACCACTTAATGGTTTTCCTACATGTGTTCACCCTGTGTGTACTCCTCATCATTGTACTTCAATTCTATCTTTTTAATACAACTTACTTTTTTTATAAAAAAATAAAATAAAATAAAAAACAATCAACTGCTCTTGACTGTTAACAATGTAGTTTTCTTTTGATAACTTATTACTTGTATGTTTTTCCTTTTCTTTCTCTGTTGTGTCAACAACGAAGGGAGGGGGCAAAGAGTTGGAGAAACATAAATACCCATGATGTCATGTCTCGTACCTTTTTTATTTAAATGTTTTCTATTGCAGCACTTTTAATAAGGGTACTTCTCATTAAGGCACTTGCTTTCCCTTAAATTAATGGCTCTTCTACAAGACTCCATATATGCCACCTCTAGGGTGACATGTCTAATTAGGTTGCAGATGGAACAATGATGAACTAGATGTCATAGAATTTCATCCCTGTTCTCGTTCCATGTCTAATGCAACCTTGAAGTTACCTTGACTACCAGAACTTCTTCATGTTGGCTCGATTTCATATATTATTTAATAGGAACTGTGAAGTTTGTTTATTTCATTCTATTCCATCGAGCCCCACTAGTTCTGTCCATTAATATTTCTGGTTCACCATGATAAGAAATGTCCTTCATTAGTTTTATATTTTATTGTATAATTCATACAATAATCCAAAAATTGCATGGAAAAACAAAAAGAGGTTTATGATGGTGGTATTTTAACCTTGCTCTTTGATGATATTGCTTCCTTAATATTTTTATTGATAATGTTGACTAATATCAGGTTCAGATCCAGGTTCATATACTTAACTGTGGTCTATGTGTATATGTTTGGGTAATAATCCTTGTATAGTATATATCCTAGGATGTACATGTTTTGAATTTGAATAGAATATATTAATTCAACAATCCATCATGTTATCAAAGCTCGCAAAGTGAAGAAAACCTAACCTCAGTCGTTGATCGCCGCCTTTGCTGCCCTTGATCGTTGCCGCGGCTGCTGCTGTGTAAGGCAGTTTCCGGCGACATTTTTCAGCTTTGAAATCACCATCTAGTTCGCCTCGAAGAGGAGAATAAAACCCCTAAAATTTCGTTCCCATTTGTTGCTGTTTCAGAGGTTAATTTGGCCATGTTCTGTTCGTGACCTAACTCAGAAATCCTTCGATTCTGAGTGTTTTTCAGCAGATTTCTCTTACTGCAAGCCTCTATTGGCTTTGATTAGGTAGTGGAGGGGATCTCTAAGGCTGATTTGAAGGGAGGAAGTGTTTTTGGAGAAGTAGCTCACGGGCGAAAATTGTTGGCTGCGGGTTGGGGTTTTTTCGAAGGCTGGTTGAATCCTCCTGT
This sequence comes from Quillaja saponaria, assembly GCA_029379385.1. Lineage (NCBI taxonomy): Eukaryota > Viridiplantae > Streptophyta > Magnoliopsida > Fabales > Quillajaceae > Quillaja > Quillaja saponaria. Next base: position 17,688,736 of record CM055608.1, on the reverse strand, counting down.
TGCAATCTTGAAAGGCTAGTTTGATGCTCTGAAATTTTCTGGCTGAAATTCACGAGTATTAGGCTACAGGTTCCGAGTTTCTGGCTACAGGGTTGTGGCTTCAATGGATTACTTAGAGGGTTAGGTGGTTTTTTGATTGTGTGGGTGGTAAGGTGTAGGAGCCTTCTCTGTTGTTGATATTTTTGTGTTTTTTTGTTCTTTGCTGCTTGCTTTATGTAAGAATGTTAGAGGAAGTTGTCAGCTTCGGGAATGGAAGTAGTAGGAAGGGGAGTAGGGTTGGAATCCCTAACGATAATCCCTCCCTCCAAACTAGTTCTGTAAAGCTTGATGGCAACAATTTCTTGGCTTGGTCTCGTTCTTGCCTATTGTTTATTCAGTCACGTGGGTTGTCTAGTTATATTACCGGTAAGAAAACAAAACGAGCGGGAGAAGATCCATTGTTGGAGTTGTGGATTTCTGAAAACTCCTTGGTAATGTCATGGTTGATTAACTCTATGCAACCACAAATCTCTCGTAGTTATTTGCTCCTTGACTCTGCATGTAAGATGTGGACAGCTATGTCCTAAACTTATTCTCAGGCTGGAAATGATCTTCAAGTTTTTGAACTTAAGAGGAAGCTTCACGAGACTAAGCAGGGGGAAATGATTATTGCTCAATATTTTGCTGAATTGAGTAGTCTACAGCAATAATTGGATTACTATCAAGAATTTTAACCAGTATGTCATGAGGATGTAGCTTCTTACCAAAAGGTGGTGGATAAGGAGAGAGTGTATGATTTTTTGGCTGGACTTAATCTTGAGTATGATCAAATTATGGTTCAGGTTTTAGGAAGAGATCTATTTCCAAACTTGAGACAGATATATGCTTATGTGCAGTAAAAAGAAAGCAGGATGACAACTATGCTTAATGTAGGAGCCCACGAGAGGTCTGCAATGTTTACAACTCCTATTTCGAAAGAATCTATAGGAGTGCATACCAGAGGAAGTGAGATTACAAGGGGTCATGATAAGGATGACTTGCAGTGTGATTATTGTGGTAAGACCTGCCATACCAGAGGAAGTGAGATTACAAGGGGTCATGATAAGGATGACTTGCAGTGTGATTATTGTGGTAAGACCTGCCATACCAGAGATACATGTTAGAAGCTACATGGTTGTCCAACTAGAGGCAGAGGTGGTAGGGTTGTTGAACGACCTAGATCATGAGGTCATTTCTCAGAAACTATTGAGTCATCATCTTCTACAAAATCAAATGCACTGAATCCTGAAGAAATGTAACATCTTCGGCGTCTGATGGCAAAACTTGATTGTTGTCTTTCCACTTCAACTACATCTTCTCATCATACCCTTGGCACTCATTCCACAATAGATTCAGAGTCTTGGATCATTGATTCAGGAGCTTCTGACCATATGACTGGTACTTCTAGAAAATTTTCTACTTATTTTCATTGCTCTAGTAAAGACAAGGTGAGGGTTGCCAATGACTCATTGTCCTCTATTTCTGGGAAAGGTTCTGTTCAGTGTACTTTTACCTTAACATTGTCTTCTATTCTTCACGTTCCTAAATTCTCCATGAATCTCTTATCAATTAGCTCGATCACTAAAGACTTAAATTGTCAAGCTATATTTGATTCTTGTTGTTGTAAATTTCAGGAACTAGGAACAGGTAGAACGATTGGCTATGGTAAAGAGCAAGATGAGCTATACTTATTGGAATATGGTCCTAGTATTTTGGCAAACACTATCTTCTAGTCAGTCCCTTCAGAGTAGTGCTTCTATTATTTCTCAGCAGCAGTTGATTCAGTAGCATCGCCGTTTGGGACATCCTTCTTTTTTGGTTCTAGGAAATATGTTTCCAAATTTATTTAAGCATTATACTATGAACAATTTGTTATGTGATGCTTGTGAATTTGCTAAACATAAGCGTGCCTCTTATCCTTTAATGAATAATAAAAGTACTGCTCTTTTTTCTTTTATTCATTCAGATGTTTGGCGTCGCAGTCATGTTGTTTCTTTATCTTGTTACAAGTGGTTTGTTACATTCATTGGTTGCTTCAGTCGTACTACCTGGGTGTACTTATTGCATGCTAAGAATGAAATGTTCAGTTGTTTTCAGATGTTCCCTAAGCTGATTTGTACACAGTTTGATGCTAAAGTTAAGATTTTAAGAAGTGATAACGGTACAGAGTATACAGAAGGTAATTTTCAAAATTATCTTCGGGATCATGGCATAATGCATCAAATTAGTTGTGTTGATACCTCTGCTCAGAATGGTACAACAGAGCTCAAAAATCGATATCTTTTAGAGGTGGCAAAGTCCCTAATGTTTACTATGAATGTCTTTAAGGCTTATTGGGGAGATGCAGTTCTCTCTGCAATTTATCTCATTAACCGTATGCCTCTTCAGACTCTTTATTTTAAAACTCTTATACATGTTCTTCAAGATAATTGTTTCTAGGTGGTCCTTCCTAAAGTATTTGGTTGTGTTTGCTTTGTTCATGAACACAGGAATAACATCAGTAAGCTTGATCACCGAGCATTGAAAGGTATATTTATTGGGTACTCTGCCGCTCAGAAGTGATACAAGTGCTACCATCCTCATACTAGGAAGACTTATGTTATGAATGTCACTTTTCATGAATGTAATGCTTATTTCTCCTCGACACCTCTTCAGGGGGAAAGTAACAGCGAGGAAAAGTTGTCTCATTTAAGTAAGGGGGAGTGGTTACTTGAGTTACCTAAGTTGTTAATGGAGGACATAAAAGAGGAAAAGGAAGATTAAGCAAAACAGGATGAGAGTATAAACAAGGAGAGTATACAGGAAGAAGTGAGGGATACTTAGACTCATATAAGGGATACTGAGACTCATCTGATGTTGGAAAAGCTGGATTTGCTTAAGTATAGACGTAGACAACATAGAAATACAGCCATCGAGCCTGCTTTACCTAGCCAAGAGTTCTCTCCAGACCTAGCTTCCACACCGGTACAACCTTGCAAGTCTCCTAATGATATTCCTTCTTCAAACTTACCTTATGATTCTCCTGCCATTGATGATACTAATCTTCTTATTGCAATTAGAAAAGCATTAGGACTTGTACTCATCATCCTATCTCTAATCATGTCTCATATAAATCCTTGTCCAAAAATGGGAGAATGTCATGGTTGAAGAAATGAGAGTGTTATCCAAAAATGATACTTGGGAACTTGCTAGTCTCCCTCATAGAAAATGAGCTGTTGGTTGTAAATGGGTCTTTACCATTAAAAAGAAAGCTGATGGGACAATTGAGAGATACAAAGCGAGACTTGTTGTAAGAGAATTCACTCAAACTTATGGAGTTGATTATCAAAAAACCTTTGCTCTTGTTGCAAAGATGAATTCTATTAGAGTTCTTATCTCTTGTGCAATAAATCTTGGTTGGGACTTTCAGCAATTGGATGTAAAGAATACTTTCTTGCATGGAGATCTTATTGAGGAAGTTTATATGGAGATTCTCCCAGGCTTCTTATGTCAAAAGACTGAAAGTAAGGTATGCAAGTTGAGGAAGTCCTTGTATTGCCTCAAACAGTCACCCCGAGCCTGGTTTGTTAGATTTCGAAAAGCGATGCTTTCTTTTGGGTACCAATAGAGCCCTGCAAATCATACCATGTTTGTAAAACATTGTCATGGGAAGATTACTATTCTTATTGTCTATGTTGATGATATAATAGTGACAAGAGATAATCCTGCAGAGATATCCAAGTTGAAAAGTCATCTTGCTAAGGAATTCAAAATCAAGGACTTAGGGAAGCTTTGCTACTTTCTTGGGTTTGAAGTTGCTGATTCAGACAAGGGTATCTTTCTATCTCAAAGACAATATGTTCTTGATTTGTTAGATGAGACAAGTATGCTTGGATGTAGGCTTACTGCTACACCTATTGAGGCAAACCACAAGTTACAAAGTGGTGATGGAGAATATGTTGATAGAGAGAGATACCAACGACTGATTGGAAGACTAATTTATCTATCTCATACTTGTCCAGACATAGCCTATGCTGTAAGTGTGGTTAGTCAGTTTATGCATGACCCTTGTTCTGACCATTTGGATATAGTTCATCGTATACTGTTATACCTGAAATCTGCACCTGGGAAGAGACTTCTCTTTGAAAATAATAGAAGCCTAAAGTTAGAAGCCTATACAGATGCAGATTGGGCTAGATCACTTGATGATATGAGGTATACTTCAGGATATTGCACATTTTTTAGTGTGAACTTAGTGTCATGGAGAAGTAAGAAGTAGACAGTGGTTGCTAGGTCCAGTGTTGAAGCAGAATACAGAGCGATGGCTCACAGGACTTGTGAGTTGTTATGGCTTAAGAAGTTGATAGAATATCTCAAATTATCTTGGGAAAAACCTCTTTTTCTATATTGTGACAACACAGCTGCAATCAATATAGCACACAACCCAGTCTAGTATGACCGTACAAACATATTGAAATTGATAGACATTTCATTAAAGAGAAGCTAGACTCTCGTCTTATTTGTATACCTTTTGTAAGATCTGAAAGCCAATTGGCCGATATCTTTACAAAAGGACTTATTAGTGTAGTTTTTCATCCTACAGTTTGCAAGATGGGCATGAGAGATATTTATGCACCATCTTGAGGGGGAGTGTTGTCTATGTGTATATGTTAAGGAGTAATAAGGGTGTTTGGGAAATAATTATTGTATAGTAAATATCATAGGATGTACATGTTTTGAATTTGAATAGAACATATTAATTCAACAATCCATCACTAACCATGATCCGCTACGTGACATGAAAATAGAGCTCTTGTAGCGACATTTTGTGCTAACTACGAAAGATGCCAATGCCTACAAATGTGCTAAGGATTCATTTACAATTAGGTTAGTAATGATGCTTGGTTCTTCATTGTTGAATGTAAGTTTATTCAAATAATATAAGGCATTATTATAATGAAAGCAAAAGTAAAAGAGAAGCATAACTTTTTTTTTTTTTTGTTGTGTTTTTTGAAGGGGGGAGGGCAGGGCTCGAACCCTGGACCTCGGGAGGGGGAGGAGGGGAGTGCCGCTGGACCACTAAGGGTCCTGGCAAGGGAAGCAGAACTTGAGCATAAACAAAATGAAAAATGCTTCTGATTTTAATTGAGTCTCAATTGCTCCTTGATGTTGGTATACATGATATAAATGATACTAAATGCTTTTGGTTGTGTTTGAGAACAATGTGGTCACTAAAAAAAATATAGAACAGGAAGTGCAAAATTTTGTTTGGTATGCTTTTGTTCATTTCTAAGGATTAAGGAATGGCTTTTAGGTGGGCACTTGTCTCTTGAATTTTGGCGTGGAAGTGAACTTTCTTAGTAGCACCAACTATTACTCAATTCCAAGAATTAAGGAAGCATGAAATGTATGGTTTTGATTCTTTTATAATAATAAAATAATGCTTATATTTCGAAGAACTTCAATGGTAACATTGTCTTGTAGACTTTGAATACAACCAACCTTGTGTTTTCATAGCCCAAAGGATTCCTTGCTGTTCTAAAAGTACTTACTTAACTAGTTGGCAGTTACCATTGATCATTGTATAACATCGTCAGAAAAATATTTATCTTTTTCTTTTTTTTCTGAAAGAAAGCTGTAAGCAATTTTAAAGTAGTATGTTGATATTGCAACACTTGGAACATTAGTAATATATCCCAGAAGAATTCTAAAAGGGAGTTACTGCACCTTTTAAAATTTGATGAATCTTGTCTGACCCTTCTTGTTTTAAATTTCCCTGAAATGTACATACAAATCCCTCAACCACTGATTTGGTATAATTTGGGGTATGCTCTTATTAGTTTTTTTTTTTTTTTTTTTTTTTTTTCAATTTCCTTTTTGCTACAGTGTTTTTCTTTCTTATATATTATGCATAATTGTTTGCTTTTTATCATCTCTGGAGATTGTAGATCCATCTGTCTTTTTCTTGGTTGGTTGTTAGTGTTAGATCCTAACCCAATATTTATGGGATAATCCAACTTGGAAACAAGGGTTTTCCCGAACAACTAATAAGATATAACAAACAACATGGAAAGAAAACTACAAGAAAAAGATAATTCTGTATTGATAATCACACAAATGAATTACAGAATGGAGTGAAAAGAATGTTGAATGGGCATCCATTAGAACCACGAGTAAAAAGGTTCTCTTTGTTATTTCTAATGACGCCTCCCTCATTTTTGAATCATTTACACTGTCACTAAGCAGAGATTGTTAGTGTTGATTGTGATATTCTCCTAATTACTGAAAGCTAATAATTTTCTTAGGAAGTGTTATTAAAAATAAAGCACGAATTAGATGAGAATTTAATTAAACCTAAGGCTTTTAAGATTGATCATTAGTTCTTGATAAAGTTAATACTAATAATTTGTTGCATATGAGGAGACCTTCATAAGCATTATTCCTGTAGTGATGTTAAGTATTTATGGAGATGTTCTTTCTTTACCAGTGATTTGCAGAGTATGGTTGGAACGAAATGGGAGGATTTTTCATCCTCGTAAACTTTCATGGAATCTCCTATGGCTTAGCCTCTCTTTAGTGTTTTGTTTTAGGAGATTTTCTTGGTGTTTCTATAGTAGATATACAGTATGATTGACAAGCCTTATTTTTTCAAGATTTTATTTTTCTTTACTATTTTATTTCTGTTTAAGAGGATTCCTTGTCATCCCTTGCATTTCTAATTTCTTTATCAATAAAGCTTCTTTTTGGTTTAGCTCAAAAGGAAAAATTAGAGGAGGTGAATAGTTTTTACAAATTAAAACTTCAACCTTTTTTTCTTTTAGATTATAAAACACACACACCACACAGTAATCAATCAATTATTAGTGAAAATAAAAGAGTAGAGCTAAGAAAGATTGCAGACTATGCTTTTTATAGTGGTTCACCAAATCCTTTTGTTATGTTCACTCCTCTATCTCCACTTGAGAGACTAACAACTGAATTCACATGTCATCAACCTTTACAACACTGAATTTAGGGTCTCAGCAGCCTATACGAGCTTCACAACATCAAAAGCAAGTAGCAATGTTTCAAGCTTAATCTTAAGCTCTACTTTTTCACTCACTCACTTTTTACAAAGAGTATGTGATATGAAAATCACAAGAACACTCAAATAACAAAGCTAAGAAGAATGTGAAAAATTTAAGCTTTGATCTTGAGCATGCAGAGTCTTGAGGTATGAAAGTTATAGGCTTTGTTCTTTGGAAATTCGAATTTGAATGTGAAAGCTTGAGTATTGAATTTTGCAGCAGTGTTACAATGGTGCAATTTGATTCCTAATTCCTTATGGTTTGATCTTGAGTTATTCAGTACATAAGGAGAGCTGATTTCTAGTTGTTCCACATAAAATATCAGATTGTTGTCATACACATAGCTTGAACAAGAGCTTGTCATGTAATGCCATTTTTCTAAAAATTTGATAGTTTGCTATAATTCTGATAAGGTAGTGCCTTGTAAGCTCTGAGAGTGGTAGTGACACTATCCTTATCCTCTGAGATATGAAAGTTTGTTTGTATCTAATCAATGATACGAACGAGCAGATTAGCTGAGGAAGAAGATAAAGTTCAGTTGACTGAAGAAATGTCTTCAGTTGAGAAGTTCAATCGACAAGTTATAAAGCTTTAGTTGATTGACTTCCAAAATGTCATCGTTTGATTGATGAGATGATCTTCTTCAGTTGACAGTTGAAAGCACAATTGATGAATTTTAGTTAATCGTTTAGTGGAATGGCATTGCATTGGTTTTTTTTTTCTTAAAGTTTAATTGACAATAATAAATGAAATGTTCTTGTTTGAAACTTTAGTTGATTGACATTAAATCCAGTGAGTAGCTTCAGTTGGGGGTGTTCATGTGTTGGTTAAACCAAGCAAGCTAACCCAAACCACCCTAAAAATTTGGGTTGGTTTGGTTATTTTTTATAACTGGTTTTTTTGTTGGTTATTTTTTAAAACACATTTGGTTATAAAAAATTTCTTGGTTAATCAAAATCGAAACCGAATCGTATATTATATGTGTGTGTATATAGATATATATATATAAAATTTAATATTATTGAATATTTAATTTTATATGTATACATATTCTTAAAAAACTAAACTTTCTCTCATATAAATCGAGGATGGTTATCGTTAATTGTAAATCGAATTATTTGGATTGGTTATAATTTTCTTCAAAAATGAACCAAACTGAATCTTGCACACCCCTAACTTTAGCTGACTGAGGTGATATCTACTGAGTAATTTCAGCTAACTCGCTTTCGTAGTATGATCAACAGCTGACTGATAATTTGAACAACTAAGCATCTTTAGCTGACTACTTTAGTGGAACATTGTCATTTGAGTCTTTCAACTTACTGAATAGATGATTCACTAAATGGTCTTCAGCTGATGAATGAATGATGACAATTGTTGACTTTTCATTTTAGTCGATCGTGCATGCAATAAAAATAATATTTTCAAAGATTATTCCACATTTATTAGTCATCATCAAAATGAATTATTGAATTAAATAATTATTTGATTCAACATTTTTTCTGTCAAAAAAAAAATATAGATATTAGAGCTAGGAAAATCGACTTAAGGGTTTAAGTGAAAACTACACATATATTTGGATTGCATGTTAATTAATTAAATAATTGGGGCTTTAAGTGAATAGATGGGAGAATTGCCCAATCCCACATCCCTTAAACTTGTGGTGTTTTACTTGGAGGCTAAGACATAATCACAGTCCACTTGCACTTGTTGCAGGCAGAGAAGAGTTTAAAGAATGGGACTGTGAGCTTTGAATTTGGGAGCCCTAGTTGCCGTGGGAAGGAGGGAAATCTGAGGGAAGCAAGAGAGAGGATTGGGATAACAACGTTTCATTGTTGGACCTTGTCTCTTACGGGAGGAGCTTTGCAACTTCCATCTCCTGATAGTTGAAGTTACATGAGGGAGTGGATTTATCGGTTTAGGGTTTTTGTGGCTTCCAGCCACCAGTAACTGTAAGAGCTATTTTGACCCTAGGTTGAAGAATCAGGAACTGAAATTCGCTACTGCAATTTGACGCTAGATTCTCAACTGGGCACTGGAATTGAAGAATGGGAGCTTAAGAAAAGGGTTTTGAGAGGAGGCAAAATTGGGTTTGAACTGGGTAAGTGAAATTGCGAAATCCAAATTGTTTACCCTTGGATTTTAAACCTGGTTTTTATGTGATTTGGTTATATTGCATGTTGATTTGTGGTCAGAATTTTGAAAGGATTGATAGCTCTAAATGTATTTTACAAGTTCGAGTAGAGTTTTCTTGACAATTGCTTAATTTCCATGAATTTGGCTAAGAAACAGTGATATGCATATCCTATTCTCTTTGCTTGACTTTGTTAGCTTGTTTTGGAATTAATAACTGGCTCATGAACTGAAATTAGCTTGTTTTGGAATTAATAATTGGTTCTTGAATTGAATCACAATTTTGATTGTTTTGGTAAAGTTAATTAGAGATTTTGAATAAATAGAATTTTGAAGTTCTTTGTAAAATTTTGAAGATTGCATGGATGAATGAAAAGACTAAGGTTTGCATATTTTGGGAAGTCTGAATGCTAACAATTTCTGTTGCAAAGTCACGATTGCAATCTGTTTTGGGAAGTGTTTTTATTTTAAGGAAACTGCTCATAGTTATGTGTTGGTTTGGAAATGTTAAAGAGAATTTCACATCTGATCTACTTCCAAAATGAATTTCAAAGAGTTAATGCTTTGAAGTAGTTAGTTTCCGGAAGTGCTTTTACATAGGACATTTTGTTGGCTAGTTTCTGATGTTAGATTGGATCCTCATCGAAAACTTTCCTACACAGAATGCCTTGTAGAAGAGAGTCCCCTAATAAACTAACTTGATGTGCATTGATCTTGCACCATATTGCCATTGATATCTTATGTATATTGATTGTGGCATCAGTTTACTTATGGCTTTGGATGGCCTACCTGCTTTTGTCAATGAAATTATGAGTAGGGCTTGGTTTTATCTTAGTGTGTCATTTTTATAAACTTGAAACCTAAAGGCTTTTAAACCATAAGATTTTACAAGTTTACGTTCTCACTTTTTGAGTTTTCCAATTTCCATTCACATTTTCATTTTTTATGGTTTTTAGATAGTGGAAGTATATGCAGAACTTGGAAAGGATTTAAATTATCCAAATTGTGCTTAAGAGGTGAATGGAAGAGTTTTGGCTAGGCACAAAAAGGCCTCTCATGTTATGTTGTCTATGTGTATATGTTTAGGGAGTAATATTGGGTAATAACCTTTGTAGAGTATATATATCTTAGGTTGTACATGTTTTTGAATTTGAATAAATACATTGATTCTACACAACTCATCAAGGTATCAGAGCTTACAAAGTGAAAAACCCTAACCTCTACCTTGATCGCCGCCACCATCGTCGTTGACCCCTGCTGGCACTGCAGTGCACGGCAGTGTCTGGCGGCCTTTTGCATGGCAGCGTTTCCCGAGACCTTTTTTAGATTTGAAACTACCGGCTGATTCACCTAGAGAAGGCGAACAAAACCCCCCAAAGTTTCCTTCCCATTTGCTGCTGTTACAAGGGTTAATTTGGCATTTTTCTGTTCTTAACCTAACTCTGAAATCCTTCGACTCTAGGGTTTTCTTAGCATATTTCTCTTACTGTAGGCCCTTATTGGCTTCAATTAGGGTAGTGGAGGGGATCTCTAGGGTTGATTTGAAGGGAGGAAGTGTTTTTGGAGAAGTGGCTCACAACTTCAAAAGTTTTTGGCTGTGGGTTGTGTTTTTTTTCGAAGGCTAGCTGAGTGTTTGGTTTGTGCAGGTGTTCCTAGCTTCTGGGTAGTGATTTGAAGGTATTGCTGAGAGGGTTAGGCACTTTGTTGATCGTGTGGTTGGTAAGGTGTAGGAGCCCTTTATGGTTATGGTTTTTTTATTGATATCTTGATGCTTTTCCTTTGCTGATTTCTTCTACTTAAGTATGTCAAAGGAAGTTGTCAGCTTCGGGAATGAAAGTAGTGGAAGTAAGAGTAGAATTGGAGTTGAATTTTGTGGAAAAGTTATGTCTTGTTTTATTATTCACACAATTACAATCTAGTTTATACACTCCTGGAAGAGTAAGTACCTTTATACCCTTGTACACAATATTTACAGTCAACACTCCCTCTCAAGATGGAGCATAAATATCTTTCATGCCCATCTTGTAAAGAATATAATGAAAACTACAACTACTAAGACTTTTTATGAAGATATATGCTAATTGTTGTTTAGATCTTACAAAAGGTATACAAATTTGTATTGTATCTAGCTTTTCCTTTATAAAATACCTATCTATCTCAATGTGTTTTGTTCTATCATGTTGGACTAGATTGTGGGCTATGGTTATAACTGTAGTGTTGTCACAATATAGTAATAGTGGCTTTTTTACAAATAGTTGTAGATCTTCCATTAGCTTTTTAAACTGTAATAACACACCAGTTTCATGTGTCATTACTCTGTACTCTGTTTCTGCATTGGATCTAACAACCACAACTTACTTCTTACTTCTCGAAGAGACTAGATTCCGGCCAACAAAGGTCCAATATTCTGATGTGAACCTTCTATCATCAATAGATCTAGCTTAGTTTGCATCTGTATAAGTTTCTATCTTTAGACTTTTACAATTTTCAAATAGAAGTCCTTTATTAGGAGTAGATTTCAAGTACTGCAGTATACGGTAAACTGCATCTAAATAAGTAAAGCGAGGATCATGCGTAAACTGACTAATCACACTGACAACATAGGCTATGTCAGGATGAGTGTGAGAGATAAATTAGCTTCCTAACCAATCTCTGGTATCTCTTCTTATTAACACATTCCCTATCACCAATTTGCAACTTGTGATTAGTTTCTATAGGTGTGTTTGTGGGCCTGCACTCAAGCATACCAATCTTCTTCAACAGGTCAAGGACATACTTCCTTTGAGATAAGAATATACCTTTTTTCAAACCGAGCTACTTCAATTCCCAGAGGTTTCCTAAGTCCTTGTTCTCAAACTCTTTAGCAAGGTGATTATTTAGTTTAGATACATCTTCAGAATTGTCTCTTGTCATAACCAGTGTTGTCAAGATCGGGCTTTGGAACGTAAGATCGTACGATCTTACGATCTGAAGCTAGCATTCCAAGTTGTCATGGCAAGAAGATCGGTGTCTTCAAAAAACGGAAGCAAGATCGTGAACTGGGCAGCAAGATCATGAAATCGCGAGTTTGAACTATTCTGCAGAGAGCCACATGGGTTGAATTTTTAATTGGGCTTCAGAGACCCGAATCGATTTCAAAGGTAATATGGATATTTTGGAATTGAACCCTTTTCTTCTGTTCGAACCCTTGCTGCTTAGAAGGCAGACCATAGACCTCTTCCTCTTCCCATCTTCATCTCTTGAAGTAAGAAGATCACTTATGCACTCACGGATCGAAGCTACAAAGTAATACCTGCAGCTAAACTTGCAGTTGGAATGCGATTTTGCTTTCTGTTTGCCTTTGCAAAGTAAGGGAATAATGGGCAACCACTTTCGAGTTTCAGTTTTGACGAAGAAGGTATTTTTTTTAGGCTAAATGGGGATTATCATGTAATAATATTGAAAAAGAAAAAAAATTATTTGTATAATATGTAAAACGGTGTACAGTTGAAATATATAGTGTATTATTAGATATGTATAATGTAATAGATGATTGTTCATCCTTTAAATTACTTTCTAGCTAATTGGGGATTATTATCATGGTAATAATATTGAAAAAAAATAATAATATTTGTATAATATGTAAATGTAATGTACCATTTGACATATATAGTGTATTATTTTATATATGTATTAGATGATTATATCATTTAATTGGTCATTTGTGATTCTCATTTAAGATGTTATTTTATCATTATCATGTATGATTTTATTTTCAATTGGTGGTTTGCAGCTAGAATTCAAAAGAATTTAAAATATCTCTTTTGTTATTGCTATTAAATTGGAATCAATACTTCAGGAAGTGCCTTTCTTAAATGTCTAGCAGCTTTGCTTAAAGCATATGAACTGGTGAAATTTTGAAGTGCCATAAATAGAATCAGTTTTTTAGTTTCAAACAGCAACAAAATTTAAAGGAAAATGCCTCCTTCTGGTTGCTAATTTGATTTGCTATTAAATTTAGATTTATTGGATAAAATTATTTATTCCTTAGTTGCTAATTTGATGATGGTGCATTTGATTTGTTGATGACTTCTTGTTTTAAAGGAAAATGCCTCCTTCTAGTTCTTCTAAGAGTAGAAAAAATGCTTCGGGAAGTAGAACTGATGTGAGTTGGGAATATAGTATCCCAGTAGAAGAAAACAAGAGAAAAGTGAAATACAAATATTGTTCAAAGATTGTAATGGGTGGAATTTTTCGGTTCAAGCACCATCTTGCAAGCACTGGAGAAGATACAATAGCATGTGTGAGTGTTTCGGATGATGTGAAAAATAAAATGAGAGTTGTCTTAGATAAATTAGAAGTGAAAAAAGTGAAGAAAAGGAGAATTTTAGAAGATAGTGATGGCGATATGGAAGATGTAGAAATTGTGCGAACAAGTAAAGGGAAAGGAAAAGAAATTAAGGGATATTTTGTACAAAATTCTAGTGGGGTTGGAAGCAACAAAACACAAACAACAATGAATCAATGGGTCATAAAGGATTTGCGAGAAGAAGCATGTTCAAATATAGCTCAATTTTTTTACATAAGTGCTATCCCTTTTACTTGTGTGAAAAATCCTAAATTTGCTGAAATATTAGAAGCAATTGGGAGGTATGGTTGTGGGCTGATGAAAGGTCCCTCTTATCATGAATTGAGAAAAAAATTCTTGAAGATAGAAGTAAGTAAAACTATGGGCCTTCTTGAGGAGTACAAACTAGAATGGAAAAAAACAAGATGTTCTCTAATGTCTGATGGTTGGACATATAGGAAACGACTTTCTAAATGCAATTTTTTGGTTAATAGTCCGAAAAGGACTATATTTTTATCATTAGTGGAGACATCAAACTTCTCTAAAACTGCCGTCAAAATTTTTGAGATGTTAGATGATGTTGTGGAGAAGATTTAAGGAGCAGAATGTGGTGCAAGGTGATTATTGATAATCTAGCAAACTACAAAGTAGCTGGTGAAATATTGATGAAAAAAGAAAGAGCTTATATTGGACACCATGTGCAACACACTGCATTGATTTGATATTGGAGGATTTTGCAAAAAAATTAAAAATGCATTCTGTGACTATTGAAAAATGAAAGAGAATTACTAAATACATTTATGGAATAAACATGCTCATTGCTATGTTGAGGAGTTTCACCAAAGGGAGAGATTTAATTAGACCTGCTGCGACCCGGTTTGCTACTTCGTACTTGACTTTGGGGTGTCTTCTTGAATTAAAAGCAACATTGAAGAGAATGTTTTCTTCTCAAAAGTGGAAAGCAAGCATTTCTTCAAACACAGAAAAAGGAAAGAAAGTTGCAAGAACTATTCTAAACAATGAGTTTTGGAAGAAAGTTGTTGAATGTCTTAAGGTTGCTAATCCTCTTATTAAGGTGCTCAGGTTAGTGGATTCAGAAGGGAAACCGACTATGGGATTTATTTATGAAGAAATGGATCGGGCAAAAGAAAATATACAATTGAATTTTGGCAACGTTAAAAAGAGGTTAGGTTTTGTTTTTTTAAACTAGTAAGTAGTAACTTCACATATTTTCATATTATTTTTTGTGTCAACTAATCCTAAATTTCTAATTAACCTTTATAGGTATGAGCCGATTTGAAACATTATTGATGAGAGATGGGAGATGCAGTTTCATAGGCCTTTGCATGCTACAACTTACTATTTAAATCCTCAATATTATTATAGTCCTAACTTCAAAGGTGATTTTGAAGTTAAACGTGGACTTTACAGTTGCTTGGAGAGATTGGTTTGAGATTCAAATGAGAGAAATACAATTGATTTGCAACTTGAAAATTTCAAAAATGCTAGAGGATTATTTGGAATCTTAGCTGCAAAGGCAATGAGGGAGAAAAAAACTCCAGCTGAATGGTGGTATTCTTATGGAGACGAATGCCATGAGTTACAAAGGTTTTCCATTCAGATCTTAAGCCTGACTTGTAGTTCTTTTGGATGCGAACATAATTGGAGCGCATTTGAGATGATAAATATAAGTTGATAGTATATATTATTTTGATTTTATAATTCTTGTTTTTAGTATTGATTTCTTATAAATAATTTACTACTTTTTTAGGTGCATACAAAGAAAAGGAACCGTTTGCATCAAAAGAAAATGAATGACTTAGTGTTTGTTATGTACAATTGCAAGTTGAATGAAAGGCAAACCAAAAAATATTCGAGTTCGAGCTTGAAATTGGATGATCTCTCCTCAGATGATGAATGGATAACTCTAAAAGAAGATCTTGTAGATTCTTCATCAAATGAATGGCTATGTGTTCTTGATGGTTCTTCTAATGCCAATGATGGTGGAAACCCCATTGACAATGAAGATGGTAATGATGACAATGATGTTGGCAATGGAGATGATGATGGGGATGATGATGGAGAAAGTGGTGATGATGAAGAAGATAATTGTGATGTTTATGAAGAAGGGACTAATTTTGGTTTAGACTAAATAATGCAAATAGGATTTTAATTTTGTGGTATTAAGAATCTTTGTATGGATATTTTGTTTATGAACTTATATTTGGATTTATGAAATTAATGTTATGAATTTGATGTTCGTATTGGATGTTTTATGTTTGTACTTGTACTCTCTTTGAGTAGTTATTTTATCTTATTGATGAATTTGTTGAATATTTTGCTTTAGAATAAAAAACATAGTGGGAGCTATATACAAATTGTGTTTGTTTATAACAAAATACACATACTTACAATAAATTATGTACATTAAAATATACTCTAATAACTATTTTACAAAATTTGTAAGTTTTTCCGATTCTACCGATTCGATCTTACGAGTTGATCCTGCTTAAGATCTCGATCTTGACAACCTTGGTCACAACTATATCATCAACATAAACAATAAAAACATTAATCTTCCCATTGTAATGCTTAATAAACATTGTGTGATCAACATTGCTATGTTGGAATCCAAAAGATATCATCGTCCTCCTAAATCTTTCAAACCATGCTCTAGGAGATTGTTTGAGCCCATATATAGATTTTCTCAATCTGCATACTTTACCTTCAGCTTTCTAACCAGGAAAACCAAGGGAAACTTCCTTAGCTAGATTCCTATGCTAGAATTTATTTTTTACATCTAGTTACTGCAAATCCTAACAAAGATTGGCTGTATAAGATATAAGAACTCTAATGGAATTCATCTTAGCAATAGGAGTAAAAGTTTTTTCATAATTCACTCCATTTGTTTGAGTGAAAGCCTTGGCAACTAGTCTTGCTTTGTATCTTTTACAATGTTATAAAAAGTGCTAGGTGCATTTAGGCGATAAGGGCTTTTATTGCCTACGCACGCCAAGCACAAGGTGCAGGTTCATGCCTAGGCGCACTTAAGTAAAAAGAATTAAAATACTCTTAAGAGAAGACATATATAATGATAGTGAGAATGTGAGATTAAACTTAACACACACACACACATATATATATATATATATACCGTAAAAAACATTGTATTAAATATTTGAAGCATTTAAAACTTATAGAATAACAAATGAGCCATTTCAAAAGTCAAGTTCAAACATGAAAGTAAACGTAAAATTCAAATGCAAGCATCTTTCAAAAAATAGTTCTTCCTCCTACTCATGAGTTGCTCATTGTCTCATCCTCATCAATACTTGTAGGACCAACATCACCTCAATCACTATTATTACAATTATAACCTTCATCATCTTCTTCTAATAACTCATCATGCTCATGTGCATTGTTCTTAGTAGTAGAACTTGAACCATAAATGTTCTTGACGTAACTCTTATGTGGATTTTTTTAAACCCTAGATATATATATAGAACTTGAACCATATTTTTTTTTTTGGAAAGAATAAGGTCTTGCGATTTTTATAAGTAGAAGGACTTAAAGTAACAAGAATAAGGTCTTGTGGTTTCTAGCACAGTAACTAGTTGTAGTTTTTGCAGCTAATACATCGCCTATACTAAAACGCTGAATTCAGTTTAAGTTGCAACACTGCGTTTGTGTTTTGGCCTGTATCCTTATGTCATTGATGCCCTTTCCTACTCGATGCCTTCATGTGATATTCGTCAAAAAATTTGTCAATCTTTTATTTTCTGACACATCATAATGTTTATTTTTTCCTAGTAAAGCTGTAAACTAATAATCACGTAGGGAAGTGAGATCTCGTACAGGAAAAGGGAAGGGTATTCCCCAATCACATCGTGCAGTTGCTCGAATTCTTTCCTGAACCACTCCTCAAGGTCTTCTTTATATCATGTTACTCTATTTGTTCAGCACAATACTTTTAGACGTCTTACATAAGCTATATCTGATATTGCATACGTCATCATTATTTATTATAATTGGATTTCCAGAGCTCAAGAATTTGGCCACAGAAGCTGCACAAAATGATGGAAGGCCGGCGCAGCGTCCTTTAAAATAACATCAGCAAAGAGATTGAAGCACATATGATGTTGTTATCAATAATCACTCAATTAATTGATGAGCGTGAAGTTATTAAGGTAAAGACTTGGCATTGTTACCTTATTTGAAGTTTATTCTTAAATCACCTTACAAATTAGACACTGAAACCAGTAAAATGTGGGTTAGCAAGTCTGATTTGGTATGTTCACCAATCCAAGACGGCTTACGTTATTTTCCGGAAAGAAAATGGATCTGCAGTCTTCAGCCAATCCATGATGTTATACTGCACGGTGTTACCTAGAAGATTTCCTGTCTTGAGTTCATATTTGATATCTGTGCTTGTGTTTGTGTACAGACATTGGATCCTGTCAATTCTCTTTCCATGTGTGAAAACATTCCTACTAGAATGCAAATGGCTCGGGATCTTCTCGGTGGAGAAATTCGCATTCTTAAATCTGCTTCTGCTTGGTTAAAGTACTACTGTGCTACCTTGACCACTTAGTTCATGTGTGATTACAGGAATAATAAGTAAATTTTCCAAGAGGACATAAACCTACTTGTAAAATTATGTGTATAATATAAATGTAGTCTTCATTCTTGTTTTACTTTTTTAATTAAGAGGCAGGGCATCTTTTATTTACAATTTGTATTAACACTATTAACAACTTTATATGACGAACTAGATTTAATTATCGATTTCCTCGGATTAGGATTTTCGATGCATTCTTTAAGAATTGAGGCAGATAGCTTCTTCTGTTTTTTAATTTTTTTTGCCGATAATCTTTGCTGAATAAATAGAAATAAATAAAAAGAAAAAGAAATGCCATGTGAGTTCCGGTGGAAATTACATTTTTTTACCCCCTTACACTGCTAATTATTAAAGGAAGTCAATACTTAAGCAGAGATTATGTTAGTATCCATGTTGAAATTTGATTATATCTATGGTTTCTTACCATATATTATATACAAATTTAAAAAATATATCAATTCAAAATTACTAAAAAATCATTTAAGTTTTAAAATTCTATGAACTATCCATTTCTCTCATATCCTATGTACTGGAGAACATTATCTTTTCATAAGTCGTACAGATAATTTTTTTAAATAAATTAGATAATTTTAATTAAAATAAATTAAAGCCTCTGTAAACATGTGTTAAAGGACTAGTATGTATATATTAATAAAGATATAAAATATTATAGTTTGATTTAAATTAATACATAAATAATATATTTACTGATTTGATGACTAATAATTAGTAAGATCAGATTTTTAAATTTTGGTCATAGAAAGCTTTATATAATCAGAGATAACTCTTTTAATTCTTATAAATTTTTTAATTTTTTGTGTAGGTGGAATTCGATTTCACTTTCTTAGAACAATACCAAAAAAACTTCTCGGTTGGACAACTTAGTTTCAGTGGACATTAATGATTGCATTCAAAATCTTTAATTATAGTTAAACATATCACAAAAGAAATTGTTTGGAAAATTTCATTGCTATGATTAGTGTAAGTTTCAAATAATATAACTATCACATATCTAAAACTTTATAATTAGATGGAGTACATTTGGATATAAACTTTCAAGAGTTTGTCACATCACATATTTCATTTATTTGTCAAAGGAGATTTGCGTGTTCTGATTGACTGTATTGTTTCTTTTTGAAGAAAAAAAGAAAAACAAAGTTTTCATAAAATACAATTAAAGTATCACAGTACAAATGTGTCACAATTTAATTTAGTTTAAATTTTAATTATAACAAATAATTAGTAGCTGAGTGATTATTTATAATGAAACGTAGTGTCTATTTATTACCTTCAATTAGTTAATTTAAAAGGATTTATAGTATCTTTTATTATTGGAAAAATTATATTATTGGTTCCCATGATTTACAATAAATTCTAATTTATTTCCTATATTTCGAAATGCTATAATAAGGTCCCTTTCATTTCAAAATTCGGTCAATTACGTCTTTATCATCACTTTGCATCTAAATTAACTTAGAAGGAGGTAACGTTGACAGACAATTCCTATGTGGAAGCCTTGGACAAACCTATCACTCCAATAAAAAATAGTATCAACATCCCATGGATTAATCATCCGTGTCTGCAAATATGTAAATGCTGATAAATTTTGAGAAAATAAATTAAAAGACACTGATAAGAGAAAATAGACGCTGATGATCAACAAAGTTTCATACCATTTTCAGCGAAAGTATTATCGTCCATTTTGTTATTTATCAACGTTCGTTATTGTGGATACTTTTAACATCCACTTTAACTAATGCGTACACTCATTATTTTTTATTATTATTAATAGCATTCATTTTATGTGGACGCTAGAAATATTTTCAAATTTTAATCCATCCCTCTTCTTCTTTCTTTCACCATGCTCAAATTTTTAAAATTTTTTTTCACTCTTGTCAGAAATTTAGGAGGATTTGCATCCATTATGCTCGGCATCGTTGTTTTCAGGGGTGGACAAAGGTTAAGGTTGATGTGGTCAGCTGATCCCACTGATTTATAAAAATTATCCTATAAGTATAAATAAATTATGAAATTGACCCCACTGGATTATGTAAAAAAATAAATTTGGCTCCCACTTAATTTCAAAAAATAAATAGTCCTAAAATTATTAGCCCACAAATAAATCAACAAGATTAGATTTTAAATATTTTAAGTTAATTTAGTCTGTTTGTCTCTTCTTCTAACTCTAGAATGAATCTGACGTGAAGTAAGGAACCATCAGCCATCATCATGAGTGTGAGAAACAAATTTCAAGGTTTGAGTCATAAACCTCCAAAATCACAAGAAAGGCTCTGTTTTCGTGACCCATCTAAGCCATCTTCTAATTCTAAGTTTTCTAAAATCTATTTTTTTTGGATTGGATTTAGAAGTTTGAAATTTGATTAAATTTTCTAAATTTGATTATTTATGTAAGGTGGATGAAATTTGAGTAATATAATTTTGACTATCAAAGTCATGAAATAAGAAATTATAGCTACATACTAAGTTCATAAGATCTATCTCTTTTATCTTATGAAAGCACTGAGGTATAACTTTTAAACTAGGAAAAGTTAAAGCTAAAATTTTGATGTCATTATTATCTTTTGTCACCTATTGTAATAGCTCCAGTGTTGCACACATAACATTTTTGTCATTGTATTCCAGAAACTTAATGAGCAATGGTAACATTCCAATAATGCAACCTTGCGACTTGGTATATTGATTCCATTAATTTTTTTTTTTCTGCGGGCATAGAAAAGTCTCATACAATGCAAATGCTTTTTAATATCCATCATTCCTATTGATTTTTATGTTTGTGATAGTGATTAATTGTATTTTATTTATTTAAAAAAAATCAATTATGTTTTTTAATTTGTGTTAGATATGGACAGGTTTCTTAAAAGAAAGCCAAACTTAGAGAGTCATCTTCAACTACAAAGAAATATTCTTGGAAGTTGATTTGAAAAATCTTCCAGCTGATCCTAGAAAAAAACCTAATTTTTTTTTACTATCATCCTAATGATCATGATGAAATTGGATGAGCTTACTTACAAAAAGGTCCTTGTCAACCAAGAGAGAAATTATTTCCTCAAAACTTATTGTCGGATACTTTGCAGCATTTCAATCCAAAATGGTTTGAAGAGTTCGGCAATTAGTTAGAATACAGTAAAAAGAAAGCTGAATTTTTTGTTTATGTTGTTATCTTATGAGGCCTAATGTTGGGAGCAAGGAGGTGGTGATGTTTTTGTTACTGAAGGATTTTGGAATTGGGAAAGAAGAAGCTAGATTGCAAAATCATGTTAGAGATCCTAATAGTGCTCATAATCAAGTTTGGAGGAAACTGTCACACCCTATATGGAGGCTTGACTGACCAGAGGATTAGGTAAACAGATCTCTGTAACCCTGACTTTATAACAAAGCAACAAATACGGCTCTTGACTAAACCAAAGAATAAAAATAAATTTTATAAAATAAAAGTTAACTGTAAAAGCTTGTTTACTGAAAAATATAATAATTTACTAAAAATTTCGGTAGAGATTCTCTTGTTATAACTCTCATAACCCGATAATGTAAAATTGAGTTTTAGTCATAATGTGTAAATTTACATTATAAAATAAACAAATTAATTAATAGTATAATTAAACATGTTATAATTCGATATTTTAGTGTAACCTTAGTATACGTTTTAAAAATGTAGTGTATTTGTTGTCGTAAAGTAAATAGCATTGTAACCAAGTAAATTCAAGTGAGTGAAAAATTAATGTATAAGGTATATATATTAAGATTTAATCTCCACTACAAGCAAATTAAATAAGTAAACAATACAATAAACATGTGCCTATATATATAAACATAGTAAGAAAAATATGCACCATACATCCTAAATATTGACTTTGATTTCAATTGATATATATATATATTTTTTACTTTTCTTTTTCCTCCTATGACCGACCTTGCTTCTTGCTCTTGGAATTCTCACGATTCTTCCTTGTTTTTTTCTCTCCACCTTAATATTCCCCTGCTTGGACGGGTGCTAGAGAATTCTAGAAAATTTTCTAAGGTAGCCGTTAGCTTCCTTCTAGTAGCAAGTGATTCCTCCTTCTTTTGTAGCTTGGCTTATCCTCATCAACTTAGGAAGTATAGCCTTTCAAACCTTGTTACTTTGAGCTTTCCGTGAGATGCTTTCTTTGTTTTCCTTCTGTCTTGTTATGCACTTTCTTAAACTGTTGGTCATCCCACTCTTACTCCTTAATAGTACCACTTGTTCTTTCATGAGTATGGTTAGTCGGTGTACAAGTTTTGTGATAGATTCAATCAATCGTGCCCTGCCTTATTTTTTTTTCCAACTACTACCTTTTATCCCTTATTTGCTAGCTTCTTTTTCAACTAGATGAACACTCTTCAATGTCTTACATGATGTTTTGTTAGCAGCCAAGACCTTTGCTTCCTTTTTCCTACCTCCCGTTCATAATTTCAGCCATTGGGAGCATCCACTTGGATGTATTCCTTCTTGACGGTGGCAGCAGTTCCAGCTGCTGCAACCACAAGTCCATCAATTGTAGCCTCACGTTGTTGGACCAACCTTGGGATGGTAACTCTCTTGCTTTCATGTAATTCATTTCTTATCCTTCTTGTGTGTTGATATAAATGAAAGGTTTGAATTGGTTATGAATAAAAGTGTAAGAATGGAAGTTTGAAAGTGTTTAACATGGAAGTTTAGAGTGAATTGGTGATGAAAGTTTGTAGTTACATTAGAACTATGAGTGTCCGATTTTGTGTTATGTAATAGTCTAATATTTGTTATTTATGATATGGTTGGAGTGGAGCTCTCCTTGTATATTTTGAGGCATGTTCCATATTGTAGGGAACCTCTACCAACATTTTTAGTCAATTGTTATTTGTTTCAGTAAACAAACCTTTATAGTTAACTTCTGTTTTGTAAAATTTACTTTTATTCTTTGTCTTAGTCAAGAGTCATATTTGTTTATTTGTGTTGAAGTTAGGGTTACGGAGGTTTGGTTACCCATTCCTCCGGCCAGTTATGCTTCCGTGTGGGGTGTGACAATTGATATCAGAGCTTGGGTTTAGAGGTCTATGACTGCAATAAGGGATGTTGTTGATTTGTTTGCATACGTTACCTGGGGGGTATATAGACTTAGTGACACGTTCTAATTCATCCTAAAACTTCAAGTTGTGATTCTCTAATGTACTATTCTCGGCTTTATACAGTAAATATGCAAAGGATTTGCTTGTGTTGTTTAGACACGATGACACATAGTGATCATGTTGTGAATCATGTGAAATAAAAGATTATTGGATTCGATTAGGAATTAACCAATCCTCAGGTGTCTTTGATAAGAAATTAGTAGAAGATTATGGGTGACTTAGTTGAAAACTTGGTTCAACAACAGTAGCCTCAAGATACGTCCTTTTGATATGGAGGAATATATGACATTTTATGATATTTTCTACAGTAAACTTGAGTTTGTTTTGAGGAAAAATAAAAAGTTAAGTCCAAGAGCTATAGAACCTTTTTAAATGTTGATTTAAATTGGAATATGATATAATTCTAAGCATGAATTGGGGTTTAAATATTTATTAATCAGAGTGACACAGCGGAAGCATGGTGGGCCCATAACCCACAAGTTCCATGAAATAAAAGTGGATAAGAACCTAACGTGTGAGAAGTAATCACATTGAAACAGTAAAATCTACATCTGATTTAAGTAAACAATTTATCTGTATCCTTTTTATTGAAATTAGGGATGAATTCCTTTTAAAGGGAGAGATTGTTATAACCCTCATAACCCAATAACGTAAGATCGAGTTTTTGACACAATATGTAAATTGATGTTATAAAATAAAAAAATTAATTTTAAATAATAGTATAATTAAACATGTTATAATTCGATGTCTTAGTGTAACCTTAGTATATGTTTTTAAAATATTGTGTATTTGTAGTAATAAAGTAATATATGACCAAGTAAATTCAAGTGAGTGAATACTTAATGTATAAAGTATATATATTAAGATTTAATCTCTACCACAAGCAAATTAAATAAACAATTTAATTAGACATGTGCCTATATATATAAACAAAGCAAGAAAAATATACACCACACATCCTAAACATTGACTTTGACTTCAATTGATTTTTTTTACTTTTCTTTTCCTCTTATGACTGACCTTGCTTCTTGCTCTTGGAATTCTCACAATTCTTTCTTGTTTTTTTTTTCTCTTCACCGCCATATTCTTCTACTTGGACGAGTGCTAAAGAATTCTAGAATATTTTCTAAGGTAGCTGTGAGCTTTCTTCTAGCAGCAAGTGATTCCTCCTTCTTTTGTAGCTTGGTTTGTCTTCATAAACTTAGGAGGTTCAGCCTTACAAACCTTGTTGTTTTGAGCTTGCCATGAGATGCTTTCTGTTTTTCCTTCTACCCTGTTATGTACTTTCTTGACTTGCTGGTCATCGCACTCTTACTTCTTGATATGTATGGTTAGATGGTGTATGAATTATGTGGTAGATTCTATCAGCCGTGCCGTGCCTTGTCTTGTTTTTTTTTTTTTTTTTTTTCAGCTACTACTTTTAATCCCTCATTTGCCAGCTTCTTTTTCTAACTAGATGAATACTCTTCAATGTCTTACATGATGTTTTGTTAGAAACCAGGAAATTTACTTCCTTTTTCCTGCCTCACGATTATAATTTTAGTCGTTAGGAGCCTCCACTTTGACGTAGAGCTTGGCAGCTCCTTCTTGACGGTGACAGTAACTTCAGGTATTGCAACCATAAGTCCATCAACTGTAGCCTCACGTTGTTGGACTAGCATTGAGTTGGTAACTCTCTTGCCTTGATGTAACTCATTTCTTGTCCTCCTTGTGTGTTGATATAAATGAAGGGTTTGAATTGGTTATGAATAAAAGTGTAAGAATAGAAGTTTGAAAGTGTTTAACATGGAAGTTTAGAGTGAATTGGTGATGAAAGTTTGTAGTCACACTAGAATTATGGGTGTCGAATTTTGTGTTAGGTAATAGTCTAATATTTGTTGTTTATGATATGGCTAGAGGGGAGCTCGTATGTGTATATTGTGGTTATTGTGATTTAGTTGTATATATAAACAGGTGTACTTTTTTGTTTTTTGAGGCATGTTCCATATTGTAGAGAACCTCTGTAGAAATTTTAAGTTAATTGCTATTTGTTTCAGTAAACAAATATTTATAGTTAACTTATGTTTTATAAAATTATTTTTATTCTTTGTCTTAGTCAAGAGTCATATTTGTTGAAGTCAAGGTTATGGAGGTTGTTTGGTTACTTATTCCTTTGGCAAGTCATGTCTCTATATGGCGTGTGACATCCTTATAATATGAAACATGCCCAAAAATACAAAATATAATATTGGTTACATACAACCTGACCACAATGATTACAATGTACACAGGAAAGCTCTACTCCACTTTAACCCACAACAACAAATTAATTGGACTATAACACAATGCCAAATCAAACACACAAGCCCTACAATGATTGTAAATTTTCATCATTCGACTTCAAGTAAGCGATATCGAGTATATACTTTGACTGCTAAACACTCAACAAATCCTATAACTGAGGTTGACGTCACTTGAGATCCTATTACTAAAAAAATATCAACAAAAGAATGGTGAGTCCGTAGTGAAAAAAAGTACCCAAAGGGTACTAGCATCACTTAACACACCTATATAATACATAGTCAATTAATATAAACATATCATAGCTTTCAAAACAACTAAGGTTACATGTACACAATTACAGAAAACATAAAACTTAAACAAGCACAGTTCAAGTAGTACTCTATTCAATCCAATGAAAATAATCAAAGCAATCAAAGAACATAACAGGCTAATAGAGTAACTCATCCATGCACAACAAATATCCTCCTACTGGGCATTTTTTTGCCCGCACACCAAATATTATACATAATTCATCCTACCGGGCCTGAGTACTCATTCATTTTAAAACACTTATTAGAATCAGAATATCCTAGGTGCACCCGGATTCTATTTTAGAAGTAAAAATTATTTTGAAAAGAAAAATTCATTTATTAGCCTTTATCAACCACAAACAAAATCACACATCAACATAATTCACTTAAGTCAATCATATTAATATAATTCTTATTTACCACTATATATATATATATATATATATATACATCAAAACAATCAAATACACTAATCTAGTAACCAAAGGGTAGCAATTAACTAGTAACTGTTTACCGATCTTAATTGTCACTTACTCTTGCGTTCTCGCATGTCATTGATTCAACAATACTATCTGAAGCTACAATTACATTTTTCAAATATTACTTAATTTATCAATTTGATAAATTATAACATTTAAATTACAAAAATCTATAGATGCTAAGTTTCAAGTATTTATTTAAAGTTTACCCCTTTTAGCTTTTTCACAACCTCCCTTGGATATATGTTTGTTTTCAACTTACATACTTAACCAAATTTAATAAAACCAAATTTAATAAAACCAAATTGAAACATTATTTTTAGGAAGTTAGCTAACTTTCTTATTTAGAAACTTTTTCTAAAATCAACCTTGAACATACTCAAATCCTTACACGTACACAAACTGGGCACACACAATTTCTGGTTGTTAGAACCGGATTCCAATGCTTATAAAATTCTCATATTTGGGAATTAAAATATGAAAATTTTTAGTATAGTTTATCAAGATGTTATAAACATTTGATCTTCCTCACTGTACTCTTAATTTATCATTTAAGACCCACCAACATCAATTACATTAAAACAGGTTCAATTAGGACCTGAAAATCACAATTATGAATTCTAACACTTCCAAAATACTCATATCATAAAATTAAAACCTACAAAGCTCCATATTTGTCCTTTAATATGTTGGGAACAAATTTTATTCCAAGGCCCTAAGTTAATTCAAACCACAATCCCTGACAAAGTCCTCCGGACTGACTGAAGCTCACCTAATATCTTGTACAAACCTAGCTGAAGTCTAATAGCTCTATCTTATAAAATCTGACCTTGCATCCCTTTAATAACCACTTCCTCCCATTTTCAATACTTTATCCACAACTAACCACCCTTACTCATACTCACTTCTCAATTTCATTAAATCTTTAAATCACAACATTAATCAACAATTATTTTCTCTTGTTCATGCACATTTTATTCAATTTCAAATAATAACTAATCACCAAGAATTAATTCTACCAAGTTTTATTACAAAGTTATAACTAGTTTATTGTAAACATTTTATCAAACATCTTGAGTGCATAAATTACTTTCATTGATGTGTGTGTGTATATATATAAAACTATTCCAATTTAATAAACATACCACATCATTTCAATTTTAGTTTTCAAAGTTTATTTAATCATTCAAGAATTACTTAGGAGACAAACAACATGACTTATCAATTCAACAATAATTAAATCAATTCTCATGTTATACCTCCTCCAACACGCTTAATCCATAACCTATTCATATCTAATCCATAACTAATCTTTCCCTTTTTCTTATACCATTTACTCAATTCTATATAATTTTTACATTAACACAAATTTTATCTAGTCAGACATATGAGAGATAAACTGTTACTTCAGTTTTTCTCCATATCTTCACACCTTCAATTTTTCTACCTAAAGACACAACATATGTTTTCAACATTCAAGAACCAAAGGAACCATAACTAAATGTTTTTCTTTTCAAAAGTAGTGTGTATTTATAGTTTTCTTGGCTATTTAGGACCTCGTTTAAGTCAATTTGTCAATCACAATCCCTTCCTGTTGGCACTTGCTAGTCAATAAATGTTGCAACTTATTCTATATAAGGGTTCTTACAAGGGACAACTACATAACAAAATGGAACTTTTGCCTGTCTTCCTTAACATACATTTCATCAATTGGGTGTGATTTTAATATCCACTTTCCAAAGTCCATTCACCCATCTACTATCAAAAGAGATGTCTTACAAGTCCAAAATGTTTAAACAAAAAATTTAACACCCTATAAAGTCCATAATATGCATAACCACTAAAAATTAATATACTATCACCTTAATAAAAGAAAAGACACCACAACCACTAGCTCGCACACATAAAAAGAAGATTCAAAAGTTACTAATTAGCTACTTTACATAACGAAAAAACAATAGTGATATATAGTCATCCAAGCGCTGGGGTACGTCTGTGGATAGATCTCACATTTGTAAAGGGCATTGCTCTTATGGTGTAAAGGTTTCTATCATAAAGAAAGAAGAATCTTGTTTAGTTAACTTTAGTCTTCCACTAATTCTTTTGGTCGTAAACTTGGTTGAATGAATTACAACATTGACCTTCATATACATTAACACAACATCATCTGGATCAGTAGATGAGCTATGTTTAGAACTATCAGAATGGATCATCATGCTTACTGACCCTTGTTGCTGCGATGCAGCGTAGTCGGCATCATCGAACAAGTCGTATAGCTCTACTTCTTGCATCACTGGAATTTGCTTCAAAACAAAAATTGTAGAAACTAGAGAGTTCTCTTTGAGGCTGAGGAAAGTCAGGAAACAAAGAAGGAACGAAGAAGGGGAACTACATACTGTAAGCAGGAAAGGAAGAAAGAAGCTACCACCTTCAATTTTACTGAAACCAGCAATCACGTTGGAAATTTCTAAAGCTCAATAGAAGAAGGAATGGCAGTGGAAGAAAAGAAAAAGAAAGCAAAATTTCAGCCACACAAAAATTTGAAGGAAAAGAAAAATAAAAGAATAAAGGATTAAGACAAGGTAAAGAAAGTTTAAAGCCAAAGTCAAAAAGTTAAAATATGTGGTGTAAATTTACTCTTATCTCATACATGTATACACTTATATATATGATTATTTGATTTAATTTGTTTATTTGTTTGTTATTTTGTAACTAAAATTTATACATTGTATTTAAAATCTGACTTCATGTTGTCGGGTTATAACATATTAATCGTATAGTTATTTATTTAACTAATTTGATTCTGTATTTATTATTTTATAACTAAAATTTACATATTATGTCTAAAGCTCGATTTTATGATATTGGTAGTAAGGGTTATAACAATCTCCTCCCCTTAAAAGAAATTCATCCCAAATTTCAACTAACAAAGATATAGAGAAATTGTTTATCTAAATTAATTAAATAAATACGAATATTGTTGCTTTATTGTAACTCCAGTTTCCCACGTAATTTATTGTTTCTTGGTTTTCACCAAAGAATTAATTGAAGTTTTCGGACTTGTCTATTTATAATCATCACTGGTTACTCCTTACATGTTAGGTTCTTATTCATTTTTTACTGCTTGAATTTGTAACACGTGAAACTTATCCAATACCGTATGTATATTGACATAAATTAAATAAGCTCGATACTTTCTCCTAATAAACCATCAAACTTAAATAGCCGAAGTTAAATTGCAAGAAATTTTAATCTGATTCCCTTAAAAACGAAGTTAGCCTTTTAGAAACACTAAACTTAATACTTTTATCATGACACTCCACTACGTTTCCTCTGCGCCACTCTGATAACACACTTGAGTTTACTATGAAAAGTATCATAAAATATCGTTCATTGAGGCTATTGTTGCTGAACTAAGATTTCAACTAAGTCATCCATAATCTTCTACGACCTAAGTTTTTTTTCATAAACACTTAAGGACAAATAGACTCCTAGTCGAAGCCACTGTTCCACTGTTTCACAAGATGCGCAACATAATCACTACTTCTCATCATGTCTAAAACACATACAATTGAATCATTTGCATATTTATTGTTAAAGCAGAGAATAGTACGTTAGAGAATCACAACTTGAAGTTTTAGAATGAATTAGAACATATCAGTGGGTCCACGTATGTCCTGGGTAACGTATGCAAACAAAACAACACCGTCTTGTACTTGCAGTCACAGATCTCTAAACTTAAGCTTTGATACCAACTTGTCACACCCCAAACAGAGGCATGACTGGCTGGAAAGATTGGGTAGTCAAAGTGCAGTAACCCTATCTTCAAAATAAAGCAACAAATACAACTCTTGACTAAACCAAAGAATAAAAATAAATTTTTAAGACAAAAGTTAACAGTAAAAGTTTGTTTACTAAAACATATAATAATTTTCTAAAAATTTTGGCAGAGGTTCCCTGTAATATGGAACATGCCCAAAAATAAAAACATACAATACTGGTTGCATACAACCAGACCATAATGACTACAGCATATACAAGGGAGCTCTGCTCTACTTTAAACCACAACAACAAATGAATTGGACTATAACACAGTCCTAAATCAGACACATAAGCCCTATAGTGACTGTAAATTTTTATCCTTTGACTTCAAGTAAGCGATGTCGAATATATACTTTGTCGTCAAACACTCGGCAAGTCCTGTAGCGAAGGTTGACTTCACCTGGATCCTATTATTGGAAAAATATCAATAAAAAAATGGTGAGCCCTACGGACTCAGTGAGTGGAAAAAACATACCAAAATGGTGCTATCATCACTTAACATATGTATATAATCTATAATCAATTAGTATTAACATATCATAAATTTCAAAATAACTAAGGTTACATGTACATAATTGCAGAAATATAAAACTTAACAAACACATTTCAAGTAATACTCTATACAATCCAATCAAAGCAATCAAAACAATCAAAGCAATCAAAGCATATAAATAGCCATTTGAGTAAATCAGCTCCGCAAAACAAATATTCTTTTACCAGGCATTTTTTTGCCCGCATACCAAATATACTCTTCATACACAATCTATCTCACCGGGGTTGAGTACTCAATCATTTTAAAACACTTATCAAAATCAGAATATCTCAGAATATCCTAGGTGCAACCAGATTCTATTTCAGAAGTAAAAATCATTTCGGAAAGAAAAACACTTTTATTGGCCTTTATCAACCACAAACAAAATCACACATCGACATAATTCACTGAAGTCAATCATAGTTATATAATTCTTATTTACCACTGTATAACATATAAATACATAAATACATCAAAATAATCAAACACACTAATCTAGTAACCAAATGGTAGAAATTAACCACTCAACATTTACCAATCTTAATCATAACTTACTCTTGCTTTCCCGCACATCATTGATTCAACAATACTATCCAAAGATGCAATTACATTTTCCAAGTATTACTTAGTTTGCTAATTTTATAAATTATATGAAATTTTAATTATGAAAATCTATAGATACTAAGTTTCAAGTAGTTATTTAAATTTGACCCTTTTTAGCATTTTCATAACCCCTCTTGGATATATGTTTGTTTTCAACTTACATACTTAACTAAATTTAATAAAATCAATTTGAAACATTATATTTAGGAAGTTAAATATCTTTCTTATTTAGAAACTTTTCCTAAAATCAACCTTGAACCCACTTAAATCCTCACACGTACACAAACAAGGCATACACAATTTCTAGTTGTTAGAACCGGATTCCAATTCTTATAAAATTCTCATACTTGGGAATTAAATTATGAAAATTTTCATTCAAGTATATCAAGATGTTAGAAACATTTTATATTAGCACCCTACTCCTAATTCATCATTTAAGATGCTTCAACATCAGTTACATCAAAACAAGTTCAGTTAGGACCCAAAAATCACAACCATGACTTCCAACACTTCCAAAATACTCATATCATAAAATTAAAACCTGAAAAGCTCCAAATTTGTCCTTTAATTTGTTAGGAACAACTTTTATTCATAGTTCCTAATCTAATTCAAACCAAAACCATCGAAAAAGTTCTCTGGACTGACTAAAGGTCACCTAAAATCTTGGATGAACCTAGCTGAAGTCCAATAGCTTTAATGGTAAATAGACCTCGAGTTAGGTTACAAAACTTTCCAGATATCATCTTAAGACCATAGGCTACACTTTCTCTTTTGAACTCTTAAATCAATTCATCCCAAAAACACCCGAAATACCTAATTTCTCTAGCTTATAAAATCTGACCCTGCATCCCTTCAATAACCACTTAACTCCCATTTTCAATACTTTATCCACAACTAACTACCCTTGCTCATACTTACTTCTCAATTTCATTTAATCCTTAAATCACAACATTAATCAATAATTATTTACTCTTGTTGATGCAGTTTTTATTCAATTTCAAATAACAACAAATCACCAAGAATTAAGTCTACCAAGTTTGACTCATAAAGTTATAACTAGTTTATTGTAAACATTTTATCAAACATCTTGAGTGAATAAATTACTTTCATTGATGTGTGTCTGACCTATCATAATTTAATCAACATACCACATCAATTCAACATTACCAGTCATTTCAATTTTAGTTTTTAAGGTTCATTTAATCATTCAAGAATTACTTAAGAGACAACCAACATAGCTATCAATTCAACAATAATTAAATCAATTCTCATGTTATACCTCCTTCAACACCCTTAATCCATAACCTATTCATCTCTAATCCATAACTAATATTTCCTTTTTTCTCATACCATTTACTCAATTCTATATAATTTTAACATTACCACAAATTTTATCTAGTTAGACATATGAGAGATTAACTACTACTTCAGTTTTTCTCTTTTTCCTAGATATAAGTAGAACAATTCTTCTTACCTTCAAACCTTCAATTTTTCTACCTAAGACACAACAATTGTTTTCAACATTTAAGAACCAAAGGAACCATAGCCAAATGTTTTTTTTTCTTTATAAGTAGTGTGTATTTATAGTTTTCTTAGCCATTTGGGACCACTTTTAAGTCAATTTGTCAATCAAAATCCCTTACTGTTGGCACTTGCTAGTTAATAAATGTTACAACTTATTCTATATACGGGTTCTTACAAGGGACAACTACACAACAAAATGGAACTTCAGCTTGTCTTCCTTAACATACATTTCATCAATTAGGTGTGATTTTAATATCCACTTTCCAAAGTCTATTCAACCATCTACTATCAAAAGAGATGTTTTACAAGTCCAAAATGTATTAATCAAAACAATCTAACATCCTATAAAGTTTATAATATGCATAACCAATAAAAATTAATATATTGTGACCTTAATAAAAGAAAAATACACCACAAACACTTGGGCACTCACATAAAAAGAAGAAAAAAAATCTTTAAAATTACTAATTATCTACTTTACTGATGACAAAACAACAATGATATACTGCCATCCAAGTGCTGGGGTATACTTGTGGATGGACCTCACATCTATAAAGGGAACTGCCCTTATGGTGTAAAGGTTTCTATCATAAACACAAAAGAATCTTGTTCAGTTAACTTTAGTCTTCCACTAATTCTTTCAGACGCAAATTGGGTTGGATGAATTGCAACATTATCCTTTACATATACTAACACAACATCATCCGAATCAGTAGATGAGCTATGTATAGAACTATCAGAATGGATCATCATGCTTGTTAACCCTCGTTGTTGCGATGTAGTGTAGTCGACATCATCGAACAAGTCGTAAAAATCGTAGAAACTAGAGAGTATTATTCAAGGCTAAGGAATGTCTAGAAACAAAGAAGGAACGAGGTGAGGGGAACTACATACAGTAAGGAGGAAAGGAAGAAAGAAGCTACCACCTTCAATTTTGCTAGAACCAGGAAGCATGTTGAAAATTTCTAAAGCTCAATAGAAGAAGGAATGGCAGTGGAAGAAAAGAAAAAAAGGAAAATTTTCAACCATACAAAAATAAAAAAGTAAAGGATTAAGACATGGTAAAGAAAATTTAAAGTCAAAGTCAAAAAGTTAAAATATGTTGTGTAATTTTACTCTTAGCTCATACTTGTATACACTTATATGTATGCTTATTCAATTTAATTTTTTTGTGTTTATAATTTTATAACTAAAATTTACACATTGTATTTAAAACCTCACTTCATGATGTCAAATTTTAACATGTTCAATCATATAGTTATTTATTGAATTAAATTATTTTCCGTATTAATTATTTTATAACAAAAATTTATACATTATGTCTAAAACTCAATTTTATGATATCGAGTTATAACAGAAACTGCTCAGCATTAATGAATCAGAAACAAAGTATTCAGGTTGCTATTGTTAAACAATTCGATCAAGCTAAAAAGGGAGTATCGAATTCACTTGACTGTAGCTATTGATTATGTTCTATTTCTTTTACATCACGGATTGACTTTCTGTGGGCATGATGAATCAGTCGATTCAAGTAATCAAGGGAATTTTTTGAGTTGTAGTTTCTTGTGAACCATAGTGAAGAAGTTAACAACATGATTCTGAAAAATGCTTGTAAAAATCTTAAGCTTTTGTCACCTAATATCTAAAAGGTTATTGTCGGTGCAGGTTCTATTGAGACAAGTAATGCTATTGTGGATAATCTTAGAGATGAATTTTTTGCAATCTTGATTGCTGAATCTTGCCACTTATCAAGTAAAGAGGAAATGGCTATTGTTATACATCATGTGAATAAGGAGGGATCGGCATGTAATTGAGCATTTCATTGCCATTACTCATGTGTCTAATACAAGTGTTTCATCACATAAGGATGCTTTGTTGAGAGTTTTTGCAAGACATAAATTGGGTTTGTCAAGGGTACGTGACCAAGGTTTTGACAGGGCTAATAACATGTAAGGTGATAAAATGACCTTAAAATTTTGATCCAGAATGAGAATGGATGTGCTTTCTATATTGATTACTTTGCTCATCAACTTCAATTAGCACTTGTCACTATTATAAAAAGAACATGCTGGAATTGCCATGTTTTTAAATTTGATTTCTAATTTGTCAAATGTGGTTGAAGCTTTATGTAAGGGATGAGATATTCTTTATAAAAGTGATCTTCATAGAGCCAATGAAACATTAAAAAATTGTGAAATTTCTCGTGGTCGTGACTTGAGTCAAGAAAATACTCTAACAAGAGCAGGAGATACTTATTGGGGTTCATATTATAGTACATTACTTAGCTTGATCACTATTTTCTCTTTTTTAATTGAGGTGCTTGAAATTATTGAGGAAGAAGGTACAAACTCTAAGCAAAGAGCTGAAGCATGTGTTTTGTTGAATTCTTTCTAGTCCTTTGATTTTGTTTTTAACTTGCACTTTATGAGAATCATATTGAGGGTTACTAATAACTTGTCTTTGGCACTTCTAAGAAATGATTAAGATATTGTAAATGCTATGACATTGGTTGTAGTATTCAAACAATAACTACAATTCATGAGAGTTGATGGTTGGCATTCTTTTCTTATTGAAGTATCTTTATTTTGTGAAAAGAACAACATCATGGTTCTAAAAATGAATGACATGTTCTTAGTTTAACGGTGATCAAGGTGCAAAGTTGATCAAGTGTCAAATTTACATTATTCCAAGTTACTTAATATTATCAAGTGATTGTTAGGCAACTTCAAGAGTTTAATTATTGGTTCACTGAGACAAATGCTAACTACTACTTTATGTATTATGCTTGGACCCGAGCGATTCATTTGTGGACTTTAATAAGGAAATGCTTATGAAATTTGACCAGTTTTATCCATTTGAATTTTCTCCAACTAAAATAATGGCACCTGATAGCCAACTTGAGAATTATATTATAGATATGTGTTCAGATGTGAGAATCTTACAAGTGAAAGGAATCAATGAGGTTTCTTCGAAGCTGGTTGAGATGAGAAAATATATTTTGTATCCATTAGTATGTTTGGTTGTGAAGTTGACTTTGATCTTACTAGTTGGAACTGCTAGTGTTGAAAGATCTTTCTATGTGATAAATATTATAAAGAATTATATGCGCAATCGAATGGGAGATGAACGGTTGAATAATTTCTTGGTTTCATATATTGAATAAGACATATTTGATAGTATAGACAATGGGCATTCTACATTATCAAACTATTAGGCCATGTAAGGAACAATTGTAACAAGTTAGAATAAAAAAAATACTTTTTGAAGTTTCTTTTTCAATAGGCCTTAATGCTAGCTAGTGTTTGTGATTTATTTTTTTTTTATCTAAATTATTTATGTAGTATTTTGACTTCATTGGGAAAAAAAAATTTTAGGTCTACCACTGGTTGTTGTGCTTGCCTTCCTCTGCTTGTTCTCTGCCCTCTTCCATCTAGGTTAGGTTTTTTACTTTTATTGCTTTATTGTCTTTTCTTTCCCTCTCTGGGTATTTTTCAAGTATGAGAAAGAGTGAGAACCTAAATTGTAGAAGAGAGAAAGAGAAATGGAGAGAGAGTGAGTAATGGAATTTTGAGTTCTTAAGGTTGGGATAATAATTGCAAGGTGTTATAACCCTCATAATTCGATATTTTTACGTACATTTTAAAAATGTTTCGTACGTAACTTGGTGGGACGAGATGAATTAAAGTTTATGTGGAAAAAAATAATAATAATAATAAACAACCATTGGTATATTTATACATGTAATTATGAATTAATCTTTATTACATTATTGGGTAACCTAAAACTTGAAAAATGATTATGTAAATTTTATTGTTGAGTGAAATCTAAAAAGAAATCAATTAGAAAATAATTATAATATATATATATACACACACACATAAATTTAGACCTTTAATCTCCACCTTTTAATTAAACAATTTTATATTGTTGTGTGTGTGGTTTATTTTATTTTTTAGTGTCTTTGTCCCGACTTCGCTATAGGGAGGAGGAGATTTTTTTTGTTTGGTGCCGTGAGCTTCCTTCCTCCCTTGTTCTAGACTCTTCAAAAATTGTGCACTGGGAGGGGGCCTAGTTCTTCTTTCTTTTACAATTTTCTGCCTTTTAATCCATAGAAGCGTATTATCCTTCTTGACCTCCATGAGTTGCAGCGGTGTGATGCCCCATTTTCTTGGCTGCGTGAGTTTTGTGGTGTTGTCTTCTATGTGTGTCGTTTTCCTATTCTTCCAAACCATCTCTACCATGCTCTTCTTTATAATTCTGCTATGGAATTTACCATATGGTCAGCTTGAATCCCATGGTCCTGGAAATGGAAATCAATTCCTCTTCACTCCAAGGGATATCACTCTGTTTTGCCCTTCCATGTTGCCTCTGCTCCTCTTGTCTTGTTGCCAAGAAGTGCTTTGGTTTTGTTGGTAGTAAGCTTATTTCCTTGTAGCAGTACCTCCTGACTTTTGGTGGGTAAACCTTTGTGCTTGGGGTGTGGCGGTGTTAGAGAAGGAATTGAAATGAAATATGGACAGTAGCTAAAGTGTAGCCATGCCTTGTCTTGGCTGTTCAGTGGGGTTGGTAGCATTTCATCTTTTGATCTTCTCTTCTGGTTGCCGTGGAACATCCATGAAGGAGTGCAGCAGCCAAAGGTGGGAAGCTGCTCTAGGAAAATTCAACCAAGAGGGAGGGTGTGTAAGGCAGTAGCTCTGCCTTTATGTGGGATTTGTTATTGCCTTGTACCCTTTGATTCAAGGGTAAACTTAAACTAGTGAAGGAGCAAGGTATACATATGTTAATATATCCAACCTTAGCATTTTGATCTTTATAATGTTATTAATAATGGATTAGCTTAGACTTAAGAATGAATTGTATGGAAGGTAAAAGTTTAAGATTTAATTATGTTAGGGTTAGATTGGTATAGTTAAATTATAGGATTACTATAATTATGATGAATTTTTGATATAGGCTTGAAATTGAAATTTAATAGTTAGTTTATAAATAAAATGGAGAACTATAGGCTTAGGGTAGATTGGTGATATATAGACATCTACAATCATAAAAGTAAGTTATCTATAAGTTTTGGTTAAGATGAACAATAAAAGTTAAATGTTAATAGTTACATGTAATTTAAATTATGTAAGCATCTATTGTTAAATATCTAATTGGAAAATATGAAAGTGGATTAGTTTAGTCATAAATTATATAAAGTAGAATCTTTGAATAACTAGATATATGAGGAGTATGAATTGGAGCTTGAGAGTGTTGGGAAATGAAGTTAAGTGGCTTGTGAAGGGTTGCAGGGTTAGATTCCGTAGATTAGAAAAATCATGTATTTCAAGTGCCTTTTGGGCTGAATTAAATCAATGGTTCAAAAGAGAAAGTGAAGCTTGGGATCTTGATATGTTTTCTACAAAATTTTGTATCTTGGTTTCAAGATTATTGTTAGTTAGAGCTGTTAGACTGCAGCTAGGTCCTGCAGGATTTTTAGTACCCTATTTTTGGTTCATGTAAGAAATTGAGTGGGTTCATGACATATTCTAGGAAAAGTTTCTAAATCATAAAGATATATACACTTGTCTATTAATAAACCCAAAAAATGGAATCGGATTTTGTTTTTTCTAGAGAAAGTTATGTTCAATTAACTAAGGTAAGGTCAAAGCTGTCAAAAATCTGCGTGCTGCAGAATTTGATGTAACTTCAAACAACTATATTGATATACAAATCTAAAAATTACAAATGATACACAATTATAAAGCTACATGTATCTAGTATTTTATAAATTTCACGAAACTGGATTCAGAGTTTCCTAGAGAAAGATATGATAGTTAAAGTGGACACTGGTTCAAACCCCAAGTTTGGACAGTTTCAACATCTCTAACTCACTAAGTGCTTTTTATCTTTTCTAATGATTTCTTCTACCCTATGCATTGTCAAGACATTTCAAATGTCCTTTCATTATTAACCCTTTTACATAAAGTCCAATTTATGTTAAATGGCATGTAATAGCTTAATGAAAAATTTACATAAAGAAACCTATATAATTGAGATATAAGCTTAGTAACTAAAAAATTATAACAATAACATTTATGAACTAAATATTATTTGGGTATATGAATTTCAGTTCCGAATGCTAATGTGGACCTTGATGAGATGTGTGGACGCAAGTGTGAGTGACGAATGGAATTGGTTATGGATGAGTGGTTAATTGCTGCCTTTAGGGGCTAGATTAGTATGTGTAATTATATGTTTATTTGAATATGCATGATATATAGAAAATAAGCAAGTAGAGTACTTCAGTAATTTATTTAAATTATATTTGTTTGATATTGATTGTTGTGTTTGACATTGGTTGTGGTTGATAAGAGCTAACAAATTGAGATTTTTATGAAAAGCGACTTTTATATCAGAAATTAAAAATCCAAGTGCACCTAGGATGTCTGATTTAAAATCATAAGAAAATTCTGAGTCTAATAAATGTTTTTTTTAAAAATTGAGTTCTCAGCCATGGTGGGATGGATTGTGTAACAGGAGTTCGTTATATGGTGTAGCCGAGCTTGTGACTTGCTGATTGAGTATGGCAAGGTAATATCAGGATCTCAGACTTGAAGTTAAAGGATGAAAATTTGCAGTCACACTAGAACTGTGGGGGTGTCTAATTTCGAAAGATGTAAGTGTGTACTTATTTGTCTGGGTTGTGATGTGGTCAGAGTAAAGCTCCTTGTTATTTTTATGTTATTGTGGTGTAAAATCATGAAACTATTTATTTTTATTTTGAGGCATGTTTCGTATTACAGGAAACCTCTGCCAAAATTTTCAGTAACTTGTTAATTATTACAGGAAGTAAACTTTTACAGTGAACTTCTGTTTTAGAACAGCTAGTTTTATTCTTTAGTTGGGTTATAAGTCAAGTTTGTTATTTTGGTTCGAAGTCAAGGTTACAGTAGATTGATTACCCAATCCTCCGGCCTAGTCATGCCCCAGTAAAGGGTGTGACACAAGGTCACTCTTTGGAACATGACCATTTCTAATATATTGAAATTTAATGGATTATTGGGATGGGGATAATTGTTATTGGGGTTGACAGTGGTTGTGTTCTTATCTTTGCCCTAAAGTCATCATTTTTTTTTTCTTTTTTTTTTTCCCAAAGTGATTAATTTGTTCTTTTTTCTACTCTCAATAATAGTTTGTAGAGTGTAATATAGGTTTACATTTCCATTTCCTATGGAGAGTAATGTGATGCAGATTAGCAGGTAGACTAGGTGTTTGTCATAATTCCTACATAAGTGGTATCTTTATTGATATGCCTTTAAGCAATGTTAGTCCTTGAATTTTATATGCAAACAAAAGTTCCATTCACCAAATTTAATAAATGATGGAGAAAGGGTGATAAATCAAAGAATGAGACCTATAGTAATTTTAAAAGATTTGCACCAAGTGAGAGTTCAACCTTATTTAAAATAAGAAATTTTTTTTTGAAAACTATACAAAAAGTTTTGTCCCATACAAAAGATGTATAGCAGATAGAGACACCCAGTCCTCAACGCTCAACGATAACTGTTGAAAATAAGGAAATTCCACATAGATATGTTTCCTTATATTTTCTCATTGGAATTCTTTGGAGCAATATCTTGGAGAGGAACAGGTCAAGGATCTGAGGGACTGATTTTCCTTCATTAACTATAGATTCAGCTGCAAGTGGCTGACACTGGGAATGGAATCCAACTTAGGTTATTTGCTTATTTGTTTATCAAAATCTCCACTGTGTACTATTTTTGATCTATCAATTGTTCAAATTTAAAAAACCAAGCTTTTTCCCTACTGTTAATCTCATTTTTTAGCTCTTATGAATAGGCTTTATACATGCAAAACTTATTTCTTGGAATTTTTTTTTCCTTCTTTCAAATGTGAAATCTTTTCTGTTCTCTATAAAGTTCCTCTTCAAAAGCTCACCACTGCCTAAGGTAATTGGAACATTTTTTGAGTTTGGTAGCATTGATAATCTGCTGCGGTGATTTATACATAACCTGCAACTAGATTTCTTGTACAGGATAATAGAGATACAAACACTTCTATTTGTGTTGTTTAAGTAATTTATTATGTGACTAACAATCATAACTGAGAGTTAAACATGAATTCTTTCTTCAGGCTTCTATACTCGTCTTGAAAACAAATAAAAATATAAAATAATAACATTTCATAATATTTTATAATGTCAAGCTCATAGTAATTAGAACCATTTCTTAAATATTTTTATTTTGTATGGTTTTTTTTTTTTTTTGGGTTTGCTTAGTGATAAGATAAAGAAAGCTGCTATGTATTTGGAGAAGTAGATATTTCATACTTGCAATTTCAGTTTGACATAACAATCTTGCTTAGTCAGTTTACTTTTCATATCATACATCTATCATCTATCATCCTTGCTATTTTAGATTCTTAAACACTTTTTCGAGTTGAGGACTCTTATATGCATGTCACCAATTAGCTAGAGGAATCTTATGTACAGTATGCACCATCCATTTTTTATTTTTTTTTTTCGTTTTGCTTGACACATCTAGCATATTGTTGAGAATTGAGACTTTGTGACTTTAATATCATATAAACATCTTTATATGTTATTTTTAAATAAATGGAAAGAAATTAAATATTTTCATATTTTAGTCACATTTAGAATTTTCTTGTGGCTGCTACTATCTACCATATTCAATTTATAACTAAGAAAAACTCATCACATTTCATACATTAAATCAGGAGTTAATAGTTAATAGTAAAGAATTTAGTTCTTCAACATTTTTAATGCATAGAAAGAATATGATATTGGTTTTCTCTGTTACGGGAAAGCCAATAGAAATTCAACTTGATTTGTGAGTTCTTCCTCCCTGTTTTTGATAATCAATTTGTTATAATTTATATCCCTTGGTTTCCCTATAAGCTTTGTAACATTTTTGTGGCTATTCTATCAAAGAAGCTTTTACTTGCTAATTATTAGGCTTAGCTTCACCAAACTTATTGGTTCCTGAGGTGCAAACCTAACAAGATGGATGATATTGATAAACAATATAGTATACAACAAAGAAGATAGACAACAAGAAGTTTGGTGAAGCTCAAATAACATTGTTAAATAGAAAACTCTTGTATTCCTTTTTGTATAATAGTTTCCAAATTCATTATTCATTACCAGAAACTTCATCGATTCCACAAAATGAACCAAGGTACCAAAAAATCCATTCATGAACTAAACTCTTTGCCTACATTTCGAACATAAATTCTATCTCATCCAAAGAATAGTTTTGCCTTTTTCATTCTTGAGTTGAAGTAACTCTATTTCTTCTTTGAGTGTCTCAATTGAGTTATGATACACCAACTATCACCATATTCAACTAATTAAGAACTAATATGCACCCTTGACACAAGGTTTGTAAACAAATAATGGCTTCCTTTAATTATGAAACACTACTATCACCATATTCACCTAATTAATTGTATTGATTGATAACTGCAATCATGATGTATGAAATATGTTATAACTTGATATATTAGTATTATGTTTTAGAAATTTTGTGTGTAAATTTTGTATATAGGTGAAACATTAATAAATAAAATAAAGAGCAGCAATATCTTAACCCACTCACTCAATTATACTTTTTGTTCATACCCTTTTTCACACTCACTCAACCCAATATCTAAACCCTCAAACAAAACAAAAGGAGCAACAATTAATTCTAACAAAAGCTAGCTAAGCACTTGGATTTGAGGTAGTTAGAGACTACTTCAAACAAAGGTAGCCAAGTAGCTTGTTAGGAGCTGAAGAGGGCAACTCAAGTTGCTACTAAGTATGGAAAATTGTTGTTGTCAAGGGTGGGTTGATGCTACACACTGATGGACAGAAGGCAAGGCATAAGGTGATCCACTTCTCGGTTGCTACAAAACAAAACAGGGGCTACCACATAGCTAGGAGGAGGAGGAGTTACAAGCTACCACAATTGGGAAAGGAGGTTGGATGGGAATTGTAAATGTGACAACCTGATAACGGGAAAAAAATCGAGTTTAGATGCAATGGTTAAATTTACGTTATAAAATAAACAAGTTAATTAAATAAAAATATAGTTAAATATGTTATTATTTAATACCTTCTGGCCTTGCAGTTCCACCCAACTTGTGGTACTCCTCCTTATCTCAGTTATGTGGCAGCTGACTCTGAGTTTCAGCCACCACTAGTCCTATTTTGGGTAGCTACTTTCAGGACTCTTATAAGACTCCTTCAATCTCTTCTTAGGTAAATCGTTGGTGAGTGTTTTAGGTGAATATTGGGGCTGGTATTCCACTTAGTTTGTTGCAACAGTAGCAATTTTGCTGCTGCCCTTTTGTTTTGTTTTGTTTTGTTCTTGCCATTCAATTCCTCTTATTTCCTTCTTGTTCATTTATCTTGCCTTACTTAGCCTTAGCTTCAATTGAGTAGCAGTTGGCCTTGGAGTTTCAGTAGGGTAGCAGATAGTATGGACTTCAGCAGTAGCTTGCATCAATGCTAGCTAGCCTGCTTGATTTCCTTTCCATCCAAGTGGTGGCAGCCCTGAGGAGGTGATTTGTCACACCTTTCATGGAGGCATGACTGGCCAAAAGATTGGATAACCAAACCTCCATAACCCTGACTTCAAAACAAAGTAACAACCATGACTCTTGACCCAACTAAAGAATAAAAGTAACTTTTATAAAATAGAAATTCACTGTAAAAGTTTGTTTTCTGAAACAAATAACAACTTACTAAAAATTTATGTAACATGCCTCAAAATATGACATATGTGTTCCTAATTTCATACAACGACACAGGACAAATATCTAGACTATTATATCATACAAAATTAAACATTCCACCATTCTAGTATGACTGCAACTTTTATCCTTAACTTCAAGTTTGAGATCTTGGAAAAATACCATGTCGTACTCTGTCGGCAGGTCACAAACTCGGTGGCACCATATATTGGACTTCTGAAAAAAATATTATCCACTAGAGGGATGAGTTCTACGAACTTCGTGAGTGAAAAATCGTACCCACAGAGTACTAGCATCACTCAATACAAATATATATAAAATAACATCATGATTTAATTAGAAATACACGTGCACATTTCTAATCGTCACAAATTCACAACTTATATAATTCATAGAATCACAAATAAATCAGAGTAATTACAGCACACAAAGCAAACAAAAAGCCAACGAGTAACTCAGCCTCGCACAACAGTATCATCCCCTGTTAAGTATTTACCTGCCTGCATAATAAATTAATCTCCGTACATAATTCATCCCATTGAGGTTGAGCACTCACTTTAAAAAAATATTTATCAGAATCAGAATTTCTCGTGATTTTAAATAAGGATACCCTAAGTGCACATAGATTTTAAATTTCAAAATAAAAATCATTGCCCAAAAGAATCTTATTTTGTTGGCCTTTATCAACCACAAACAATTTCAAACAAGCATGATTCAATTAACTCACTAAAACATTGCTTGCACCTTTATTTAAATACACATATAATTACACATAATAATATAGCCCCAAGAGTAACAATTAACCACTCACCTTTAACCAATCTCATTTGTCACTTACACTTGCATTCACGCGTCTCATTAGGTTCTGATTAAAATCTGGAACTGAAATTCATATTTTCAAATAATACTTAGTTCATAAACGTTATCGTTATAATCTTTTAATTACTAAGCTTATATCTCAACTTATATAGGTTTCTTTATGAAAGTTTTCTATTAAGCTTGATAATAAAACAACATTTTAGATGTCTTGATAATGGATAGAGTAGAAAGAAACTATTAGAAAAGT
Organism: Quillaja saponaria; assembly: GCA_029379385.1. NCBI lineage: Eukaryota > Viridiplantae > Streptophyta > Magnoliopsida > Fabales > Quillajaceae > Quillaja > Quillaja saponaria. Next base: position 17,644,095 of record CM055608.1, on the reverse strand, counting down.
TATAAAACGCAAGTGAGTTAAAGATGTTGAAACTGTCCAAACTCGAGGTTTGGACCAATGTTCACTTTAACAGTCATATCTTCCTCTAGAAAATTCCAAATCCATTTTCGTAAAATTTATTAAATACTAGACACATAGAGATTTATAATGGTATACCATTTGTAATTTTTAGATTTGTATATCAATGCAGTTTATTCTTTGAAGTTGCATCAAATTCTACAAAACGTAGGATTTTGACAGGTTTGACCTTACCTTAGTTAATTGAACATAATTTTCCCTAGGAAAAACAAAATCTAATTCTGTTTGTTGGGTTTATTAATAGACAAGTATATAGATCTTTATTATTTAGAAATTTTTTCTAAAATTAGTCTTTAACCCACTCAATTACCTACATGAACCGAAAACAGGGCACTGAAAATCTTGCATGACCTAGCCGGAGTCTAACAGCTCTAACTAACAACATACTTGGAACTAAGCTACAAAATTTTGTAGACAACATTCCAAGACCCTAAGCTACACTTTCTATTTCGAACTCTTAATTTAATTCATCCCTGAAAGCACCCGAAACACAAGATTTCTCTGACTTATGAAATCTGGCCCTACATCCCTTAACTCTAATATTCCAACACTTCACTCACAACTAACCCTTCCTTGTTCATACCTATTACTCACTTTCATTAACTTCTTAACCCACAACATTAACCAATCACTATTTACTCTTGATTAGGAACTTTTAATTCAAAATTCCATGATAGCTAACTACCAAGAAATTAAATATATCAAGTTTTACTTAAAAAAATTTAACTAGTTCTTTTCAAGCATTTTGTCAAACTCCTTAAATGCATATTTTAGTATAATTGAAAGATATGAATTTTTATATCTATATATATATATATTGGTTCCCCTCATATTTAATTATTCCCATGAACTTTGAAACTACTTTTTTACTACATGTTAAATCATTTCAATAGTTTCTGCTTGAAGCTTTGACACTTCACCTGCCAAAGTACTTTAACTTGTTCCAGAGGCATCACGACAATCCTAGAAAATGCACTAGCAACTCCTCTAGCAATTAATTCCTTAACATATATAAGCATACTATCAAGGTAGGAGACATCTCGATGTACAGATGAATTATTTACTAACTCAACCACATTGGTTGATAACGTAGACCCTTGTGAAGGACCCATTTCTAATGATTTTCAATTCAAACTAAAAATAAAACCAGTTCCACTAATTCAACAAATTTTATTAGCCACCTTTCAGTTCGAAAAACACTTTATCCTACCTATATCATGAAATGCAATATAAAAATGTCTTTCGTCTAAAACTCAAGTTAACTAGCTTGAAGATGCCCACAAGGGAATTGGGCACTTTCACAAGCTGGTACTCTTTAGCAACCACAACTAGATACATCAACAATTATGGAGAACACGACCTAGTTGACCGAATATTGCAACACACTTCAATTAAAACACTGCTTGCTAGCTCTAATCATAAAGACTATTGTACCCCAATAAAAATTTGTCCTTGCAGACAAACAAATTGAAAGTCTAGAAGATTGCATATGTCCATCAAACAATTGGAAAGAAAAACCCACAAAGATTCAGTATTAGATATGGATTCTATTTGATCAAATTGATCAGATTTTCGATTGAGGGAAAGACTAGCGAGAAACGTACCAAAGAATTAAATGGGGGCTCTGCAGATCAAGGAAGTAGAACAATTCCAATAGAATCTGATCACTTATTCCTAATAATACCACACTCATACTTTGTATATGTTCACGTGATAGGGGGTTTGATAATTAGTATGCCTAAGAACTAGCATCATATGATTTTAAGATAATAAAGTAATGAGAAGTATAACAAGAAATACAATATTTCAACACGGGGAATAACAATTTTTCAACACCAAAAGGCATAGTTTCGATCCACTTTGTATGACCCAACTTAAGCCAAAAGCAATCTAGTTTGATTTAGAAAGGAAGATACGTACCTTCTTGATCTGCTCGGTGGTGATGTTGGTAGGAAGAAATGAAGGCACCATGGGAATCATTTGCGGTGGCAACTAAAAGGTTGACCGGTAGAGCAAGCTTCAATGCACGACAAGGGAAAAGAAAACTAAGCAAAACAAAATTGGGAGGAAAATAAAAATGATAGAAGAGGAACCCACCGCGACAGAAACAATGATAGAAGAAACTAGAAGAGTTGTGAAAGCAAGGAAGCAAGAACCGATCAAAAGATGGAAGGAAAATAAAAATATGAAGAGGAAAAGAGAAGGCGAGATAATCTAGATACATGGAAGGCTATAACCGGCCAAGCAATGAGATAAATGGGAGGAAATAAGACAAAAATAAAAAATAAAATATTGATACCATCATAAGTCCAAAGTCAACAATTTATATTTATGGTTATGCTTTAATCTTAATTGTAGGTGTATATCTATTTCTTGATTGAGTATATATATCTAAATGTTTACTTAATCTAGTTTACTTGGTCACAATTTATTTATGTTACAACAAGAAGTTACTCATGAAGTTTTAAAAGGGTTCTAACAAGTTTCATTATATTGATATTTATTTAATTTATTCATAGAATTTACACATTATATATAAAGCTCAACATTACCACATCGGATTATAAAGGTTATGACATGATTGCCCTGTATCTTGGCTTGCAGCTGTGAGGTTGGCTGGTTGTTTGAGGCTACAGTTGCTTTCCTCATGTCTTCAATTCCTCCCCTGTTTGTGAGCTTTATGCCAACAACAAGCTAAATTCTTTTTCTTGACAACTGTTGGCAGCTGTTTGGTGATGGCAACAACTTGTATTCTTGGTAAAGGGAGAGGGCTGACTATGAAATTTTAATGTTTTGTTAGTTTTACCACTTCAAATTAATGGTATTCTTATGAGTTAATGTTGTGGATGAAGGGTTGTATGAAATTGAATTAAGAATCTTGAACAAGAAACAAGAAAAATTGATGGATTAAGATAAAACAATGGAGGGTTGATGTGAGTTATTTTTAACTCTTCCTAATTTAAATGAGTAGTAGTTTGTAAATGATTAAGATAACTTTAAAAACTAATGTGGGAATTATTGGTAATGTGAAATTAATGTAGTATGTTAATTAAATTGGGATATATATATATATATATACATACATACACATTAAGGGAAATAATTTGTGCACCCAAGGTGTTTGATAAAATGTTTACAAGAAAACTAGCTATAACTTTTTAATTAAAACTTGGTAAATTTAAGTCTTGATGGTTAATTGTTATTAAAAATTTGAATAAAAAGTTCATAACAAGAGCAAAGGGTTGGTTGATGTGTTGAGTTAAGGAGTTAATGGAAGTGAGTAATGGTATGAACAAATGAGAGTTAAGTGGTTTTGAAGGGGTGCAGGGGGCAGATTTTGTGAGTGAAAGAAATTCAGTATTTTGATTGTCTTTGGGACTGATTAAGAGTTCGAAAGAGAAAATGTAGCTTATGATCTTGAGATGATGTCTACAAAATTTCGTAGCTTGGTTCCAAGTTTATTTGTCGGTAGATCTTCTGGACTGCAGTTAGGTCAATGATTGTTAGTACGCTTAAGTCAGTCCAGGAGTCTTTGCTGGAGGTTAGGGTTGGAATTAGCTTAGGACCTTTGTATGAAATTTGTTCCTAACATCTTGAAACATTGGACTGGAGAGTTTCGTAGCTTAATTCCTAAGTATGAGAATTCTATGAACATTTGAATCTAAGGTTGGCAATTAGGCATTTTCGAAGTGCTCTGTTTTTGTTTATGTGAATAGTCAAGTGAGTTCTAGGCTGATTTTAGGAAAATTTTATAAATAAGAAAGCTAGATAATTTGCTAAAGTTAATGTTTCAACTTGGTTATTAAATTTGATTGAGTATGTAAGCAAGAATAAATATATATTTAAGGGGGTTGTGAAATGTCTAAAAAGAGTAAATTTTAAATAATTAACTGTACTAATATACACATCCAAATAATTCATTTCATACCTATCTAGAAAGATATACTTGTCTATTAATAAATTCAACAAATGGCATTGGATTTTGTTTTTTCTAGAGAAAGTTATGTTCAATTAACTAAGGTAAGGTCAGAACTATTAAAATCCTTCGCTTTGTAGAATTTGATGTAACTTCAAAGAATAAACTGTATTGATATACAAATCTAAAAATTACAAATGATAATAAAGCTACATGTGTCTAGTATTTAATAAATTTTACGAAACAGGATTTGGAATTTCCTAGAGGAAGATATAACTGTTAAAGTGAACACTGGTCCAAACTTCAAGTTTGGACAATTTCAACATCTTTAACCCACTCGTGTTTTCTAATTTTTCTAATAGTTTCTTTCTACCCTATGCATTATCAAGACATCTAAAATGTCTTTTCATTATTAACCTTACCACGTAAAGTATAATTTATACTACTTGACATATAATAGCCTAATAGAAAAACTTTCATAAAGAAAACTATATAAGTTGATATATAAGCTTAGTAATTAAAAGGTTATAACAATAACATTGATGAACTAAGTATTATTTGGAAATATGAATTTCAGTTATGGATCCTAATATGGACCTGGTGAGATGCGTGAACGCAAGTGCAAGTGACGAATGGAATCAGTGGAAGGTGAGTAGTTAATTGTTGCCCTTAGAGGCTAGATTATTATGTGTAATTGTATATGTATTTAATTAAATATGCAAGTGCAATGTTTCAGTGAGTTATTTGAATTATGCTTGGTTGAAATTGGTTATGGTTGATAAGGGCTAACAAATTGAAATTTTTTGAGAAATGATTTTTATTTCCGAAACTGAGATCTAGGTGCACCTAGGATATGTTGATATGAAATTCTGAGGTATTCTGATACTGATAAATGTTTTTTTTTAAAAGATTGAGTGCTCAGCTCTGGTGGGATGGATTATGTAAGGAGATTAATATGTTGTGTGGGCGTGTAAATGCCCGACAAGGGGTGATACTGTTGTGCGGAGCTGGTAACTTGTTAGCACTTTGGTTGCTTTGCTTGATGTTATTGCTCTAATTAATTTGTGATATTGTGTATCATGTAAATTGTGAATTTATACGATTACAATATATATGTGTAATGTGAATTAAAATATGAACAATGTTACATGATATTACTATATATGTTATATACTTATGTTGTGTGATGCTAGTACCCTTTGGGTACGATTTTCCACTCACGAAGTCCATAGGACTCATCCCTCTCTTGTGAATTTTTTTTAGTAACAGGAGTTTGGTACATGGTGTCACCGAGCTTATGACTTGCTGATTGAGTACGGACAAGGTATTTCCAAGATCTCAGACTTGTAGTCAAGGATGAAAGTTTGCAGTCACAGTAGAATTGTGAGGTGTCTAATTTTGGTATGATATAAGAGTCTAGTTATTTATCTTGATTAGGATATGGACAGAGCAGAGCTCCTTGTTGCCTTTGTGTTATTGTTGTGTGAGATCATGAACATATGTGTTTGTATTTTAAGGCATGTTCCAAATTGTTAGGAACCTCTGCCAAAATTCTTCAGTAAATTGTTAACTATTTCAGAAAATATAATTTTATAATGAACTTCTGTTTTATAAAACTTACTTTTATCCTATGGTTGGGCCAAGAGTCGTGTTTATTACTTTGTTTTGAAGTTAGGGTTACAAAGGGTTAGTTATCCAATCCTCCAGCCAGTTATGCCTTCGTGAGGGGTGTGACATTAAAAACAAGGGAAGGTAACGCATGACAAGAAGGAAAGAAAATGAGGAAAGTAAAAGGATAAGAAGGAAAAGAAAAAGAAAATAAAAAGTAAAGTAGAGGTATATATATATATATAATGTTTGTTTGCTTTATTTATGTACTTGTTATTGTTATAATTAAAAGTTGTTATAATAGCTCTAGAACTTACTCTTACAATACCAGGTTATAACAAAAGTAACAATCATAAGCCTAAGATAAGGTGGCAAATGAACTTTCTGAAGAAATATAGCAACCAAGGGAAGTAAAAAGCTCATCATTTGTTGAGTTAGCTTAATATAGAGTACATGTTATTATAAAAACTATTGTTACTTTTGTCATATAACCACTTATGTTAAGAATTAGAGGATAACTTCTTTTGTAAGTAGTGAAAGAATCGCTTGTCACTCTATTATTGTGATGGCATCGCATACATTGGCAAATAGTAGAGTCTCTGTAATCACCTATATCTTGCCAAAATAGAAAAATGTAAGCTCTTGATACTAAAATGATATGTAAAAAGCATATCATTTGAATCATATTGTTCTTTCTCTCTTCTTCCCCCTCCCCCACAAACCCTTTCCCACCTATCTTTTATCAATATAGCATGTAAATACATTTAAGGAATATGATCAAGAGTTCCAAATTATATCTTCCAATTGGATTCTTGAATGTTCCTCTATGTACCTATTGAACGAAAATAATCAAGTCACAAAAGCATATTTGATGAAATTTTAGTCTAGGTAACAATAATATAATAAGATTGAATCATAATAGAATGTTTTATAGACAGGATTTAACTAAAGAAAAGGCATAGTATAAATTTATTTTAATAAAAAATAAGATAAAATGAAAATAAAATCAAAGAGGATAAATCATTAACTAGAAAAATAAATGAAAGTTTTACATGTTCATCAGAAGTCATCATATATAACAACAACATATTCAATTAATGTAGTGATGATACTAAATTTAATTGGACTTAAGAAGAAAATGAAATGACAGTAAAAGTCTAGATTTCTAGAGTTGTACACTCTTCTATTTAGCCTGTTGTCCATAAAAAAATCATCATGATGGGTAGAATATAAAGAGTGAAAATATGAACTTAATAGTGAAAAATGACCTATCTTAGTTTCTTTATTGACTTTATAAAAATATGAAGGAATTAATAGTGGAAAGAATTAATTGCAAGTGCAAAACAAACATTGTAGCTTGCAAATCAATAACATGAACATGAATCATGTCACACCCTTAAATAAAGGTATGACTGGTTGGAGGAATGGGTAACCATACCCCCGTAACCTTGAATACTCAAAAACTATGCATCTCTAATTTATAAAACACATTATAGTTAAGATTACTAAAATATTTCTGAATTAAAATAAAATCCCAACTCGACTACTAAACATAATACGATAACTGAAAATATCAGTAGTGGTTCCCTATAAGATGGAACATGCTCATAATACATATAAACACCTGTTTACAAAGTCAATAGTAAATCATAATATCAGAATATACAGAGGAGCTCTGCTCCTAACAAAACATGAAAGTACCATGGTGAACTCTATGAATTTAACGACAATGCATAACACCTAAAGTGACTGTAAGTGACATCTCTTATGCTCCAAGTGTGCAATTTCAAAAATAAAACTTATCGTAGCAGAGTCAGCAGGTAGCAACTTCGGTCACAACCAACAGTGGTTTCCTAGAAACTAAAAAAAATGACAATAGAGAAAGGAGTGAGTCACAAGGACTCAGTGAGCAAACCATGTACTCTAAGGGTACCAGTATCACATAACACATATATCATGCCTTAAACTCGTATTTAAATTTACTTATGCCCACACGTAATTATAATTATTATACATTCACAATTTACATAGTTCACAAATTTTAACATATCAATCATATCATACCAACAACCAAATAATTAAACAGCCAATTAATCAAACAAAGGGTCAACGAGTAACTCAGCCCCACACAACATTTTCTTCTCCCACCGGGCATTTACGCGCTCGCACAACAAATTAATTCTCCATACACAATCCATCCCACCAGGGTTGAGCACTCCATTTGTTTTTAAAATAATTTTCAATATCAGAATAATTCATATCAAATCCACATATCCTAGGTGCACATGGATTTTTAATTTCAAAAATAGAAACCATTTTCCAAAAAATTTCACTTTGTTGGTCCTTCTCAACCACACTCAATCTCAAACACATATAATTCAGTTAAATCACTTAAATAACTTATTTGCTTATTTCTCATTATAAAGCATCAATTTCAATATACATATAATTACACACAATAATTTGGTAACCATAAAGCACAAAATTCACTCACTAGCTTAAGGACGTGGTTCGTTAGTTCATCTAGTCTACAAAGGTGTCGGAATGTCCTCGACAAGATCCAAACCTGCAAATCACCAATTCGTCGGTTGTTGACACTATTTCTTTCAAAGTTAATCCTATGATTCCTGAATTAATATAAAGAAACTTAATATGGTCTTTGAAACCTCAATTCTTTAAATTTTATGTAAGATCCTACTATAAATATATATATGTTTACTTATTTTCTTATTCATATATGTATCTAAGCATACGTATACTAACAAATTCCTTTAACTTATAAGATTATTCCTATACCAATTGTCAATTTTTAATTCACCTAGTTATCAAACTTAAATCAAACTTTTAAATATTAACATGATTTCAATTCCAACTTTTGATGCTTGCCTTTAACTTTTCTATGTTAGCCTAATTGCAATCCAAATCACTTATTTTTTATTCCTAATAAAATTAAAAAAAATTGCAACAATTTCAATTAACTAATTCTCCAACTTTCTTTTTTAAACATGAAGTATATATTTATCACATCTACTTACTTATCTTAGTTTCTAAACCCCTCTTTCACACACCCGTTTTACCACTTACCAACCATAATTAGATCATTTCACACACCCTTTGCTGCCACGGCTTTACTCCTTGGAACTCTCTTTCTAATCTCATCCCTTTGGTCAAGAAAAAGAAAAATGAACGTCTTCCATTGCTGCTCAAAACAGGGGCAACCAACCCAAAACTCATAATATTTCTAATCACCTACCCACACGGTCAAAGATTCTCCACCCTTTTATACTATCATGATCTGAATTTTCCAGTTAGCTGACCATAGGGTGGTAGATTATTGTCTAAAACAGAGGAAATTTCTGCCACAACATCTAATGGAATCCCTGCTACTCACGGTAAAATCAAACCCCAACACTACACACCCACACTCACCTCTCAATTTTCATTGCTATACTTTTAACCATGAGCCGATTCAAGTAGTTATTCAGTTGTTGCCATGGAAACAGAGCTGCAACTCTCTGCCAATACGTTCCTGTCTCAGTCTCCTATAGCTATACCCACACACAGCCAACCAGCCACAAAGGTGCAGGAAAATAACTATCCACTCTCGGCCAAGATGCTCTCGGTTGGCAATGAAGAACAACCAGAAAATTTCTGGATTCTACTATGAAGGTGGAAGAGGAAGTAAATATATATATATATATTACCTTCTATTTATTTGCTCTCTAGACGTATATATATATATATATATAACAATAATAACGTTATACAATTAAATTTCATACTTAAAACAATTCTTAGCAATAAAATGAATTTCAATTTATATATATATATATATATATATATATTTGAATATATACATATATAATATATATATTTGAAATATATATATATATATATATCTCTTATTATTTAAATTGTCCAAATACTTTACATACACCATTTTAGTATACCCATCAAAGTATCAATTTATAACAAATCAAAATTGTTTGAACAAGTAAACTTCACAATCTAGAAAGGTATGGAGTATGTTTAGTCCCAAACTAAATTACATTTGTTGCCTTTAGTGGTGAATGAAATTGACCTTACAAAAAGAAAATTATGTATACATTTTAATTTGTTCTTAAATTAAGTCATAGTACTTATTACTGTCCAGGGGAAAAAAGTAAACGATCGAACAAATACTCAAATGATCCACATTTTCACAAAAATACTTAAAAATCATATAAAAAGCAAAAAAAAATCATATAAAAAAAAAAAAAATCATAGATAAACATAATAGAAAAATAATTAAAAAGAAATTATAGCTTCGCTGAGTCATCTTAGTCTCCAAGATTTTTATGGAGAATGAACTAACAGCACAATCAAATAGAACCGAAATAAAAGAAGTTGCCTCTGTAAAAGTTGCTTGCTTTTCATTGCTCTAACAAAATTTGCATGTAGCATTTCTCAATATAATCAGAGAAAGAATGGATGACACCAAATATAACATCCAAATAGCGATAAAAGAAAGTATAAAAAGCTCACGAAAATCATCAACAAAAAGTAAAACTAGACAAAAACTAAAAGAAAAACCCATATAACACTCAAAGTTGCATTAGACCAATACATAACAACAATTATTGGAGAAATCTATCGTTATCAAAGAATTAATTTGATTTGAGAATAAAAGGCAAACTAAACAAACTGAGAAGGTAAACATCATTTTGCATGAAACTACTCATTGAAAGTATATAACAATAAGAAAAATCATAACAACTATGCTTGTTTCCTGGCTAGAATACTCATATTCAGAATGACTGTGTGAAAGGTCCCCATGTATCAATATCATCACACATCTCTCACTTTTCTACCTCCCGTCCAACAATAAATCAAGAGTCGATATATGAAAATCATAGAAAATAGAAAATTGTACGATAAATTATCTCAAGTTCATAAGCTTGGAGTTCAGTTTTCTTAATGTTGTGTATCCAGAAGAGCATTACCCAACTAACAAAGAAACTTAGTTTCATAATTGGTAAATCATTTAAAAAAAAAAAAAACTGAAACTACTTAATTAATTTTATGGTAAAGTTTATGTTTCAGTGACAAATTTTAATTTCTTTAAACATTATAACTACACTTTTTCGAGGGAAGCTTGCAAAGTTCTGTTCTTACAATATACTATTAAACTTGACCCATATAACTTTACTATTTCTTGATAGAATTTAAAAAAAAAAATGGTATTTGCATTACATTTAGAAATTATAATAACTTCATATCAATATTGATATCGATCATGTTTCATTGGATTTTAAATGACAAGATATAAACTTCTCCAATGGAGAGAATCAACATGTCATGAAAATCCTAAAAAATGAAAATTCTCTCATTTTTATATCTAGAGACGCCATTTCTTTAATAGGGATCAATCTTCTATATAAAGTTCCTACCAACTACCCAAAACAAACTTGCATGAAAATCTATCAAAAAAAAAAAAAAAAAACAGCAGTTGGCTTACTTGGAAACAATAAAAAAATACAAGATGAAAAACTCGAGAGCACATAGCATACAACCATTAAGAGAAATAAATTGAAGCTTACTTAATTTGTACCAATGATAGCAAAGATCAAAATTTGTGTTTATTGTTTTTTTTTTTTTTTTTTTTTTTTAAAAAATTTTAAGTTTCACACATACTGCAATGAATATCACAATTCTCTTATTTCATTTCTTTTCATTCATATGTCTGTTTCACAATTGTCATCTTTCTTATTCTTATTCCTTTTTAAATTAAAATTTAGGTCCTAAACTACTTTTAACACCATCAACCAAATTATGTTTACTCACCAAAACCAAAAGTCAAAACACAATATTGTTAAAGCAAACCATGGGTTTGAGATTTCAGTATCTTAAGATAATAGAATAAAAAAGACAAAAAAGGAAAAGAGAGAAGAGAGACTTATATGGTAATCATTTCCCATAAAGAAAAATGTAATGTGAGTGTTATAACCTTCATAATCTGATAAAAAATATATATATATATAAATAAATAAATAAATAAAAATCAAGTTTTAAATGCAAAGTATAAATTTGCGTTATAAATAAATAAATTTATTCAATAACAATATAGTTAAATAGGTAATAAATTGATATCTTAGTATATGTCGTTATCCTAAAGTAAATAAAATTGTGACCAAATAAAATTTAAACGAGTGGATAATTGAGGTATGTGTATAAATATATCAAAATTTAATTTTTACTACGAATAAATCAAATAAGTAAACAATACAATTAATACATATATATATATACACGCGTATAACTAGGATTTATTGTGTACCACTTGATTTAAATATGTGATATCTAATTAAGTAATTTTTTTTTATCTCTTTTGTTATATTGTCTTTCTTGCTTTACTCTCTTTAGCCGATTTTTTTTCCTCTCTTTCTTATTTTGTCTTTTCTTTTGTTTCTCTTTGTTGCTTTCATCCTCCCTTGTCCCAGATTTTTCTACAGCCATCTTTGTTGACCAAGACATATACTTTCCTCCTTTTCCTTGCTCTTGCTTGTTTTAGTTAGCTATGCACTTGTTGGAAGCGTCCAATTCCAGCCCTTCATAGCAGCTCCATCTTTGGATATTTCAATCAGTCTTGCGTTTCTTTTCTGCCTCCTTCAATTCTTGTTAGCTGCCTTTCTATTCCTGCTGGGCATTGCTTTCAGCCTAAGCCTTTTCTAGCCGTGGACAGTCCTTCATTCTTGACTGAAATTACAGCGTTTATAATCAAGCTTTGGCAGCCATTTATTTCCTCCTAATTGGTATGTGGGTTTGATTAAATTAGAGCATCCTTGATTCTTCTTCTGCCCGTTGCAACATTCAGCCCTTGTCTTGGCTTTAGCAACTCCATAGTTGCTATGAAGTGGAGCAGCAACGTTGGGGCATGAAGCTTGGCTGGCAGCAACTTCATCATCATATAGGCAGAGCAATTGGAGTGAAGTGGGGGCAGCCACTTGAGAGTTTGGTGTGGGAGGTGAGTTGGTTTGGAATTAAATACTTGCTTAGTTTAATTACGTTAATTAAAGGAATAGATAGATGAAGATTTTGAGTAGTTATCCGTAAAGGTGTAAGAATGAAAGCTTAAAGAGTGTTGAAACATGGAAATTTAGAGTAAATTAATGTGGATTTATCTTGGTTCAAGCCTTATAGTAGCTAGTTAGTTTTAAAGCTAACATGAGAATAAGTTGATCTGAGTAAAATTTAAGTCAAACTTGATGAAAATTAAGTAATTAGTTTAAGTTAAATGCAAAGTAGAATATGAATATGATTGAACTTGAGAAGTTATGTTGGTTTATTGGGATAAGTATATAAACATAGGAATGAGAGTGGAGTGGTTGTGAATGGTGCAGGGGCAGATTTCGCAGGCAACAGAAACGTGGTATTTTGAGTGCTTTCGGGGAAGAATTAAATTAAGAGTTCAAAATATGAAATGTAGCTTAAGGTCTTGAGATATTGTCTACGAAATTTTGTAGCCTGGTTCCAAATATGTTCTGAGTTATAGCTGTTAGACTCCAGCTAGGTCAGGCAGAATTCGTAATACTCTGTTTTTGGTTCATGTAAGAAATTGAGTGGGTTAATGACAGATTTTAGGAAAAGTTTCTAAATAATAAAGATAAAAATACTTGTATATTAATGAACCCAACAAACAGAATCGGATTTCATTTTTCCTAGGGAAAGTTATGTTCAATTAACTACGGTCAGGTCAAAGCTATCAAAAATCCTGCGTGTTACAGAATTTGATGCAACTTCAAACAATAAACTGTATTGATATACAAATCCAAAAATTACAAATGATATACCATTATAAATATACATGTGTCTAGTATTTTATAAATTTTACAAAACTTAATTCGGAGTTTCATGGAGAAAAATATGACCGTTAAAGTGGACACTGGTCCAAACCTTAAGTTTGGACAGCTTTCATATTTTTAACACACTAAATGTAACTATTTCTTTTCTAATGGTTTCTCCTATTATATGCTTTGTCAATATATTTAAAATTCCTCTTCATTGATAACCTTATCACCTAAAGTATAATTCATATTAATTGACATGTAATAGTTTAAAGGAGAACTTTCATAAATAAACCTATATAAGTTGAGATATAGGTTTAGTAAATAAAAGAGTATAACAATAACGTTTATGAACTAAGTAGTATTTGGAATTATGAATTTCAGTTCCGGATTCCAATGTGAACCTGATGAGACGCATGGACACAAGTGTGAGTGACGAATGAAATGGGTAACAGGTGAGTGGTTAATTGCTGCCTTTAGGGGCTAGATTAATATGTGTGATTATATGTTTATTTGAATAGTCATGATATGTGAAAAATAAGCCAGTAAAGTATTGCAGTAATGTATTTGAATTATGTTGTTTGAGATTGATGGCTGTGCTTGACATTGATTGTGGTTGATAAGGGCCAACTCGTGAACATTTTCTGGAAAATGATTTTTATCCCTGAAAATAAGATCCAAGTGCACCTAGGATACTCTGATTTAAAATCATGAGAAATTCTGATTCTGATAAATGTTATTTTTAAATTGAGTGCTTAGCCCTGGTGGGATGGATTGTGTACGGAGATTAACTTGTTGTGCGGGCGCGTAAATGCCCAGTAGGGGGTGATACTGTTGTGCGGGGCTGGGTTACTCATTGGCCCTTTGGTTGTTTTGTTTGATATCATTGTTCTAATAAGTTTGTGATCTTGTGTATCATATGAATTGTGAATTTGTGAAACCTACAATATGTATGTGTAATGTGAAATGTTATGTGAATTATGTTATATGATATTAATATATATGTGATATGCTTGTGTTGTGTGATGCTAGTACCCTTTGGGTACGATTTTCCACTCACTGAGTCCGTAGGACTCACTCCTTTCCTGTGGTTATATTTTTTTTTATTAGCAGGACCTCAAAAGAAGTTAACCATCAATATGAGATTTTGCTAAGAGTTTGACGACAAGGTATGTCTCGGAATCTCATACTTGAAGTTAAGGATGAAAGTTTACAGTCACATTAGAACTGTGGGTGTCAAATGTGGTATGATGTAATATTCTAGTACTTGTTTTGTTGATGATGTGAACGGAGCAGAGCTCCTTATGGTCTTTATATTATGTAGAGTAATAAAAAGAATTTATAGGACTGTATTTTAAGGCATGTTCCATATTGTAAGGGACCTCTGCCAAAATTTTCAGTAAGTATGATTTGCTGTAATCAACAAACTTTTAAATGTTAATTTTTATCTTTATAATTTCTTGGTTTTATTCATTGGTGAGTCAAGAGTCATGGTCATTCCTTATTTGAGTCAGGGTTATGGAGGTTTGGTTATCATTCCTCCGGCCAGTCAAGTGAGGATCTTGTTCTCTCCATAACTGTTTGAGATAATAAGATGAGAAGACAAAAAGCAAAAGAGAATCATGAAAGCATACTACATGCAAGATTTTAAACAAAAAAGTAAAATAATTACGACAGTATATAACTTGGTTATTTTATATTGCATACAAGATTTTCATTCTAAGCTAATGAGTTATGCATAAAAGGCGCTTACAAATTAAGAATTTTGATGTCATAAAAAGTGTTAAGATCTGTTTACCACAAGAGAAAAAAAATAAAATTATTTGTCTTAAACTTGGAGTTTTCATGATCTAAAAAGAAAAAAAAAATCTTGGACTTCTGAAAAAACTTGTATATACGTTCATGACATTAACAAAGCTACCAAAGTGAATTTCTACAAAGTAAAAACAAATTTTGTTCTAACCATTTCTCAATGACACTAAAGAAAACAAAAGTAAATAAAACTCATGCATCTAAATATTTTTCAATATCTAAATAAATGCCTAATTGAAAAACTAAAATATAATATAAGCATCAAAATTTCAGTAAATTACACATGATCTAAAACTTCAAAAAGTAATTTCTGAAAACACCCAAACATTTAGACTCTAACTCTTTGGAGAAAACTTTTGCACAAATTAATCAAGTATAATAAAAATAAACTATAATTCAAAAACTTGTTTAAGTAAGCTAAAGCACAAAGCAAAACTTAGATAAATAAAACAAAGATGTAAGTAAAGCTTATAAGTTAAAGCATGAGTTATATGCAAAGCTGTAACACACTTAGTAGAGTAAATTAGAAGTTTGAGCACAAGTAGTTAAGAACATTAAGTCAAATCAAATTTTGGACTACGTTAAGGCTGTATCAATTAAAGTCATTGAAAAGCTAGAGATATGAAGCTATCAACTTTAACTCAGTTTGATGTTAAATAAAAAAAAATAGTATAGATAACTTGCACAAGTAATGAACTTAAAGTAAAGTGCAAAGTAAAGAGGTAAAGAAAGAGATATCAAACACACAAAATTTGTACAAGTTCAGCTTAAGCCTACATCCAGTCTTCTAAGTTCATATTTTAGAAAGTTTTCACTAATACTTTTGTAACCTTACAAATAGTGGGATTGGGAACAACTCCCCCAATACTAGTTTAGGATATTCACTAGATCCAAGGAATAACTTCCCTAGTTTGGATCTTTACTCGACTCAGGAAATAACCTCCCCTTACAATTTAGGTCTTCACTCAACCTAGGAGATAACTTCACCTTTCACTTCATTTGGATTTGGATAAAAGTAAAGCTCTTTTACAATAAATGGTTCAAATACAACCCTCTCACTTAGGACAGATGTTGGCTCTAAGAGAATGATAACAAGAAGGATGTAGGTTGATAGCTCAAGATTGATTGTTTGACTTGTTCTTGTATATTGTTGCATTGTCTTGATTGTCCTTTTATAGTCTTTACAAATTTTGATCATTGGATATAGCCATTTGTAATTTGGTCTTTATGATGACCCATTATTTCAACTGGGCGCAATTAGTGAGCTATTTTTGAATATTTTGAACCCACTAAAATAACTTAGTGAGCTACAAAAACCATTTTGAATACTTTCATTGTACACAAAAACTAAATTATATTTAAATGATTTAAATAGTACAAGGTTTTTAAACTTAAACATTTACACTTTTGAGAGTTTACATTAAATCGGGTAAAACTTTGGGAACCTATTTTTGAATTTTAACTTCGTAAATCTTTTTAAACAACACAATAGAAGACAATGGTCCCCGTCCACATTTTCTTTTTCTTTTTCCCCTTTCCCTTTTCTCTTATTTCTCTCTCTTCCTTTTCCCTTTCCTCCCTCTCCACCTGTGTAGCTTTTCTCCTTTATTTCATCTTCTTCTCCTCCACTGAAGTTGAAACACACCTTACTTCTAGATAAAAATCACCCTCATTTCCCCCTCAAAAATCATCCTAACCTCCTTCCATTTTAGTCCTAAACAACTCCTAAAACAGCTAAGAAATTCTACTCGAATTTGGCCAACTTTTAGTCTGTTTTTCAGCTAAGTTCAGTGGCTGTTCCAGCCCCCTTTCTCCTCCATTTCAGGCCTATTTCCAGCTCTAAATAGCAACCCAAAATAGCTCCTAAAATCCACCCAAAACAGCCCCTATTTTAGCTCATTTTTTGGGCTGCTTTCAATCTGTTTTTGCTCTATTTTCTAGCCACTTAGGGTGACCATTCGAGCTCCTATTTTGCACCCAAACTACCCCAAATCATCAAAGTAAATTAGTAGCCTATGGGTCCTTCTTGTACTCTTGAATTTTTTTGCATTATAATAGGCTAATTCCTTTACTTGTGAGCTTGAAAGTGCAAATGAAATTGTGTTCTCTTGAATTAAATTATGGGTTATTTAAATTTCTATTGTTTTACACAAATTAGAAATCCTAGTATAATCTTACTTATTGGAATTTCCATGAATTAAGTCTTGGTTATTTGTGTGGGCATTTGGTTGTGAACATTAAAATAATTAGAATATTGGTTGGGAACTAAATATGAAAATTGTATAAATTCAAGTTTTGAGATTTTTGAATTGTACGTTGTTATAAGTGTGGGAAATGAAATTTTTGGGTTGATTTGGGTAAATGGGTAATTCTAAAACATACTTTGAAATTGTCGGATTCAGAAAACTCTTTGAAATGACTATTTTCGTTTGTTTTCTAAACTTTAAGAATATTGTTATTTATAATATGTTTTAGCTATGGTATATCTATATACTTTTCGTTTGAGCTCACTAAGGTTTATTTAGCACGTTTTAGCCACTTTTGGAATTTGTTGGATTTGGATGTTTACTTGTGGGTTAGAATGCGTTATTTGGGGTTAACTTAGAATTCGGGTTTTGTGGGGAACTCATTATTCCTATTCTATTAGTATTGTCATTTAGTTCCTAAAACTCTTGTTAACTCTTGTTAATTATTCCAGAATCTTGTTTACAATTGGTATAGGCTCGTTGGAGACTCCCACACCTTTGGTTGGGCGACTTTTGGATCCTAACATTCTTGGAAGCTTCACTTGTACTATGAGTGGATAGTTCCTAGTGTAGTGTTTTCATTGTACTCACCACATACATCATTAATTTTCAATTCGGATCCTACTTCTTGTATAAACATGTTTTACTTAAACTTGACTTTTGATCTTTGAAACTATTCAAACTAGTTTTAAGTAAATGATTTTGAAAGCGTATTTGAACCATTAAATATTTTAAAGATCCATTTTCAATCACTTATGCATACGTGGATATCATTATTAGTTATTTTACATTCTTGAACATAGTCATCGGGGACAAGCATTTTAACATTTTATCCTCTCTTATTTGATAAGTTTCATTGGACATATGCTTTGAATAGATCTGAAATTAAAATTGCCACTTGAAATGAAAGTTGATATTTTTTATTTTGACTATTAGTGCATAACTGTATTTGAGGATTTGATAGACTTATTTTGATTTAGAAAGTAAATATCAGAATGTTTGTTATTTAGATAATGATGCTGGAGATGCTTCTATTGATTTTCTTAGTTTTCATCTTGGCATAACTTTTTTATTCAAGTATTCTATTTTTCTTTCAAATTTCTTTATGGAATGGTACTTGTCAAAACACTTTAGCTAATGAGGTATAGTTATGTCACACCCCCAAAATGGAGGTATGACTGGCCGGGGAAATGAGTGTTCATACCCCCGTGACCCTGATTATTCAAGTAATATGCATCACAACTTAAAAACACTTTATAGTTAAGATTACCAAAATATATTATAAAGGTAGAATAGAATCTGATATTGATAAAATAAATATAACCGACTACTGAAAACATTGGTAGAGGTTCCCCATACGGTGGAACGTACCGTAACATATACAAACAACCCGCTTACCAAGTCAATAGTAAATTATAATATCTGAATATACGAAGGAGCTCTGCTCCTGACAAAACATGTGATTACCATAGTGAACTCAGTATATACATATAACAGTTATGCATAGCTCCTATGGTGACTGTAAGTGGCATCCTTTACCCTCTAAGTATGCGATATTAGAAATATTGCCATAGTAAGGTCGGCAGGTAGCAACCCTATAGCAATCACCAGTGATTTCCTGAAAACTAAAGAAAAACAACCACAAAGGAATGAGTGAGTCATAGAGACTCAGTGAGCAAATTGTTTACCCTAAGGGTACCAGCATCACACATCACATATATCATAGTTTGAACCCATAATTGAATTACTTATGCACGTACGAAATCAAGACTTTCATACAATCACAAGTTACAACATATTGTTCAAACCATTTAACCAACCAAACAACCAACAAACAATTTAACAAATAAAGGGCCAACGAGTAACTCAGCCTTGCACAACAATATCTTCCCCCACCGGACATTTACGTGCCAGCACAACAAGTGAATCTCCGTACACAAATTTATCCCACCAGGGCTGAGCACTCCAATTGTTTTCAAAATAGTTGTCAAAATCAAAATAACTCATATCAACTTTCAAATTCAAATTGCCTAGGTGCACTTGGACTTAAATTTCAGAAATGAAAACCATTTTGCATAAAATTTTCATGTTGTTGGCCCTTATCAACCACAGTCAATGTCAATCACATGTCATCCAATTAAATCACTAAAATCATTCATTTGCTTAGTTTTTAGTATAACTCATTAAATTCAAGTATACACATAATTGCACACAATAATATAGTAACCATAAAGCACAAAATTCATTCACCGCTCAAGTACGTGATTCGTCAGTCCATCTAGGCTGTGATGGTGTCGGAATATTCTCGACACGCTTGGAAGATGAAAATCATGAATTCATGTATTATTTAAAGTAATTATTTCATAACTAATTCCATGAATTTCAACGTATTATTTCTAAGGATATTTATGTAATCAATTTCTATATTTATAATAATATCTAAATTTCCTTAAATTTTTTTTATTCTAAAATATATTTTCCTTCTAATTCCTATGATTTATCACTATTCCTTATTTTCTTAACTTTTATTCATCCTCCAATTTTTAATTCAAATACTCCCTAACTTAACTTACTAATTATTCATAACTTGAGTCACATATGGCAATTAAGCTAATAAGACACTCACGGTTAGGTTTAACCTTTTTAACTCATCATATATAAACTATTTGATTAAATATCTTTACTCTAGTGTTCTAATTTAATTTAATAACATGCAATTATATAACTTAATTTAATTGAGGTTTAACTAATTACCTAAGTAATTCTAACATACTCACTTTATATAGATTTCCCTGCATACTGAAATTTTCCATATTCAACACACCAAGTATTTCTTTTGTACTAAATCACTATTATTAAGCATAAATAGTAATACCGTTTATTCACTTAAGCCATTAGTTTGTTTCACCATAATTGCCCATCACTAATCATTCAATAGCCTTCAAATTATCCACTACCCTTACATGAAAAATAAGAGTAATAGAGAAGGATTTGCTGCAAATTTAACTCATACAAGAAATTAATTTCCTACTGCCCAAAGAAAGAAAATTCTCGGCCATCAACCCAGCAACCCCACGTCTCCTAGCTGCTATCCAATTATTGCCTTCAATCTTGGTTCTTTCACGGTGTGAATGGTGAATTTGGCTAACAGTCAAAGTGGTATACTAGGCCAACTAAAACGGCAGTCCTGCTCAGTACCTTTGGCAACCCCTACTACACCTCCATCACCCCCCCCCCCCCCCCACACTTCTCACAGCCACCACGACTCCATACGTCTTGTTGTCTATCAAAACTTCAATGCCCACTGCCCAGCTAAAACAGGGGATTATTGGTTGCCAACCTCTTCTTTAATTCCTCCACAAACCTAATTGCCTAAGATATAGCAAACATAAGAAAGAAAAAAAAAATATGAAACTCTTAAGCACATAAAGGCTTGGTTGGACAAGAAAGAATGGAGGAAAATTCTAGGTGTTCCTATGGCGGTGGAGGAAGAACCATGTGGAAGTCAAACACTCCCAGGAAGAAAACGGAAAACAGCCTAAAAAGATCAAAAGAAAGACCAAATAAAATAATAGTAAAAGAAAAAATGTGACATAAATTGCCTGGATATATATATATATATATATTTATTCCACCGTTCATTTTGTATATCAATATCATTCACATCACTAAAGTTGTATTTAAATCAAATCTATATATAACTATTCTTAGTGTAAATAAATTCATCATTAATAATATATATATATATATATATATATATATATACAACAATTATGTACAAAGATTTTAACGTACACTTTGAGTTATCGGGTTATGACAAGTTAGCCTAAGTGCGCATAGTATATTTTTCGGATATGGTACTTAGTTAGGGAAAGATGTCCTAACCCCGTATGTGAGCCAACATATGTGGTAATGAGCTTGATACCCTAGTTAGTGGGGGTTTGGCACTAACTTGTTGTAACCTATGGGTTCAACTGTTTGTATTGGAATTGATGGATTTGACACCCTAGTTAGCGGAGTTTCACGTTGACTCGTTGTACTCTATGGATATAATGGTTTGATAGTTCTAATAATGTACAATGCCTATAGGTATTTTTCGTAATAGTTATGACAAATGGTTAATTTACTTTATTTTAAGATTTCAGTTATAATTCTTTCACCAAATGATTGTTAATAACAGTTTATTGCTTACATTTAAAAATATTTCATTGTATCTTTATGTAAACTATTTATTGGTAAATCATTTGTGCTTTTGGGAAACCGTTTTTAAATGTATCATTGTATCTTTATGTAAACTATTCATTAGTGAATCATTCGTGCTTTGGGGAAACCATTTTCAAATGTATTATTGTATCTTTATGTAAACTGTTTATTGGTAAATCATTCGTGCTTTTGGGGAACTATTTTCAAATGTATCATTGTATTTTTAAGTAAACTATTTATTAGTAAATCATTCGTACTTTGGGGAAACTGTTTTCGAATGTATCATCCTATCTTTATGTAAACTGTTTATTAGTAATTCATTGGTGCTTTGGGGAACTGTTTTCAAATGTATTATGATATTTTTTATGTAAACCGTTTATTAGTAAATCATTCATGCTTTGTGACTCACCCTTGTTAGTTGATGTTTTTGTTTCCAGATAGCTAAACTTGAAATTCGAGTTTTGGTTCAGGAGAAGGTATCTGTGTGAAGTTTTTTTTTTAGTATACCTAGCCTTTGTTTCAGTATGGGCCTAATAGTATTTGTACCTTTTTATATCTAGATGTTTGTATCTTTATATTTGTAAGTTAAACTGCACTACAAATTTATTATGGGATTTTCTTCTGTTTAGATATATGATTTGTGTCATTGATGACCATTTGTGGATTATGATGTTGTTATATCAAGGTTACAACCTTTTGGTCGTCATAGTTTTAGACGGACTATTGCAGTTTTGTTTTGTTTTCTAGAACTTTTGTGGGCTTGTTTGGGTCATGGTGGGCTTGTGTTCACGTTGATCCATTCACCGGTCATGGCCCCAGTTCGGGTCATGATAGTCTTCTTCCATGATTAATGGCTTGTGGACAGCATGAAATCTCTTTCACTTAAATATTCTTGCCATTAGAATATGATTAGGTTTCTAGTCATTGGTTCATTGGGTATGGCTTCAATCAATCTCTGTTTTGTTTATGACTTTCTTGTTTTAAGAACTCTCAATTTCTTTTGGTGTTTATTATAGTTTCATGTGTTGCAAAGGCAAATTCACAAGCATCTTTTGAAATATGACACAAGAAAGAACTTGGAGAAATATTAGGAATTAGTATCAATCAAATATAATCAAAATGAATTGTAATACTAATTTCTAAATATAAGATAGATAGAATTATATTTCTCAAAAGTTGTTTAATTCAAATTTAGTTAACTCAATTTCAAGCACAAGTTATTTTAGGAAAAATATAATTTTGATAACAATTAACATTAAATGCTAATTTGCATAATTCATAATAAATCGGTCATGAATATATATTTGAAATAATTACTTAATTTCATTTGAAATTGACACAAATATGGAAGGAATATATTTTATGACAAAGTCACAATTAATTTTGAAATTCAAATATTAAATCAATCACAAAGTGTTGACTTCAATTAAGAACAATTTCAAAATCAATATCAATTAAGTATTTAATCAATATGATATCAATTAATCTCAGCAAAATATAGAAAGAAAAATATGTGAGATTAAAAACAATATAAAATATATCGATAGTTTGAGTAGTTATAGATAAAGCACTGTAATAACAATTTCAAGCTTTTTAAAATTAATTAAAGGTAAGTTTGTAAGTGAAACATGTTATCATCAAAATCAAATATGGTATAGCCTTGGAGCTAATACAACCATATTTCTCCTGGAACAGACCCATATATTATAAACTTAAGTTACAAATCAAAAGAGCAGCTCTCTAATTCCTGAAAATCAATAATAATAATAAAAGAAATAGAATAGAGAAAGGGGACGATCAATTGAAATAAGAGCAAAATATAGAAAGAAGTAGCCCAAAAATGAATCATGAATACATGTTAACTTATTCAAGAACACATTAAAAAAAGCTAGAAAGAGTATATTCTAATCATTATCTTTAACTCACTGATAGTTATCTTGATCAACAACTTCATCTGCATCCAAAGTACCTTCCAGGTAGCATTTTAACCTATGGGTGTGGGTTGCGGATTTTTTGATACTTAGACTAGTTGGACTTTGGCACACTCAGAGCCATCATTAGTGATGAAGTGTCCAACTTTTGCAACAAACAAGTAGGGGCCTTACTTGCCAAATACAGGGTCACTCACAAGGTAGGATTGGTATACCATCCACAATCAAGCGCACAACCTAAAGTTTCCAACTGGGAAATCAAGAGGATATTGGGGAAAATGGTATGTCCTTCTAGAAAGGATTGGTCTAAGAGATTGGACAATGGACTATGGGCATACCATATGGCTTGTAAGACTCCCATAGGTATGTCACCATATTGATTGGTTTTTGGCAAAGCTTGTCATTTATCAGTTGAGTTGGAACACAATGCCTATTGGACCATCAAGAAGCTGAACTTTCATCATAGCAATTATAAACTACTATTCACTACTTATGTTAGAATCATCAAACAATTACGAACTTAATTCTCTTGAACTAGCAATAGGTAATATAGTTTAATCAATTAGTTGCGCACCTAATCATTTGAACATACAACCATGACAAATATAATAGAAAAACATAGGATATCTGAATTGAATATTTAAACTAAAATGAAGAACAAATCAGATCTTAAAATGTAATCCCACAGGCTTCAATCCTCCTTTTTATAGGTAGAAAGGAATTTAGCAACTTATTACAAAACTGAAAACAATATGGAAATTCTAAAAACCATTTTTGAGTCTTAAATAATTAGTATCTAAAACTCTCCTAAGATAAGAGAATTTATAGGCTTATTAGAAGAGAGAAAATAACTTATGGATTTCAAATTTAACTTGAAGTCCTTTTTTGGATTAGAGCCTCTGGTTAGCTGGGACTCTTCCATGGATCGAGACTCTTAATTTGCCTTCAAAATAGGTCCAAATACAAGATATGCTTGTTATCCTCATACCAATTGGATTGGGAAGTTTATACAATAATATATATATATATCCATTAATGTTTATCCATCCATGTATATCAATTAATGGTTATCCATTAATTCCCATAGTGTTTGGATTCCATGGAGTGGTTGGAGATTAATTCCTGTAGAATATTATACGGGCTTTCATGACTTACAGGGCCCTAGGCCATGCACCAATCTAACCCATCTTTATTTAGAGCTCTTTTGACTTCCTCTTTTACTCATTTTATGATAATTTTGTTCCATTTATCCAACAAATGTTTCCTTCACTTAAATTCAACACCTAAAATCAAAAATAAACATTTATAAATTCATTTGCACAAAGTCATACTCAAAACAACAACTAAGAATCAATGAAATTAAGGCTTATTAAACACCTATCAAATTCCACCACACTTAGCTTTTACCCGTTCTCGAGTAAAACAAGAACTAACAATTGATCTCACTCTTCTAACCTTCCAAAGGTATGAGAGAATGCATAAATCATAAGCAAAGAACATAACTAAAAATCAAAAGAATCATAAAATATCATGAACAAATTTTCGTTGAAACATCATTGAAAATCAAACATACTAAATTGATAGATTCTCACATGGCAATCTCTCAAACTCTCAAGTGTTTCAAGGTTAAGAATTTTCACTCTGATTCATTTAGTAAAAATGCTCTACCATAGGCTTGCTTGTCCATCTAGTTTCCACTACTTAGATCATATGCAACACAAATCAGAAGGTCTATCACTGGTTGTAACGGGGTTAGGGACATGGTATAGAGCAAAATGGAAAGAAAAATGTAAACACCAAAGAAGTTAATAGAGCAATCAAAACATAAACTTGAGCACATAAGCATGTGAACCCATATATCTTTGATGCTCTGATGCTTTTAGCACTTCGCTTGCATATCTTTTTATCACTTAGAATGCTGCATCTTTCTTTCTTCTCCTATTTTTCTTTTTCTTCCTTTTTTCTTCTCTTATTTTGTACAGAACACAAAAACATTCAAATTAAATACTAAAGAGAAACTTGAAATTCATGCTCATATTTCTCCATGTTTTTCCACTTTTTCCTTTATAACTTCAGCAGCAGTCACTAGACAAGTATATGATTTCTTCACTAAACCTAAGGTAAGGTAGAAGATACAATCATTAAGGTAGAGGCTCATATACTGGGTTAACTAACAAAGTAACAATTAAGCTCAAAAAGGCTCACTATTGGCATAAATTTGTTGGGTTGGTTGTATATGTTTAAAGTGTGTATTCCCTATTGCTTTCATCATTTACATGCATTCATATGAATTAATGTAGTCTTAACAAGATTTAAAGTAAGTTCTAGAGTTACATAATCACATAATGAATATCATTCAACAAGAAAATTGTAGATTGAAGTGTAAAATTCAATCTTAGGCTCAAAAATTCACATGGTAAAATGTCCACCAAAACTAGCATGCTATCCTTTCAATTCCTATCACTTATGTAAATTAAGTCTAAGTTGCAAGGTAATTTAGTTCAATCAACCTATGTCTCTTTTCAAACTCAATTTAATTTTGCCCATGACATACATATTATCATAAACTCTTGGAAAGAACCTATAAACACACATTCTAATGAAAAGAAAAACCTAAATTCTCCCGCACACTTAATTCTTACTGTCATAACCTTTATAACTCGATATCGTAAAGTCAAGTTTTTAACATAATGTGTAAATTTTCGTTATAAAATAAACAAATTAAATAAATAATAATATAATTGAACATGATATAACTCGATATTTCCAATATACATTTTAGAACGCTTGTACGTAACTTGTGTGACTAGGTGAATTAATTTTCACAAAAGAGAATTAAAAAAAATAAATATTTATATATATCAACACATGTAAATAGTAAATTAATTTTTGTCACATCATTGAATGACTTAAAAATTTTAAATTTAATAGTGTAAATGTTATTAAGGGGTGTAACATGAGTAAATAAAAAAAATAATAAATAATAATAATAATAACAATAAATAAGCAAGAAAATTAATAAAGTATATGATATATGTATATAGATACACCTATAATTAAAATCAATTTCATCATCCTATATATTTTTTTTCATGTGCATCAATTTGAATAAACCATGGAACTCTTTTGGATTGTATGATGAAGGTTCTTCTTAATGACCCTTGAAGTATTGTTCGGGGGTACTGCTTGCTGGCCCTGAATAGATCTTATTTTTTGTTATTTTCCCTTCTATTTTTCTCCAAACATTTAATTCGCTAAGTGATCTTCAATCACTCTAATTTCCATCCTCCTTTACACGGTTTAGAAACCTGACTATTGCCCCCATGGCATAACTTTCTTTACTGTCACTAGATTCCCACAACCAAACAGCCATCAAAGCTTTTAATCCTTCCCAACCTGTCTGGCTTTCTTACACCAATTATGAGTCAATGCATACCACAAACACTACATCAACAAGTATTACCTACTTAAAGAAAATCCTTAAACTCCATAGTCATATGAGATATATATTGTATCCCAAAAATTAATTTGACTTGAGAGCACAATATACTATTTCTTAGATGGACTAGAATGTTATATTCCAAGGCCCATGCACCTACATCACTTATCTCTTAACTTCAACTAAGTGGCTTAAGGAATGTATGTGCTAGTGTCGCAACCCAAAAAAATGTGCTAAACCATGTGCCGATGGCCTGCAAAGGACTAGAAAGTTGGTGCTCCAATAGAATCATTTACATAGTCTAAATCTACATACCACACACCCAGTGTTGGAGTACCAAACCAATTGTGCTCTAGTACTAGGCTTTTATCCCTGATAAACCTCATATACCAATGTTATTCAAGATCAATTAAGATCAATTTATAACCACAAGTGTGACTTTTTGACATTGACTTTACTTTCCTACTTTTTCTTTCCCTTTTTCCTCTCCTCTTTCACTATTTCTTTCTCCCCTGTCCCGGCTATTCTAGACACTTCTGCTCCACTTCCTCCTCTTGCTTATCCGAAATTTTTTTCCCTTCCTTATGAGGAGCCAAAGTTCAGCCATAGACTGTTACGAGAAAAATTAGCATAGAGGGTAGTTTAGTATTTTGATAGCAATTAATTAGGCTATAAAAGTTGTATTAAGAATTGTATTAGGATTATCTAGAATATAATGAAAATGGGCACAAGTCTTCTTCCTTCTCAATCTTCTTCTTCTCCCTCTCACTCTCTGTGAATCCAAGAAATCCACCTCTGGTGGAGGGGTTTGCCATAGCTAGCGGCTCTAGCTTTGGATTTCCTAGATTTACCCTTTTGTTTTAGAATTGCCTCTATCAATTGGTATCAGAGCATCTCTTTCCTTGGCTGTGCTTAAAGATGGTGAACATCACTGCTAAGGTCATTGATAGGTTCAAGGTGTTAGAATCAAGAATGGAAGATATGGATGCTAGGCTTAACGGAATTGATTCATTGTTGCAAGGATTGAAGGCGGATTTCGACTCAAAGTTTCAGACTTTGATAGAGGTCATGGCTGCTCTGAAAACTCTGGTGAATCGACACCCACCGCTGCTAGAAGACATCAGACCACAAATCTTGCATAATCTGATCTTGAACCATCCCCATCCACTAGCTGTGAGAATTCCACCTATACAAGGGCCAGCCTTGCAAGAACCAAGACAAGGGCAGCAAGACACCATCAACTGGAAACGTAGTGACTTCAAAATCTGGGAAATTGGGTTCAGATAACTGCAAAAAGTAATGACTTTACAAAGTTGATGATGAAGCTGAAACCCAATGGATGCCTACCTAAGCCTGAACCTGAACCGGTGCAACTTAATAGGAAAACTTTATGGTAGCAGAAACAAGTGAAAGGCAAGGATTGGTATATTAACAGGTCATCCCATACAGGTTTTCAGGCAATCATGCTTTGGGTGGTGGCTGTGAGACATGAAGATCAAAAGGAATGTCTTTGAGTTACTGAGATGAAGGCTCAAATTCCTATTCAAGGCAAGGAATTCAAGAATTCATCAACAAGGGAGCTAAGGCAGCAACAAAGAAAATAAAGATAGAAGCTTTGATGAAACATCTTTGTTACAAGATCAACAACACTTTCTTCAAATTTCCAGACCTCCAACAAACTTTTAATGGCCTCCCCTGTTGTCACAAGTCCTATCACAAGTCTTCAAGAATTATCCTTGAGGACAAGAATTATTTGATGAAGGAGGGATTGTTACGGGAAAAATTAGCATAGAGGGTAGTTTAGTATTTTGATAGCAATTAATTAGGCTATAAAAGTTGTATTAAGAATTGTATTAGGATTATCATGAATATAATGAAAATGGACAGAAGCCTTCTTCCTTCTCAATCTTCTTCTTCTCCCTCTCACTCTTTGTGAATCCAAGAAATCCACCTCCGGTGGAGGGGTTTGCCATAGCTAGCAGCTCTAGCTTTGGATTTCCTAGATTTACCCTTTTGTTTTAGAATTGCCTCTATCATAGACACCACCTCATCTAACTTGAAGCTTCTCCTTCCAACTATGGTATAACTCTCATCCAGCAGTCAGTCTTACAGCCTTTCCTTGCAATCTACAATCCCATCCCTAGGGATTAAAGGTGTTTTCCTTCCACTTAGATCATAGCCAACCAGTTCCCAATAAGTGGTCGTTCTTCCAAGTAGTTTTTTTGAAATCTTTTTCCTTTTGTATAGATTTTAACATTTTCTTGTGTATATATTATAGAAAACGATCTACTGGGATTGATTGTCTTCATATTTTGGTTAATTTGGAGTTCATAACAGTGGTAGTTCTTCCGGAATTTGGGTGGCTATTTGACTATTTGTTTTACATGCCATTCTAATTGAGTTTCTCCTCCCCCTACCCAATTTATTTGTTTTGAATTTCTTTTAATGTGGCTTTGAATTAATATTCAGTTCTCAGATTCTTTTATGTTTTATGATTGCTGATTGGATTTTTGAGTTTATGGGTATGCTTAAGTTGGCGTGAAGGGAATGAGGTGTCTCAATGAAAATTTAATTTGGAAGCTGCATGTTGCAAGTCCATGTGACTCAGGGCTCTAAATTGCCGTCATTATTGTGGTAATAGGAAATAAACAAAGAAAAGGAGAAAGACAAGAAATAAAGGCTCATATTGATAAAGAAGTTTAATTTAATTTACGAAGATGCATATAATTTGTTCAATGGCCTGTAGGTTAGTAGTTTTTGGGCTTTGATAAATTTTGTTGGTTGAGATAATGTTTGAGTTTGGTGGTGCACGTGTATCATAATGGGTGGAATTGTGGTCACAATGGAGGCTGCCAGCTAGTGCCACACTCTTAAAATTTGTTCATGATGCAAAAAATTCTACATTATTCCCTCCTCTTCAAACTGCAAATTTTAATTATGAACTCAAAACTATTCATCATTTCCACCCCAACCTTTCCTATAATATTATAACACTTTAACTTAAATTTTTATTCATTCTACCTATACACTTCTACCTTGTTCTAGTATATACTAGTTTTTGTTATGCCGACGCTGATATAAATAAATACATATTGACAGCTTGAGAGGAAATTTCTACAATTTTGATCATGTTGAATTATTGATATAATCATGAGTATTCTATTAAATTGGAAGCCAAGAAGATAAAAAATATGATGAAGACAGGTAGTTTTAGTTGTGGGCTGTCTACCAAGACTTCCTCTAAAAGCCCACAACAAACTAACTATTTCTTTTGCTTCAAAATTACTGTAACTTCAACATGAAATTAATTAGATGTCATGATGCAAATCTGCTTTATATTTCTGATGGGATTTGTTCTGAAACAAAAATGAAATACACAAGTAAACTAACTACTCTATGTATGTGACTTGTATTTAAACCAAATGTCTCCAAGATTAACACTTCAAATGTTGAGCAACGTAATGATAAACATTATTTGTTGTACATCAAGATAAACATGATTTGCCATTTACTAACTTAATCTTTAGAGAATAATTATTTGGGAGAAAAATAGTTTATTTTTATTTTTATTTATAAGTAGAAATGGTTAATTTAACTTGAATTTAATGCTTGGAATGTGAACAATATTGAACTAAAGAGTTAGTGTTGATTTTCTTGGTATGTATATAATATATATATATATATATATGAAACAAAATTAAAGTTTCCTACAAGGTATTTGTTAAAATACCTAAAAAGATTTAGTTTCATAGAAACAAATAGAAGATGATATATTTAAGTTTTAGTATCTAGAGATTTATAACTACGAAATTGCAAATTAAGTATTATTTGGGAATATGAATTTTAGTTCCAAATCCAAAGATGGACCTTATGAGACACGTGAACGCAAGTGTAAGTGATGAATGAAATCGGTTAAAAGCGAGTGGTTAATTGTTGCCTTTGGGGGCTAGATTATTATGTGTAATTATATGTGTTTTTAAATAAATGTGCAAGTGCAATATTTTAGTGAGTTAGTTGAATCATGCTTGTTTGAAATTGTTTGTGGTTGATAAGGGCCAACAAATTGAAATTTTTCTAAGAAATAGTTTTTTTATTTTGGGAACTGAGATCTAGGTGCACTTAAGATGTTCTAATTTGAAATCTTGAGATATTCTAATTCTAATAAATATTTTTTTAAATTTGAGTACTCAGCCCGGTAGAATAGATTATGTACGAAGATTAATCTGCTGTGCAGGCGCGTAATTGCCAGATAGGAGGTGATACTATTGTGCAGGGTTGGGTTACTCGTTAACCCTTTATTTGTTTTATATGCTATGATTGTTTTGATTAATTTGTGATCTTATGAATCATGTAAGTTGTGAATTATGACAATTACAAATGTGTACATGTATTTTGAACTAAGACATGAACATTGTCACATGATGTTAATTGACTATATATGTTATATACTTGTATGAAGTGGTGCTAGTACCCTTTGGGTACGATTTTTCACTCATGAAGTCCATAAGACTCACCCCTTTCATGGATTCTTTTTAGTAACAGGAATTCAGTATTGTTATAACCCGATAATTTAATGTACGTGTTAGAATGTTTGTACTATTATAACCTGATATATTTTTTGTACGCGTTGGAAGGTTATGCGTACAAATTGTTGTGATTAATGTGTGCGAATCTATATACATATAAGTACAGAATGCAAAGATTAAATTTACCACATTATTGAGTGATTCAAAATTTTATTATTTTCTTGTATAAATTTTATAAGTAAATTGTACGTGTAAACTAAAGAAATTGGTATGAAAATAATGAATATATATATATATATATATGTATACACCTATTTAATATACACCTGGATGCAATATTTCTCCACAAATTAGAAATAGCTTTGACCTTAAAAGTTACTTTTGATTTTTTTTACTTTACTCTCCTTTAGCTATGCAGCCGCCTTCTTTCTCTAGATAATTCCTTGCCAGATTTTTTTTACACCTCCACCGCCTTGCTTTTCCTTTTCTTGCTCTGTTTTCACCAAGCTTCCTTGTTCTTGCTTTTCCATGCTGTGGCCATGTACCCCTTCATGACAGTCACCTCCATAACACCTAACTTAGCTCTACTTCTTGCCGTGTTCATTGTCTATGCAAGCTCCAAAAATCTCTAGCTGCTGTCCACCCTTGCAATCAAAGTAGGATACCTTCTGGTTTTGGCCGTGTAGAAGGATGAAGCTGTCTGGTTTTATGGCAGCAGCTGGATTCACATTTCCAAACAATTCATGGGTGTGGGGGCGTTGTGTTAAAGGCATGGTTTTAACAGCTCCAAATTGGGATGTTTAATAGCCAAAGTAAGTATAAATTTCTGTTTAAGGTTGCTGTCCCTGTTTTGGGGCAGCAACTCTATTGTGTTTTCCTTATTCCTACTTGGTTAATAAGAAATGGAATGGTGGGATTTTTGGTTAAGTTAATCATGGCAAACAATAAGAGTATACATAAAACTCTTCAATCCGTGAGTCTTGAATAAATAAGCTAAGTTAAGAATCCTTTTTAATTAAACATATACTTAGAGTGTTGGTAAGAATTGGAAACATAAACAAAGGTTAGAACAAGAAATACATACAATAGTTGTAATTAATTATTGGAAATAAAAAGCTTGAATTAATTAGGAGGCTTGCTAATCTTTCTTCTGTTTTATTAACCTGACCGTGGGTTTCCAATTAGTGGGCATCTAAATTGAAGCTTTTGATGAGTAATGGTATGAACAAAGGAGAGTTAAGTGGTTTTGAAGGATGTAGGGGCAGATTTCGTGGGTAAAATAAATTCAGTATTTCGAGTATCTTTGGAGTAGAATTAAATGAAGAGTTCAAAAGATAAAATGTAGCTCATAGTCTTGACATCTTGTCTACAAAATTTCGTAGCCTTATTCCAAGTATGTTGTTAGTTATAGCTGTTAGACTCCGGTTAGGTCAGGCAGGATTCGTACTGCTCTGTTTTTGGTTCATGTAAGAAATTGAGTGGGTTCAAGATAGATTTTAGGAAAAGTTTTTAAGTAATAAAGATAGATATACTTGTCTATTAATCAACCCAACAAACGGAATTGGATTTCGTTTTTCCTAGAGAAAGTTATGTTCAATTAACTAAGATAAGGTCAAAGCTGTCAAAAATCTTGCGTGTTGCACAATTTGATGCAACTTCAAACAATAAACTGTATTGATATACAAATGTAAAAATTACAATTGATATACCAATATAAATCTACATGTGTCTAGTATTTTATAAATTTTACGGAACTGGATTCGGAGTTTCTTGGAGAAAAATATGACCGTTAAAGTAGGACACTGGTCTAAACCTTAAGTTTAGACAGCTTTAACATTTTTAACTTACCAATGCTTTCTATTCTTTTCTAATGGTTCCTCCTACCATATGCTTTGTCAAGATATTTAAAATGCCTCTTCATTATTAACATTATCACCTAAAGTCTAATCCATATTAATTAACATGTAATAGTTTAAAGGAAAACTTACATAAATAAATCTAAATAAGTTGAGATATAAGTTAGTAAGTAAAAGAGTATAACAATAACGTTTATGAACTAAATATTATTTGAAATTATGAATTTCAGTTCCGGATTCTAAAGTGGACCGGATGAGACATGTGAATTCGAGGATTGAGCGAGGAATGTAATTCATAATACGGTGAGTGGTTAATTGCTGCCTTTAGGGGCTAGATTAATACGTGTGATTATATGTTTATTTGAATATGCATGATATATGGAAAATAAGTTAGTAGAGTACTTCAGTAATTTATTTGAATTATGTTTATTTGAGATTGATGGCTGTGTTTGACATTGGTTGTGATTGATAAGGGCCAACTCGTGAACATTTTCTGGAAAATGATTTTTTATCTCTGAAATTAAGATCCAGCTGCACCTAGGATACCCTGATTTAAAAGCATGAGAAATCCTGATTCTGATGAATATTTTTTTAAATTGAGTGCTCAGCCCCGGTGGGATGGATTGTGTACAGAGATGAATTTGTTGTGCGGGCGCGTAAATGCCTGGTAGGGGGTGATACTGTTGTGCGGGGCTGGGTCACTCGCTGGCCCTTTGGTTGCTTTGTTTGATATTATTTATCTGATTGATTTGTGATAGCGTGGATCATGTAAATTGTGACTTTATGATGATTATCATGTAAACGTGTAACGTGAGTTATGATATGAACAATGTTATATGAGGTTAATATATATGTTATATACGTTTGTGCTGAGTGATGCTAGTACTCTTTGGGTGCGATTTTCCACTCACGGAGTCCGTAGGACTCATCCCTTTTGTGGATAATATTTTTTTCAGGAGTTCAATATATGGTGTAGCCGAGTTTATGACATGCGACAAAGTACGGCAAGGTATTTTTCAGGATCTCATACTTGAAGTTAAGGATGAAAGTTTGCAGTCACACTTAAGTGGTGGAATGTCAAATTTGGCATGATGTAATAGGCTAGACATCTGTCCTCATGTTATTATATGAAATTAGAAAAAACTTATTTGTGGTATTTTGAAACATGTTATATAACTTTGCAGTAAGTTGCTAATTGGTTCAGAAAAACAAACTTTTATTGCAAATTTTTATTTTATAAAAATTACCTTTATTTATTTTTTTTGTTGGGTCAAGAGTCGTGGTTATTACTTTGATTTGAATTCAGGGTTACGGAGGTTTGGTTATCCAACCCTTCGGCCAGTCATGCCTCTGTGAGGGGTGTGACAAGTATATGGCATTGCTTAGCTCATAACCTACTGATAGAGTACGACAAGATATTTTTTAGGATCTCAAACTTGAAGTCAATGATGAAAATTTGTAGTCACAATTAGGGTGTTGGGTTATTATGAATTGTTTGTATAAAAGTCAATTTGTTATTATTTATGATCTTTTTAGAAGCTGAGCTCCATAGTTATATTGTCTCTGTTGTTACCTGGTTGAATGTAACTAGGAATTATTTGCTTCTGTTTTGGGCATATTCCACATTTTAAGAAACTTCCGCCGAAACTTTTAATAAACTGTTGTTTGTTTCAGTTAATAAACTTTCTAGTTAACTTATGTTTTAGAAAATTTTACTTTTTATGTATTGGGTTAGTCAAGAGTTTTATTTGTTTTTTTGTTTTGTTTTGGAGTCAGGGTTACGAAGGTTTGGTTATCATTCCTTCAGTCAGTCATGCCTCCGTTTAGGGGTATGACACTTACATTGTCCCTAATGTAAGACTAATATGTAAATAGGAGTAACAAAAAACAACAACATAAATAAAATTAAAAAGAAAGGGAAAGAGACCGCAAATTTGATTTTGTGACAAGTTTACCACCTTTGGATTGCCTTCCACCTGGTGTTTCCGATTGGACTTGGTATGGTAAAACTCCCTGGATCTTTACATTTTGGAAGAAGCTTTCTTTTGCAAAATAGCGGAAACATTCTTCCCCACTCTTACTAGCTCATCACCCTTTGATTTTCATTTTGTGGTGCACAGCTCCTTGAGAAATTTTGCATGGCATGGTACTTGTTTAATAGCATCCAAAGGGGTATGTGCACTTGTAGCTTGAGGAAGGTATCCATAATTTCCTTAGGTACCAAAACACTCTCAATATGACAAGTGAATTCATCATTCTCAAAAGCTAAGTTCCCTTTTTCTCTTGTTGTTTTTGGTGTTTCCTCAAGTTGTTTTCCACTCCTCAAAGTTATGATACTTGCATTCGCTCTAGGATTAATCATAGTCTAAGATGGAAGTTTCCTAGATCCTTGTGTTTCCATTATGCCCACAATACTGGCTAATTAGCTCACTTGTGTCTCTAAATTCTTGATTGTTGTTCTAGCTTCTTATTAGAATTGCAAAATGTTAGTAGCAAAAAACTTAAGCATATCCTTAAGAGACATACCTTGATTTGTAGAGGCTTGTTGTCTAGCTTGGAAAGGTGATGGAGCATGATAAAATCTCGGTTGTTGATTTAGAGGTGCTTTGTGAATAACTGGATTTCTATAGCTAAGGTTTGAATAATTTCTTCAACCTGGATTGTAGGTATTGGAGTATGCATCATATTTGCATTGTGGCTGCCCCGGTAATCCACCCATGGTGCTGACTGGCTCCACAGGTTCCTCTTGAAGTGTAAGGCACATATCAGTTGGATGTCCTATAGCTGGATAAATTCCACAACCTTGGCTTGTTGCAAGTTCCCTACAGCCATTTGATGCATAAGAGAGGTTAGATTAGTAATTTGTTGTTATAAAGAAGATGTACTTACTTCATGAAATTTTTGTGGTGGGGGCTCATGTCAAGTGCTAATTTGCTGAGAATTTGCAGCCATGTTGGAAAGTAAGTTTTTAGCAGCCTTCGGTGTCTTGTCTACCATTGCTCCTCCACTTGTTGCATCAATCATGCTCCTCTCTATTGGGAGGAGTACTTCATAAAAGTATTAGACCAATAGATGATCACTAATTTGATGATGTGGGCAGCTTGCACATTGCTTCTTAAAACTCTCCCAATACTCATAAAATGATTCTCCATTGTATTGCCTGATTCTGCAAATAACCTTTCTAATGTTGGTAGCTCGCAAATCAAGAAAATACTTCTCCAAAATAACTTTTTCATCGCAGTCCATGTGGTTATGGATTCCAATGGTAAGGAGTAAAGCAAATCCTTGGTTGTGTTCGCCAAAGAGAATTTAAAAGCACTAAGCTTGACTTGGTCTTCAAAAATAGTAAGTTTCATGCTTGAGCAAACCACATGTAACTCCTTTAAGTGTTTGTGAGGATATTCCCCTGCAAGACCAAGAAAAGTTAGTAAAAGATGGATTAAACCAAATTTTAATTCAAAAGCAATCTCTAAAGTAGGATATTCAATTAAAAGTTGTTGTTGTTTTTTATTAGGAGCCGTTAACTCCTTCAGGGTTCGGTTTGCATTATTAACCATGCTTTCAGATTCTGATGAATTGGATGATGAAACCACTTGTTGGTGAGCTCTAATAACATTCTTATTTGTTGGAGTCCAAGAGTAGAATCCTCGCTTGTCATACAAACCTGTAAACTAGAAGAAAAAAAAGGACATA
This sequence comes from Quillaja saponaria, assembly GCA_029379385.1. NCBI lineage: Eukaryota > Viridiplantae > Streptophyta > Magnoliopsida > Fabales > Quillajaceae > Quillaja > Quillaja saponaria. The sequence goes on along the minus strand of CM055608.1, from coordinate 17,606,964 downwards.
TATTAAGTTGACCAATCAATTAAAAGATCAACTCATCGACAACAGCACCAAAATTTAATGCGTGTCAAAAGCACCAATTAAATTCTCTACTTTAACCGGGCTTTGAAGTTAGGGTAATTAGAGGTCGATCCCACAAAAAGTTGAATTTAACCGATTTGTACAAAATATAAATTCTAATGACAATAAAATAAAAGGGATTTATTTTTTGAGTTTGAATGTAAAACTGAAAGTAAAATCATATAGGCAAACAATTAATAGAGAAGCTACTTACAAAAAGGGAGATATTCATTGTGGGGATTTGATTTTGATCATTGATCACAATTATTCAATTATACATTCAAATACTCAGCCTAGAATATCAACAAGCTCTGATATTCTGAATCTTTCCTTAATTCATTGTTAATCAAAATAAGCTCTTCAATTAATCTATTGCTATTAAACAACCTTAAATAAGCTCTTAAGATTTAATTTAACAATAGCTTTTTAGAAAGATAGCTGAAGCTAAGCAATAAACATACATGTTCAGTTTATTTATCTTAGTCCATGTTCAACTTAGCAATTATAAACTACTATTCGCTACCTATGTTAGAATCATCAAGCAATTATGGACTTGATTCTCCTAAACTAGTAATAGGTAATATAGTCTAATTAATTAGCTATGCACCGTCTAATTAATTAGCTAGGCACTTAATTATTAGAACATACAACCATGACAAATATAATAGAATAACACAAAATATTTGAATTGAATAATTAAACTAAAATGAAGAACAAATTAGATTTTACAACGTAATCCCATAGCTTCAGTCTATCTTTTTATCGGTAAAAGGGAATTTAGTAACTCATAACAAAAGTGAAAACAATATAGAAATTCTAAAAAATATTTTTGAGTCTTAAATAACTGATATCTAAAACTCTCTTAAGCTAAGAGTATTTATAGGCTAAATGAAATGTTTGAATTCCATGAGAGATTAATTCTTGCAAAATATTATACGGGCTTTCATGACTTAGAGGGCCTTGGGCTCTACACCAATCTGGTCCATTTTCATTTAGTGCTTTTTTGACTTCATCTTTTACTCCTTTTGTGCTAATTCTATTCCATTTATCCAACAAATGTTCCTTCACTTAAATTCAACACCTAAAATCATAAAATAAACATTTATAAGTTCATTAGCAAAATCATACTCAAAATAAAAACTAAGAATTAATGAAATTATGGCTTATTAAACACCTATCACATCTAAGCGATGTGACCAAGAATAGAGCACTCCTGCTCTATGCCATCATAACAGGTAAAACAATCGATATTGGCAAAGTACTTTATAGTGTCATTTTGCAGAGTTCAAATGGGAAGTCACTAGGTATATGGTTCCATCTCAAATCATGAAGCTATGTCGTTCGGTTGGGGTCTGATAAGCAAACAATAAGGAGCTAGAGCACCCCAAGGGCCTCATTGACGATAATTTGATAAAGAATTTCCTGAAGTAGAACCATGAGGCTAGTCAAAGCAATAGGGCTACGCTAGCAATCTTGGAACCCACAAGTGTGCGATCCCTCGCAATGCAAATTTCACGCTTAGAAGTACAAACACCATGCTGCTGCAGAATAAGTAGTTCCTTTGAGACTGGTTAATGGAAAGAGGGAGGATGTGAATACCTTCCCTCATTTTCCCGTACCAACTGCCCATTTAGACCTCAGGAGTTTGAGGAGGATGTGGACTTTGATGAATGAGGGAGTTTTCTGTTTTCTCTTGTCTTTCCTTTCAATTTTGTTTTTCTCATATCTTTTTTAAGCACTGTGGACATTGCTTAGGTTAGGTTTTGGGGGGGGGGGGGGGTTTAACTTTAATTTTTTTTTAACTGTTCAAATTGTATTATTTATTCAGTTGTAACCTCCAAGCATTGTTATGTTCTGTTGTATTATATATATATATATTTATTTATTTTGTTTAGATTGTTGGTTGTTAGGTTGTAATCTAGATATTGATCAAATGTTTACTTGTTATGTGTTGTTTTTCAGTTAGCTTTGAGTTTGATGTTAATGTTCTCCTATTTCCATGATAATACTCTATTTATACTTTGATTTCACTTTTTGATGAAGTACAGGAAATTTTTTTCTTTTTATTGTAATTAGGAAGGATTTCAACACTAAAAGATGCTAAAGGAGAACTTAGCTAATGAAGTTTAGTGTGCTTGGGTAAGTGAGCATAGAATTTCATTTCATCTAACCTTTACCCTAGCTTCACATTATAAGCTATGTTAAGCCTTATAGATTTTCGATTAAGTGATAGCCTACATTATGGAGAGGGGAAAAAAATTAATTTCTAGAAGTTTAATTTTAGTCTATAATTTATTCTAATAGAAATTTATCCGAATTTATTTAAAATTGGTAACGAGACCTTGCACACATGCACATGAAATCTATCTGAACATGATGAATTAAGGTTCTAGTTGAGTCAAAGTCTTTGATATAAACTTTGAGGATTTTTAGGGAAATAATTAGTTCATCATAAATAGGTCTAATTGTTATTTCATTTTGTTATTTTCTTTCTTTCGCTTGGGACTAGCAAAATGTTAAGTTTGGGGGTGTGACAACTCCATAAAATAGATTCATTTCTTTACACTTTTGAGTCCTAATTTGTGCCAAATTCTTGAGTTTAGAGTTAGATTTCAATTAAAATTAGTGTTTTGAGTCTAGTTTAAATTGTTTAGGAGTTAGTAATGTTTTAATCAATTATGAGTAGCTTTTCATAGAATAATTGTTTAATTTGTTTTAAAGTGCTTTGAGCAGTGTCCTAGTCCAAAACAAAGAAAGGAACCTTGAAACTTGCATCGCGGCCTGGATTACCTGAGCATCACGGCCTCTAAGATGCAGGAATAAGGCCATAACACAAAGAGCATTGCGCCGTGGCGGTCTATTAACAAAGGCCGCTATGCCCAACTCCCAAGAATTTCATCAATCAGACAGGGAGCTCAACGTCGTAATGCAAGACTAGTGGATGCTGTAGTGCTTGATTCATTAATTTTCAAGTATTAAGTCAGAGAGGACTGCACCGCAGTGCCAAGTAAGAGGAAGCTGCAGCGCAAGGATAAAGAGTTCTATAAGGACAAGTTAGCAGGCTGAGTATCACAGCACCAAGGAAGTCTGCATCACCGTGCCATGTCGTATTTACCTACGATTCCTAGTTATGTTGAACTAGGAGAAAAAAGGCCTATAAAAGAAGGTGAAGGCTAGGGGTTTAAAAACACACCTAGAGCAAGTGAGTTGAGAAATATCAAGGACATTGTGAAGACTTAGAGCCGTGACAACTCTAGTTCTTTCTTCTTCTTCTTCTTATTTACTTGTAATGGCTTTTCATTTATGTTTTTGTTTTCAATGGCTATGGAGTAGTTTTGTTCTAGGGTTGCAATTGAACTCACATGTAGCCTATATAACCCTTACTTTAATTAATTTATGCTTAGTTTTTGATTATTTATGTTTCGCTTGATCTTAATGCTTCTAATTACTTGATCACCAGTTAAATTGATTAGGAGCCCTTAATTTAGCTTGAATGAGTCAATTTAGAGTTAGCCTTAAACAACATAGGCTGTGATTGAATTTTTCATCTAATTGGTTAATTTGATTTGTTAAGAAGATAGGAATATACACTTTAGCATATGTAACCAAATTAGAGTGCTTCTTCATAAATTTTTCTTAGTTCAGTTCATATAGGAATATAGTGAATTAATGAAGCGAAATATAAAATTATAAGAAATAGGAATATGCTTATAATTGATTTGGAACTCTAGGTTAATACAATTTAAGCTATTGCATGAAATAAGTAAAAGTAAGGAAAACATAGGTGAAGTGTGAGGGATGTTATGAACCTAGGTTTAAGTTTCATAAAGTTTACATAAATTGCTTGCTTAGTTTAAAAATCCATCAACAAAGATCCACTTGTTTGATTTAAACTAAATCGCATAATTGTTAGTACGTAACACTAGAGTAGTATAATTCCTCGTGGGAACAATCTCTAATTATTACTATATTACTTGCAAACAAAATATGTGCTGGCATATTTCGTGTCTATGACACAACAAGAAATAAAAAGAACTTGCTGGAGAACTCAGATGAGCCAGCATAAACAAAGCCAAATTGCAAAAGTTCAAGGGAAAAGTACAATGTAACACTCCGGTATACTACAAGACTGATAGCACTTGGAAATAGACTTATTTTGCATCCTTTACTCATTTAATTTTTCTATATTCTTGAATTTTAATTTGATTTTGCTTAGTTTTAGTTGAATTCCTAGTTAAAGTCCTTATAATATTAGGATGTTGAATCCTAGTTGATTTTGACTAGGAATTAGGTGTTTAATAAGAATTATAATCAATGTTGATTAGTTTGTGTGTTTTGAAGGTTTAAAGCATAAAAAATCCATTTTTGGAATCAAATTACAAAGGAATTCGAATTTCTACTCTTCAAGTGCCACAGCACTAGAAACCAGGTATCGTAATGCCCAACACTGCCTAAAGAATATATTGGTAGCAAGGGCAACACCGCAACACCCTGCTTGTTACCATGTCTCCTGTTACGTCAAATTTTAAGCCAACTTCAGTACCGCATCACTAGGAAGTAAGCATCGCAGCGCCAACCTGATTCCTTGTCTGAATTAGACACAAATTAAGGATTTTGAAGTCTATTTTAAGGGGATTGACTTGGGACTTAAAAAAAACAATTAAATTGAGTTTTTTTATAGAAAAAAGAAGCCATCAAGGATGCAAGAAGGCAAGAGGAGCTTGGATGAGAATTGATTAAAGATTGACAACCTTCTAGTTTTCTTTTTTTCCTCTCTCTCTTTTAGTTTTTCTCATATTTACTGATAAGTCTATAAAATAGCCTTATTACTTGTCCTTTTTATTCATATTATATTTCTATGTTTATTGAGTTTTAGTTCAATTGGTGCTTAGTTGAGTCATTTTCTTTTAAAGTGTTGAATCCTAGTTGAGTATGCTTAAGTTTTAGCCTTTAATTAGGAATTTCATTCATTCTTAAGGTTAATGCTTAAAGGAAGCTCCTTTGAAATCAAAGTAGAGTCAAATAAGAATTTCTTGCTCATTAGGCACCACAGTGTCCAAAATCATACAAAAAAGCAACTAGGCAGAGGAATCTGGTGCCAAAAAAGCAACACCTAGGCTCCCATTGTGACTCCTTTCTCCGAATTTTAGTGCCTAGGTGCTAGAATTTCATTACTACGGCACCAGCTCGTTTCCTAGGCCAATTTGAACTCTTTTTGAGGGTTTTGAAGCCTATTTAAAAAGGTTATGTTAGGGAATATACACACAAGTTTAGCTACGAAAAGTCTGGAGTTTAGAGGCATTAAGAGTGCAAGGAGCAAGAGGAGCTTGGGATGATTGAAGATTGAAGCCTGACAACCATCGATTTTCTTTATTCTACTCTTTCCTTTCCTTGTGTTTATTTGACGTTTTATTTATATGAATCGATGTTCACACTAAGTAGCATGGAGTAGTTACTTCTCTAGGATTGCAATGGAACTCAACATGTAGCTTGGTTTTATGTTATAATTTGATTACTTAGGGTTTGATGCATAAATTTTTTATCTTATTCTATACTTTGTGCTTCTAACTAATTAGCTACCAGTTAGATTTATTTGGTAACTTAGAGGAAACTTGACGAAGGAAATCTAAGTTTATCCTTGAATAAGATAGCACTTGTTTGAATTCATTCACATGCTTGTTTGACTTTGATTTGTATGTAGGATAGAAATATACCTCCATACCATGTGTAGCCATTGTTAGGTCTATTCTTAATGAGTCTAGCTTAATTCAATTCTCATAAAAATATAGTAAATTTGTTAAGTTAGATATTATTATAAGCAATTCAAAAGATACTTATAATTAAATAAGAACCCTAGATTAATAATTCAATATCACAACTAGGCAGGATAAGATAATAATAATCCAGGTGAGTGCTGAGGAAAGTTGTAATTATAGGTTTTCTCCATTACATTCTTACCTTTGCTTGCTTTAATTTAGTTTAGTTTAGTTATGAATCTTTCAAAGTTCAATTGTTTGGATAAAGTTATGGTTGATAAATTTTAGTACGCAGCAATTGTTAGATCTAATTCCTCATAGGTTCGACACTTCACTTACACTTTATTATTTGTTCATGATACCTGCACTTGCGTGGTAAATCCTACAACATTTACTTTGATGGTGATCTTATATAAGTTTATGTCTACACTACGTAGCATGAACTAATTTACTCTCTAGGATTACAATTGAACTCAACATGTACCTTGATGGTTTTTATTATTTATTGATTGCTTATGATTTGGTATTTGGATTATTTATTTCATTCTATACTTAATGCTTCTAGTTGATGAGCTACATTCTATACTTATTCTTCTAGTTGATTAGCTACCAATTAGATTGATGTGATAACATAAAGGAGATTGGAAAAGGAATTTAGGTTTACCTTGAATGAAATAACACTTGATTGAATTCATGCACATGATTGTTGAATTTGATTTGTATATAGGATAGGAATATACCTATATGCCTTGTGTAACCAATTTAGGTCTATTCTTAACGAGTTTTGCTTAACTTAATTCTTATAGGAATATAATGAATTGTTTAAATGAGATATATATTTATAAGTGATACGAATAAGCTTATAATTGAATTGGAACTCTAGGATAATAATTTGATACCATAACTAAGCAAGATAAGGTAATAATAAGTCAAGTGAAATTGTAATTCTAGGCCTTTATTTATTGAATTTTTTAGTTTAATTTGTCATTATTTATATTTAGTTTAAATAAGGTATTTTAACCATAAGTCGTTTGTTTGGATAAAATTAAGATTGTGTGGATTTTAGTATTTAGCTAGATATTTGTTGCAATTCCTTATAGGAACGATCTCTAATCTATCACTTTATTACTAAATAATGGTATGTGCACTTGCTTGATTAAAATTGGCAATAAATTTTTGGTGCCGTCATCAGGGAATTGTTTTACTAATTTTAGCTATTATTAATACCAAGAAATCTTAATCTTAATTCAAACTTTTTTTTTTTTACTTTATTTCTTTCTTTTTAAAAAAAATTTATTATAATTTTGTTTTATGAGGTACATTGACGATATGCGATGAATGAATCATCACATGTTTTGCTCAATCTAACTTGAAATCATTCTAAGATTCTAGGAAAAGATTCAACTATATGGTGAGCATATGTCCAAATCGTGACCTACCAAAATGGCCTTAACTCCATATATTTTACAATGGTTTGCATGAGATGTTTTATGTTTTTTTCAATCATTTTCCTCATCTGATGATATATATTGTGGTTATTTTGTGATTTTTATTTTTGGGAAATTATTGGCATGATTTAAGTTTATGTTACATTCTTGTGTTAGTAGGATCAACACTTTACTTTACTCCATATTACTTATTACAGATATGTGCACTTGCGTGTTTGAAAATCGACAATAAATTGTCGAATATTAATATATGTCGGCACATACAAACAACGTCGGAACTTTAGTACACATCCTCACATATCCTAAAGTTTGTCATTTCATCTATTGCCACTCTTTGTCTTACTTTACTCCGCTGCATCCTCATCCAAGGCTTCTTTAATTCTTTGCCTTAAGTCTAGTTGAATCCTTATATGACATTGAACTAATCACTCTCAAATTCTACTTTAATACTTGAAAATACAAAGCTCAAAATTCTTCTAGCAGTCTATACTCCTTCATCATTAATGGAGCCATATGACAAAATCTCCTACTTTAAGCATGAACTTCCATATTCGCCTACCTAGATAATACATCAATTCACAATCATAATCTTTTAAAAATTCAATCCACCGTTGTTATGGACTTCACTAACGCAAGCACATGTATCGTTAACAAGTAATAAAGTGATAGAATAGAAATTGTTCCCACAAGGAATTAAGTTTAACAATCGTTAAGTATTAAAATTAATCGATCCTAACTTTATCCATACAAATAAACTTAAGATTGAGATTTATAACTAAACAAAACTAAAGCAAGTAAACTTAAAAAAGTAATTGAGAATACCTAGAATTATAACTTCCCTCAACACTTCACTTGGATTATTATTATATCTTATCATGCTTAGTTATGGTACCGAATTATTAACCTAGGGTTTTTATTCAATTATAAATATCTTTCGAGTTAGTTATAATAATATCTCATTTAACCAATTCAATGTATTTTTATGAAAATTGACCTAACATGGCTACACAAGGTGTGGAGATATATTTCTATCCTACATACGAATCAAATTCAAACAATTATATGAATAAATTCAAACAAGTGCTATCTTCTTCAAGGCTAAACCTAGATTTCCTACATGAATGTTCCCCTAAGTTACCAAATCATTCTAAAATATAGCCAATCAATTAGAAGCATTTAGCATAGAAGAAAACAAATAAAGTAAATTCAAGCTACATGTTGAGTTCCGTTGTAATCCTAGAAAGAAAACTAATTCATACTACTTAGTGTAAACATGAATTCAAATATAGAAAACATCAAACAAATACAGGAAAAGTAAAAAGTAGATGATAAAAAATTGATAAGTTGTCAGGCTCCAATCTTCAACCATCCAAACTCTTCTTGCTCCTTGCACTCTTGATTGCCTCTTAATCTCCAGAGCTTCTTAGCTAACTTGTGTATCTTGAATTTCCAAGCTAAAACTCCTTAAATAAACTTTAAAACTCTCAATTAGAGTTTAATTTGGAATAAGAATCACGCTAGCACCGTTACACTAATTTTTTAGAGAGATGCATCATGTAGGGCATCATGGTGCTAGTTTTCTTGTGCCTAGGAATCATACTGGTCCTGTCTAGGCACAATACATAGTAGAGTTTCGAACCCACAAGGAATTGCAACTAATAGATAAGTACTAAAATTAACACAATCCTAATTTTATTTGAACAAACGAATTATGGTGGAAAACCTAATTTAAACTAAACTTAATTAATGACAAATTAAACTTAAGAATTCAATAGATATAAGTCTAGAATTACAATTTTTCTCAATATTTCACTTGAATTATTCTCATATTATCATGCTTATTTATGGTACCATATTGGGTTTTAATTCAATTGTATGTATCTTTCGAGTTGCTTATAATATCTCACTTAACCAATTCACTATTTCTTTATGAGAATTGAGCTAAGCAAGTCATTAAGATTAGGCCTAATTTGGCTACACAAAGTATAAAGTATATGTCTATCCTACATATGAATCAAACTCATCCATCTTGGTGAATGAATTCAAACTATATATCTATTAGTTTAATTGTGTGTCTTGAATCCCTAAGATAAACTTCTTTAAATAGGCTTTAAACCCTCAATTAGAATTCAATTTGGATTAAGAATCGAACTAGTACAGCAGCCACGCTTTTCTAGCTTCACGGTTTCGAGAGATACTTCACGTGGGGCGCCATGGAGCGATATTAGTCTTGTCTGGCACCTAGGCACCTGACCTCCCTGCCTTTGAGTTTTTGCACACGATTTTTAATGCTGTGACACTCTTTTTCTATCGTCGTGGCACCTGACACTTAGAAAATCCTCATTTGACTCCAATTTGACTTCAATTTAACTTCATAGGAGTCTCCTTTTAGCATTAAATCTTTAAAACACAAACTAAGTTAAGAATGAGTGAAATCCATAATTAAAGGCTAAATCCTAAGCATACTCAACTAGGATCCAACACCTTAATACAAATGACTCAACTAAGCAACAATCAAACTAAAACTTAAGAACATAGCCAATAATGTTAATCAAAAGGACATATAATAAGACTATTTTATAGACTTATCAACTGTCTCTGCCTATATTTAACCTCTTTTGATCAAATAGTATTTAAGACTCTTATGATCCTTATATACCTCAAATTTCTCTCCAAAAATATAGTATCTCCAATATTTTCAGTGCAAATACTACCGTAGCTAACTCCAGATCATGAGTAGGATAATTTTCTTCATTATGTCTCAACTGCCTTTATGCATAAGCTACCACTCTACCCTGGTGCATCAAAACACATCCCAAACTCTTCTTGAAGCATCACTATATATAGTAAAACTTTATAAAGGATTTGGAATGATCACAAAGAGGCAGTCATCAACCTTTTCTTCAACTCTTGAAAGCTCTACTCACTTTTAGGTGTACCACTTAACTCCCTTTCTAGTCAACCTAGTAAATGCCATGGCTATTATAGAAAATCCTTGAACAAATCTCCTATACGAACCAGCTAAACCCTAGAAACTTCTTATTTCCAGTAACACTTTCTGTGTCTCCCAAGCCATTACTACTTCTATTTTCTTTGGATCCACAACTACACCATCCTTATTTACCACATGGCCTAGAAATTGCACCTCTTGTAGCTAGAATTCACATTTACTGAATTTAGCATATAACTTATGCTCTTTTAACAAATTCAACACTAACCTAAAATACTTTTCATGCTCCTTTTCATTCTTCAAATAAATCAAAAAATCATCAATAAACACGATCAAGAAATCATCTAAATATGATATGAATTATTGATTCATCAAATCCATAAATGCACATAGAGCATTAGTTAATCCAAACAGCATGATTAAAAACTCATAGTGCTAATACCTAGTCCTGAAAGGAGTCTTCGGTATATCTTTCTTCTTGACCTTCAATTGATGATAACCATACCTCTAATCAATCTTTGAAAATACCGATGCTTCTTGTACTAGTCTAATAAATTACCAATCCTAGGAAAAGGATATTTGTTTTTAATGTTATTGTATTCAACTGCCTATAATCTATGCATAGTCACATGGATCCATCGTTCTTCTTCATGAACAACACCATTGCTCCCCAAGGTGATATACTATGTCAGATTTATCCCTTATCCTATAACTCCTTGAGTTTCTTCTTTAGTTCCTCCTGTTTTATAGATGCCATCCTAAATAGAGTCTTAGAAATAGACATTGTCCCTGGAATGAGATTAATTGCAAACTCTATCTCTTTATCAAGTGCCAAGTCTGGCAAATCATTTGGAAAAACTTCAAGATATGCCTTTATCATAGGAATATCTTCTAACTTTCTTTCTTCATGTTTAGTCTCCGTAACAAAAGCTAAATACCTTTCATATCCTTTTCTCTGAAGTCTCTTGCCTTGCAAAGTAGATACCAAGGGTGCACACAACCTTTCCTTTTCAACTATTATAAACATAATTGGCATCATTACAATCGAGCACTTGCTGAACAGTTAACTAGTCCATCCCTGGAATTATATCAAAATCATCCATTGGCAAATAGATTAAGTTCTGCAGACTTAACCTTCCTTGTAACTCTAGTTTAACATTTTTACACACATCTCGTGTCACCACACAATCTCCAGTAGGGGTTTTTACTTCTAAACTATATGGCATTTGACAGACTTCTAAACCTAGTCTATCCTTACATGCACATGCTATGAATGAATGTGTAGCTCCAGTATCAAACAAAACATTCACAAAATATCCATTCAGTAAGCATGTACCTTCAATCATATACAGATTCTTCTGAACCTCTTGTTTAGGTAAAGCAAACACAAGCCCTGGCATTGTCGATTCTCTTATAGTCTGCTTCCTTTTGTCATTAGAACAATTTCATTGAAAATTCCCTACTTGTCCACATCCAAGGCATCGCCCCCATAACCTAACAAGGTCCAGATCCATGCTTCCATACACACCTTGAACACTGTCTAGTTCCCACATTTAGGAATTGTACCTATTTCCCTTGTCCACTTTATTCCCTCGTCTATATCCTAAAAAATAACCCATCTTGTTGGCCATCCATCTCTTATTTTCTCATTCTTTCCTAGATCATTCAAATTTCCTCTTCTGTTCTTGCTCCTCTTCCCAAAATACATTTTTAGCAATTTTACACTTATTCACTAACTATGTGAAATCCTTCTCCTCCAACGTAGCCACTTTCGCTCGAATCTCTAACCCTAAACCTCTCTAAAGCTTATCCAACTTCCATACATCAACATGCTATACAACTAGATACTAAGAATTTTGAAAACTCGTCAGTTTTACCTTATACTAGGCATTACTTTGATCTCCTTGCTGCAATCTCAAGAACTCCACTTCCAACACTTGCTTACTGCTTATTAGAAAATGCTTTTGATGAAACATCTCCTTAAAAGTTTTACAAGTAATATCTATCCCTTAAGCCAACATTAATCTCTTTGCACTCTTCCACTAACTTTCAGCTTCCTCTTCTAACATACACATAGTTAAAACCAAGTTATCCTTCTCATTACAACCCATTACTAGGAAAATCTTTTCTAATTGAGCCAACCATCACTTCACAATCATATAATTACCCTTTCCCACAAAAGGAGGGGGATTCATCTTACAATAATAGTCTATCAATGATCCTATCGGTCTTCATTTTTTCCTTTTCAGCTCTCTACGTTTAGTGTTATCCATGGCAACATTCAATGTAGCCTGAGCAGCTGTTATAGCAACCCTCATAGCATCAGTGGTAGCATTCTGAGCTTCCACTTGCCTCCTCATTGTTTTGATTGGGTATTCAAGGTAGCTAGAACACCCTCCAATATCTCCAACTAAGACTTCTTTTGTGCCATCCTTCAATCACAAGAAAATTTAATCAATACCCAATATAATTAAATTCCTATAATCATCAATCAATTTAAACCACAATTCTATATTCCTTGATTTAAGAAAGATCAAACAAAAATAACCTCAATTCATTTTGACAATCCACCTTAAACTAGAACCTTTGCTCTGATACCACCAACGGTGTAACACCTCTATAGTACAAGACAATATCAATATCCATTATTCTAATTATCAAATAATATATAGGAATATCACAATTTCTAACTCCATTATATCAACTATAATAAATATGTTATGGACTGAACAACATATACCACTCTAATATCACTGTGGAAACTAATCATCAATATACAGTGAGCCCACTTAGACAAATACTTAATAAATATTTAAAACCTATTAGTCATAATAAGAAATATCTATATGATCATCTAATGTCAATACCTTGTAAATACAATACAAACATACATATAATAGTCAAAGTTTTAAGTTCACATCACTACTAACATCATCAGCCATCATATGTAGGAAGTATGGGGTCGGGAAAATAACTTTACCAATGGATTATCAAATCCACTAAAATGATCTCGCTATTGCTCAGCCCTACAACTCTTGAAAATGAAAATATAGCTATTTTGTATTTGTTTACTCATATTAATTTAGCTACGTTCTAGAGTTTTAGTGAGTTTTTGCTTAGTTTTAATTAAATTCCTTGTTGAGTCTGTATTATATTAGGATGTTGATTCTAGTTGTTTTAGGATTAGAATTTAGGTATTTTATAGGAGTTCTAACTTATATTAACTCAGTCTTTGTATTTCGAAGTTCTAATACAAGAAGGAGTACCGTTATAAGTCAAATTCAGGCTCAAAACACGCACTACAGGAGAAGCTGCCTAGGAGTCTGGTGCCTCAGTGCTAGGATGAATTCTAGGTGGCATCCTAGCGCATAACATTGGTACCCCAGTGCCATAACCACTGTCAGACTCCCCTGTTTTGTCAATTTTTGAGGCTACATCTTTAGGACAATTCTTAGTCCGAATCGAAGTGAAATTAAGGGTTTTTAAGCCTATAAAAGAGAGACTACCTTGAGGACTTATACACACAATTATAAACATAATTAGCAATGTTTTTTTTTGAAGTATTAGAACTTGTAAAAGGTGCAAGGAAGCAAGAGGGGCAAGGAACATAGGAGTTTGAAGATCAACAACCCTCATAGCTTTCTCTCTTTCTACTCCTTTAATTTTATTTTATTCCTTTGATGTTTATTATTGTTGAAACTATGTTTACACTAAGTAGCATGAAGTAGTTTCCTTTCTAAAATTGTAACTAGAACTCAACATGTAGCTTGATATTATGTTATATATGGATTGCTTTGGTCTTAGTATATGATTTATTTAGTTTATTCTATTCTTAATGCTTCTAATTGACTAGACATATTTTAGATTGAATTAGGAAACTTACTTGGAAAAGTAAGTTAGGATAGTCTTGAATGAATTATTTCTTGATTGAATTCAACACATGTTGTTAAGTTTGATCTGTGTATGGGATAGAAATATACCTGGCTATATGCCTTGTGTAGCCTAATTAGGTCAAATCTTAATGACTTGTTTAATTTAATTCACATAGGAATATAGTGAATTGATTAAGTGGGATATATATATAAGACATAGGAATATGCTTATAATTGATTGAAAACCCTAGGTTAATAGTTCCTTGCCATAACTAAGTAAGACAAGATACTAATAATTCAAGTGAAGTGTAGGAAGTTGTAGTTATAGGTTTATCTCCAGTTTAATCTTGCGTTGATTTTCTTTTAGTTTATCATTAGATCATAATCTACCTAAATTTCACTTATTTGAATAGAATTGGAATTGATAATTTTAACATTAAGCATAATATTTGAAAACTCCTCGTGGGAACGATACTCTATTTACTCTATATTACTTGAGGACGATACGTGCACTTGCATAGGTAAAATCCATGTCAAACCTGTCATCACTATACATCAAACATCACCCTAACAACCCCATCAGCTCCATTACCTAGGACATGACAAAAAATATGCAATCATCGTCTTATCCGAGACTCATGCCAAAAACTATATCTATGACAGCTCAGTCTGCCATGTCCACATCAAGATCGACTATCTCATTATACGTCAAATACTCGTCCTTTTCATACCTCACTTAGAGGCATGACTAGTCGGAGAAATGGATAACTAAACCTCCGTAACCATAATTTTAAATAAAATAATACATATAATATATGACCAACTAGGAGTAAAAAGGAAAGCTTTATAAAACAAAACTATATGCAAATACTCATTTATCAAGATGCATAATAATTTAACTAAAAATTTGTAAAGATTCCCCGAAAAGTAGAACATGCCCAAATATACAAACATATTATACTTTGGTTAGATTTAACTAGTCAACAACAATAGTAATATGCTCAAGGAGCTCCACTCCATAATATACAATGAACAATAATAATTAAACTATTACACAAGACAAAATCCAACACCCAAAGCCCTAATGTGACAGTAAACTTCATCCATTGACCTCAAGTAAATGATCTAGGAGGAATACCTTGTCTCACCCTATCAATAAGTCGCATATTTGTGGATGATGTATAATAGGCTCCTGATTCTAAAAAAAAATAAAAAATATATTAACAAATGCGGGGTGAGTCATAAAGACTCAGTGAACGAAAAATATACCCAAAGAGTACTAGAATTAATCAATACATAAATAAAACACATAGGTCAAATAATCTCAGGATAACATGAATTTTAAAGCAATTTAATTTCAAACATACATAAATATAGAAATTGTAAAAAACTAAACAAATACAATTCAAGTAATTTAATATGCACACAAATCAAGCAAGGCAACCAAAAGGGCCAATCAGAGTAATTCAACACCTGCACACCTAAATACACATCCTTATCGGGGTAATTTTGCTCCCGCACACGAAAAATATATGTAAACTCCTCACATATCCACCCCCAGGGCTGAGTTACTCAAATATTCTTAATCAAATACCAAAGAATCAAATCAAGTTACCCTAGGTACACCTGAATTCTATTTCATATAAAAAGTATTTTCATTGGCCCTTTATCAAACACAAAACAAAGTCACATGTCAAACACAATTTAATTTAGATGAGAAGATCAACAACATAGCATTTAATTCAATCGACTCAATTAATATTTACCATTAAGACTAGACATTCATATTTACCTTTATATGAACATATTTATAAAATAAGTCAAAACAATTAAAGACAGAAATCGAGCAACCAAAGAGTAACATTTTCCACTCACAAGACTTAGAGATTTGGTTTGTTGTTCCTTCTAGGATTCAAAGATGGTGACGACTCAATAATGCATTCTGAAGCTAAAAACCATAAATTCAAGTATTGCTTAATTTATAAATTTCATGGTTATAATTCTCTAATTATTCATTTAACTAACAAAACCTATGTAAATCAACTCTTAGGTATTTACTAAAATTTAATTTCTCTTAGACATTTTATAGAATACCTTGAAGGCATATTTAATTTGCATTGATGTGTATGTATATTTGTATATATACACATACACCAAGAAATCTAACACAATCCCTTAATTCCAAATTACTAATAGTCTAAAAATTGAGTTCAAGTACTTAAACTACACATTTCCATCATTAATACAATTCAATTCCAACTCTTCTAATTCATATAATCACCGTCTATGTTCTTTGTTTTTCTAAACTTTTATTCACAATTAAACTACATCCTAAATTCTTAACAAACAAGGAAAGAATTAAAGTTTAACTTGAAGAAAACAAATTAAAGCTTGACTTATAAGGTAGCTTAGACTACCTAAGCCCCACAGCTAGCTTGCAGCTACTGCTGTCGTTGGCTGCATTTGGGACAAATGATATAAAGCAAGGGGAAGCTAGCTACAACGGCTAGGAGAAGGAGCTGCAAAGTAAGAAGAGGGCACGACTACTACATAGAAGCAAACAGATCAGTGGTAAGAGTTCCTAAAGAGGTCTACCTTGCAGTTTTTCCCCCAAGTTCAAACACACACACACACTGGTACACTCTAGAAAAAAAAAACAACACTAAATGAGCAAGAAAGAAAACCATACCTGTCGGCCAACATAAGGAACATATGGGTAGATAGAGGAGGAAATTTATAACCAAACCAAAGGCTGCCACGGCCAGCAATTGAACAAAAATCCCTAAGGAGGAAAGGAAATACAAAATAAAAGCAAAGCTAGAATATGGCAAAGGTGGAGAAATTTCAAGGAACCAATTGCTGAATTTTCTTGACTCTAAGAGGTTTCATAGGAGCTGAAATAAGGGAGTAAAAAAAAAAATGAAAGAAACAAAACTCAGCAACAATAAAAAAGGAGAAGATAAATCGGTTAAGAGAAAGAAAAGAAATAAAGAAAATAAAGAAAATAAAAATTAGCAAGTCAAAGTCATAGTGTTAAATCTTGTGGTGCAAAATAATTCTTAGTTTATAAATATAAATTTTTATTCAATTTAGTTTTTTTTGTTTATAATTTTTTTTTTTATTTCTCTTAAATCAACAAGTTACATATAACAAACTCTAAAACATATTCTAAAATATCGGGTTATGACAGTCCCAAAATGGATCCTCCTCAATAATATCCTGATCAACATCCTGCACTAGGTCTGGTAACCATATTGGCTCTATTAACGACTCCACCCTCAGCATATCTACAACGGGCTCCTCCTTCACAATTTCCTTAATCACCACCCTAACATCACCTGGATCATGCTGTTTTAGCACATCTACCACGTTCTCCATCGAATAGTCCTCAACTATAGAATAAGTACAGACATACCTACCTAAGAGAACGCGTACTGCTTACATGCGTCACATGACCTACCACTGCATGCAAGATCACTATATAGCACTACAACTCAAGTACTGCAATATCTTTATCTATACAATCCATCTGAGATACTAATTTAAAATAAATGAGACTAAAATCACAGCAAATATCTACACATAATTTTTAAAACAGATAGGTGCCCATTTTTATAAAATCAGAGAGATGCAATGTATGAATATAAACCAACTATGAATGATATGGACTATCCATGGGATGGGCTAGCCTGTTAGGAAACATCCCTGGCCAGATCAGGGCTATTGAGTACTTAAGGGGTATAATCCACTACGTGTATGGGATCCTCAGATGATCACAACTGAACCTTCCTTGCACAGGGTGCTTAATATGCCTACATTCACACTGGCTCTTTAGCGATCCAATTGCCTACATCTGTTCCTACCAATCAGTGCAATACCACATTCCATAATTGTAGTCATCCACAGAGCATGCAATTTCATCAGAAATATCAAGCATGTAATTTTCATTGTAATTTTCTCAAAATTATGCACATGATCAATGCATGTATACAGTAGAGTTTTTCGGGAGTAAAAATTGTTATAAACTCACACACAATAAAAATCACATTTTTAGGATATATGCATATATTTGCCTGTTATTGTATTACACAATTTAAAATCTCACAGTTTGTCCACTATCTAGTTTCAGATCATAAGTTTGTCAATTTATGCTCAGTTCAAGTCCAAACGTTCCAATCCAAGTCCAATCGTTCACAGTTACTCCAATAGTTTAGGGTTCCTCAGCCTTGCTTGGATTCCAACTTATCACACTTAGTACATATTTAAATTCATTTTGTAATTTATTAATTTCAATTGTCCAATTCACCCTTCTCTTTTATTAGTTCTTTATATTTCCATCTTTCTCATCTTATATTATACAATACTTATCTTTGAATTTACATTATTTCAGCCAATATATAAAGAATCACTAACTCCTAAATACATAATACCCATAACTAAACTACTATACAAAAGTAATTTACCAATAGAACAAAAACATGATTATTTCCCAAATTACCCTTTGTCGGCCAAAGTAAAATTTCTACTTTAAATTTTATTTCACATATTTCGGCATAATAACAATAATTCAATTTCAAATCTAATTGATCAAACTTACCATACCACAATCTACTAATTTTCTTATAAATTTACCAAAGATTCCATAGTTCTTCCCTTAACTATTTACTGCCAAAATAATTTTTCCATCCGAATTACCTAGTATATCCTACTCTTAATTTACTAATTCCTTGTTCAAAATTCAATCATCCAATTTAAAATTTATAATTAAATTATCCTATTCCCTCGGACAAAAATAATTTTTCTTAGGAAATTCTCAAAACTCATTATCTAATTTTCAAATTTAAACCACTTGAGATATATACATATATCCTTAATATCCAATATTACCAACAATTATTTATCAATTATTCAATCCTCGTGGATATAACTAAATTACCAATTAAAATTCATGAAATCCCAATTTTCAACTTAAACATCGACTACACAATTAAATCTTAAAAAACATCTAACAAATTTCTACTTTTTTCATTCTCGGCCCCAATTAATTTCTTCATGAAAATTAAACAGTTAGAATAAATTGCTCCTAACAACATACTACTTTAAGATTATATCAGTACTCATACATTCATGCCAAATCATGAAAAAACTCCATCATCAACCAAAAATCAAAGTCTCCGCCACTAACTAAAAATTCTTAATTCAACACCAATTTTCATAATCTCATCATTTAAGCATAAATCAAGTTCTATTACCCTCAAGTACCAAGATTTTCCCAAGAAGTAAAACACAAAATCATAGAATTCCCTATCTCAAGTCTCTCGGCCAACCAACCAAAGTTCTAGGCTCTCCAAGCCTTCAATTCCACATGCAAAGTATTAATCAAGTTCCTTGCTCCTAGTTTAGCTTATCTTGAACTTGTAACTTGAAATTGTCAAGATTTCACTAAGATGACAAAATTTTCCCTTGATGCTCTAAATCCTCACTCTACCTCTTGCTTGATCGTACATGCAAATTAAAATTCTTGATCTCCACCTTGTTTCAGAACTCTCCTCCAAATTGTAGCTCAAACGGACTAGTGGTTCAAGCGTTATAAGATTTTTCCTCACTTTCACTCTTTACCGAATTTTCTCTTTCCCTGCTTTCTTTTTCTTTTTTCTTTTTTTTTTCCTTTTCTCTCTTGTTTAACTCTTTAGTCGGGCACCTAACGCACACATAACACACTCTAATTCTCTCTTAATGCCACTTCATACATGCAAGTAGCTTCTACAAGAAGTTATCCCAAAGCCGTGGTCTTACACCATGGTGTTGGAGACAAGATGATTAATTTGCATTAAATGTAACGTTTTATAGATTCTTCAGTTTAGACCATGAGTTTCAGCTTTTCAATTTGGTCCTCATTTTCTCAGCTTTTCAATTTAGTCCTCATGTTTTCAGATTTTCAATTTAACTCTTGACACTTAAATTTTCGCTTTACTCCATTTACATATAATTAAAAGTAGCCACAATATACTAAACTTTTGTTTTGTATAGTAATATTAATTCCATTTTCTTATATTCATTTCCTTCACTAATTTTAACAAGTAGACAAAATTGTTATTTTATCCCTAGCCACATGTGACATAAAATATTATTATTATGCAATTTCATATCAATTTTGCACACAAAATTATAATTATCAATTTACACCCTTTCGTAACAAATCTCATATAGAATTTGTCTCAGTGCAAAAAAAACCAGTCATTTACTTGACACATTATGTACAACTCTTCAGGAATGTTACATACAGTCTCATGATCTTCCTACAAAAAGTTAGGAATTGCTTTCCATCCTCATCTTTTGCTATTAATAATAAATATTCTATGATTACATGGCACTTATCCAATGGTTAAGAGACATTCTTTTAATTTTTTATCCCACAGTTTAATTAATCTTTTCTTTTTCTTTTTTTTGGTAGAAAGAGAAATGCAATAAAAAACAACTAGCCAATACAATGAGTTTTGCCTACACTAGAGGCATCAAATAGCAAATTATTACAAACTTCTCTAGGGGAAATATCAAAAACAACAAAGTTGGTGTTCAAAGCACCATCCATGCTACAACCTAAATTAGCCAGGACATTGGCATAGCTGTTTGCTTCTTGGTAGACATGTCTAAGTTTTGTCTAAGTGAAGTTCATTAAGAAGGACCTGCAATCACAAATAATAGCACATAACATGTAGTTATTACAATCAGTACCTTTTAGAAGGCCAGCCATAATTTTTAAATCATTTTTAATTTCTAGGTTTTGGATATTCATATGAGAAGCTAATTTCAAATCATCCCTCAGGCCCCAATACTCGACAACAACACTAGAAGCTTTGCTAATCCTCCTAGAGAAACCTTTCACCCAGTTGCCATTGGAGTTATGGATGAGACCTCTCGCCCTAGCAACACTTGGATTATTATTTGATCCTCCATCAGTATTGAGTTTGAGACATTTAACATCTAGAGGGGTCCAATTGATAGTGATGGTTCTGGGGTGTTTCCTTGCTTTACCATTCCTTATAATGGTATAAAATTCAAGAGCTCTAGGGATGCAAGATCTCATGGGGTCACAAATATCATTAAGAGTGCGGAAAGTAACTCTATTTCTATGAAGCTAGATACACCAAAGACCAATCGTGAAAACAATAGACCAAGGGAGGTGGTGCTGAGAGTGGGTAAGGGAAGATGTGATATTACTAAAAAGCCATGCATCAAGATTTGTGATGAAAGAATTAATGGCATCAGCAGGGATACCCAAACAATTCTAAAAGGTCATGCTATCATGGCAATCCCAAAGTAGAATTATAGTTTTAGGAGCAGCTAGGCATATTGGGCAAATGAAGTTAATGGCACACCCATGATGAAGGAGGTTAGCACAGGTGGCAAGAGCATTCTTTTTACAATGCCAAATGAAAGTTTGGATTTTAGAGGTCATGTTCAAACTCCATATCCATTTCTAATCATTTGATTTAAAATGGAGACGATCTTTTCCAACTACAAGATCATAAGCAAAGTCGGTGGAGAAGTGCCTTTTATGATTAAACTTCCAAGTAAGCTTGTTAGCAAAAGATGGGTTTGACCTCCAGGGGATCCCAGTGATCTGATTGAGGATGGAAAAAGGGAGGGTGAAGGAGAGGGCTAAAAAGTTCAGACTACATCATTGCCCAAGCAGTCACAAACCTTGAGATTCTCATCAATAAGCATATGAGGCCCAACAATGAGGTTCTGAAGGGGCGTGTAGCCAAGCTACACATCAAACCAAATGTTAGTGTTAGCCCCATTACCCAAAGCCCATTTGAAGCCTAGGTTAGTTATACCCAACTTTGACAAAGGTCAGCCCAAACAAGACTTTCTCCTGATCTTGGTCTAGGGCTAGCTAAGGAAACATAGAAGCGAGTTAAGTATTTAGCAAAGAGAGTCTTCGCCTATAAAGAATATTGGTTATGTATGAAAAGCGAAGTAAGCCCAGAGAGGAGGGCAAGGTTTCAAGGTTCTGCTTGGCGAAGACCAAGGCCCCCCTCCTACTTGGGTTGAGTTAAGCCTTACCAACCAACCTAATGGATTTTTCTTTTAACCTCATTAAAACCCTAGATTAAGTTTCTCGTTAACTGATCAATTTCGTTGTACACTCTTACTGGGAATGCTTCCACTTGTATTTGAAAAGGAGGGATAGAGGCAATGATAGATTGAGCAAGGGTGACTTGACTAGGGAAAGAAAGCATGTGGAATTTCCAACCAGCTAATTTACCTTGAATCTTGTCAAGAATGTTTTTGTAACTATGGCTATTATTGCGTTTTCCATCAAGAGTGATACCCAAGTACTTACCAAAACAAGAATGTTATGCCATTTGTAGAAGGAAGCTAAGGTCGTTCTTGGAGCTAGGGTCCTGGTTAGGCAAGAAAATAACTCTAGATTTAGAGAGATTGACCTTAAGTCTAGACTAAGAGGTGAACTCCTTGAGAGTTACATGAATGGAATCACAGTCTTTGATTAAGGCTTTTACAAAAAGAACTAGATCATCTGCAAAGAAAATGCAGGAGAAGCAAGGGCCATTATGGGAGGCTTTACAAGAAGACCAATTGCCCATGTCACCTTGCTTAGTAATGAGGTAGCCTAAGTATTCCATGCACATGATGAAAAGATAAGACGAAAGTGGGTCCTCTTGCCTAAAACCGAGCAAAGGTTTAAAGGAAAGTAAAGCACTACCATTAACAAGGATGGTAGTATTAACAGAGTAGATGCAATTAAGAATAAGCTTAATAAGCTGGGACGGAATGTTAAAGTGAAGCAAAACCTTTCTAAAAATATCCCATTCAATCTTGTTAAAGGCTTTTTCAAGATCAATTTTAATTGCCATTACTCTAGACTTTCCTTTCTTTTGGTTAAGAGTGTGAAGCATTTCTTGACCGATAATGATATTATCGCTGCTATGACATCCAAGGAAAAGGCCGCTTGAAGGGGAGAGATGATAGCATTCAAGAAAGGCCTAAGTCTAAGAACTATGATCTTAGTGAAAACTTTGTAAATAGTGTTACATAGACTAATAGGGTGATAATGATCAATGGTGTCTAGCCCCACCCCCTTAAAGATGAGGATAATAAGGATATCATTAAGGAAATTAAGGGTTGTCCCATTGTCAAAGCAATCCTAAATAACCTTACAGACTGAGGTTCCTACAGTAGTCCAACAACGTTGGAAAAAAAAGGGATGAAGCCCTTAAGGCCTGGGCTCTTGAAAGGCTTAAGTGTCCAAAGGGCTTTCTTGATTTCATCATGGGAGGGTAGGCCATCATGATGGGCATAAGGTCAGAATTCAGTTTAAAGGCCTAGTTGTCATGGGTATGAACTGTCTTATCACAAGACAATTTGTCAGTAGTATAACGTAAGATGAAATTGTCCAAAATATGGGTTCTGATCTTATCCTCATTAATAAATCAAGTCTCATTTCTAAGCTTAAGCTGCATAATTTGCTCCAACGACACTTCCTAATGGTTGATTGATGGAAAAATGAGGTGTTACGATCTCCCTCAACATACTAACCAGTACGAGACTTCATGAACCAGTATTCTTCCTCCTCTCTAAGACGGGATTGGTAGTCAATAATGAGGTTGTTTTTGAGGTTAATGAGGGAAAGCGAGGGATTGGAATAAATAGTTTGTTGGATACCAGCAATATGAGCACAAATACGGGTCTTCTTATGAAAGATATTATTGAATTCCTCACGGTTCCAAATTTTAACATGACTAATAAAATCACTCATAGCTTCAACAAGGTTCTTATCCATTGGGTTCTAAGCATTCTTAACAACTTAAAAAAAAAAAAAAAAAAAAAAAAAAAAAAAAAAAAAAAAAAAAAAGAAAGGAAGATGATCAGAAGTGAGATTTGAAACCACATTATTTCAAGAGCGAGCCCCAAAGAATTTAAAGTTAGGGTTAGTGTTAAGGAGAATAGGAAGATGATCAGAGTAGAGATGAGGGAGGTGAGTCACATAAGCTTTCAGAAAGAGGTTATGCCACCTAGTATTAGCCCAAACCCTATTAAGACGAACTTGCACTAAGTTGAGAGGGTCTCAGTTACTATGCCAAGTGTACTTAGGACTCTTAAAGTCTTAGACCAACATATTACAAGAGCGCAATTAGTAAACAATGAGACTCTAGATTAACTAATGGGTCTAATGCCTCTTATCATTAGAAATAGACTCATTAAAATCACCAGGCATAACAAATTATCAAACATTGGGTAGAATGCAATCTCCTTCCAGATCATCAAATTTGATTGATTATTTCTTATGATCAAAGTACAAACAAGGATGAACATCAATTTATGACAAAAGAGAAACCAAGGGAGATCAGAATATATCATAGTATTTTTCAAAATCGTTTTTTTAATAAAAGACTTTAATTTAATCTTTATGGCAAGCCTAATCGAGTCCAACATTAGGTAGTATATAATCTCCTTCCAGATCATCAAATTTGATTGATTATTTCTTATGTTCAAAGTACAAACAAGGATGAACATCAATTGATGACAAAAGAGATAGCTTAAAAAGATTAAGAAGACTGTCATATCTTCTTTCATAAAAGTTATCAATATACTCGACAATCTTCAACCAAAGTTGAAAAGTTGGAAAGCTAAATTCTTGAGCTAGAATCCTTAATCTCCCAGCTTCAACAACAAATTATCAAAAACAACAGTGGATAAGAATGAATCGAAATTGCTGTTGCATATCATTCGCTCTGTTTTTTTTTTTTTTTTTTTGGTCAAACTTAAAATGTGTAAATTTTTATTGCATCTAACTTTTCCTTAATGAAAATTAGATTTTGTTGAATCTATTATCTTTTTCTTGATTTTAGTTGTCTTTGTTTGATTTTTTGTGCTTACTTACTTAACTCATTTACATATCGCATAAATAAAAAAGAAACTTACATGCAAAAATAATATAATTGAACTAATCATTAAAGAGATAAATTCCTATGTCCAGGGAAGTTTGAATATCATACCCAATAATACTCTTTAAAAATCAATTATTTTGCAATCATTAAAAAGGAGAAAATTGTTAGTCTATATTTGCTTATGCAACAATTCTTTATTAATGGTTTTAAAGATTAAAAAAATGATTATAATTGTAAAGTTATCAATCTCGATATCTCTTGCTTGATTAAATCAAAGCATTGAAGAGGAAATCTCAAAATGAAGGCAAGGCTCCTAGTCGAACCAATGAACTTTATCAAATCATTAGCTAAAGATAATTAAATAATGTTGAAATCTATTGAATTCTCAACTGGTGTTATAACTGAACTGACTCAATAAACATTATACTAAATGTAATGATACTTTAAAGCTAAGGACAATGAAACAATGTTGAAGTTTGCTAAATCCTCAATTGGCACCGCAACTGAACCAACTCAACAAAAACTACATTGAACACACAATTTCATTAAAGTGTCAAAGAGTTGAATTCAATTCAGTTGAAGGCCATTTGTTGTTCAACAAAACAAGACTGGCAGCTCGACATTCTCAGTTGAACTGAAGCCTTTCAAGTCCAATGATTCTTATTATTCAGTTGAGTGATCATCTTCCTACTCAGCTAATAGGAGCTAAAGATATTTTGAGAAAGAACATCCCCTCAAATGACAGCCCATGGTCAAGGATAGTCAAGGCTTTTAGTCACTGGATTCTCGATATCCTTCGTACACAAAGCATGTCAATACTTTCTTGTATATTAAAGGATTGACATGTGTGATTGTTCCATCTTTGCAAAAATATTCAAGTAACAGCTACTTCTGGCTGGAGAATTACAATTTGTATAGTGATGAACTGTGACAACTAGCTTGAAGTGGAAAAAGATTTCCCAGTTCCACATACAGAGAGGAATCATTTCTGTGATACCCACTTGAGTTTAAATAGACTGCCTAGTTCTACATACAAAGAAAAATCATTTTAGTGATTCACTCTGCTGAGGTTCAAACTAGTTTTGTATTAGAAGAGTTTTGCATCTCAGTCACAATCAACTTTCATATCTGTGATTCTCAAGAAAACCTAATAAGAGTTAAGCTTGGTAAAGTTTGTCTTAACAAATGTTTGATTGATCTTTATGAATTTAGTTGACAGAAATTTGGCTAAGTCTTATAATTTAGTTAGGATTGACTAAGTCCAGGTTAGTTACATTTCACTAGGCCTTGAAATTTAGTTGTGAAGGTAGTGTTGATTCATGTGAATTCAACAATAGTGAATTCTCAAGCACTATTTGAAAAGTGGACGTAGCAACGTTTTGGTGGTGAATTATTATAAATCTCACGTGCAGCTATCTTTTTACTAGAGCTTAAGCGTTAAGTTCGATAAAGTTTGTCTTGACAAATGTTTGATTGATCCCTATGAATTTATTTAACGGAGATTTAGTTAGGATTGATTAAGTTTAGTAATGTTAGTCAAAGTTTGCTAGGCCTTGAAATTTAGTTGTGAAGGTTATGTTGATTCATGTGAATTCAACAATAGTGAATTCTCAAGCACGATTTGAGAAGTGGATGTAGCCATGTTATGGTGGTGAACCATTATATTATAAATCTCATGTACAGCTATCTTTTTACTGTACTTTTATTTCCACATTTGTTTCCTTTGCTAGACATTTTATTTGTTTGTGCTTTACCTTTTTTGTTTGCCTATTTGTTAATTGTTTTGCTAAAAGCTTTTAACCTCTCATCCTTTTAGCTATATTCGGTAATTATATATATAATCTCACATCAACCTAAATCCTAAATTAATTTAATTTTTTTCTAACAAATTTATGTGATAAAATAGTAAAATCTATAAAGCATTTAAGTAATCTTTATTGAACCCACACTTTATAAGTCATGTAAGCAAAGTAAATATTTTTACTAGGATGTGTGAGTAATTAGAATAATTTTTATGTATACTTTTTAATAGATAGAACTTAAATCCAACAAAAATAATTGTATAGGTGTCAATGAAGAATCTAACAATTTAGGAATTTAAAGTACCGAGTTAAAAGAATTAGAAAATGAAAAATGAAATGTTAGTAAAAATTACCAATAGATTTTCAATGGACTAGCTTTTTCTTTCCACCCACCTTCATATCTTACTTGCCCATAAATTCTAAGAACATTAAGATGTCATAATCCAACAATTCCATCTCTAGGACACACCTGTAGTATGACAAAAATGGCATAGGAAGGTGTGAACATATTTCGTAAACATATTTTCTAGCACACCTGCACAACCAAAACAGCTAATCTCTGGAGAGATTCGTTATTGGTCACTATTTTAACTAGTATATACAACTGCATTCTAGGAAGAGTTTATCCGATATGGACACTTCACAATTAGGAGCAAGGAAGAACGGTGGCTAGAGACAAGATGAGCCTCAGGTTTCATAACCCACGGAAACTCCTACTTCGACAATACCATCTTCTCAGCTAAGGACAACCGCAACAACTATGGAAGGAGATGGAACTTCTAGCCAGCCTGCAGTGATGACCACTTCTTTTATCCATCAGCAGATCAATTTGGGCTTCAATGATTTAATGTACCAGATGTCAAAATAGTTATCCGATATCATGAAGCTGATGGTCAACAATGAGGTGCATAATGTCCAAGAGAAAGTTCAAAAGACTTTCCAACAGTTGAAGGAGTATTCTGCAATCTCTTTCAATGGTGGGCAACTAGTTCAATAGCCACAGATAGTTCCTTTCTTGGTTATTGAACCTATCAGTTAAGTGGCACAGTCGATTCCATAATACGAGTAAATCCAGATGGCCAAAAGACTACCAACTGTGTTAGGAACTCTCAAATTACCATCCATACCAATTGTTTCTAACCCAATAGTTTTCAGTGCTATGCTATAGGTAGGTTCGACGGCAGCTCAGTTGTCATGTCCAATTACTGGATTTAGTGGAACTCAGTATAAAACACCAGAAGGTTATAGAGTAGAGCAGCCATGGGGTCAACCTTCACCTGTTACTTCTAACCAGCTAGGTACGCTAAATAACTGAATTACATGCAGAACCAAGGGCCACCTAAACAAACATCACAGCTAGGGTTGGTTGCCGCTCATATGCAATATCCAAATGCTAGATTTAAAAGTCAGTACAGAACACCTAGAGATTATGGAGTAGAGCAGCCGTGGGATCAACCTCCACCTATTACTCCCAATCAGCCAGTGTATACTGAATAGTAGAATCACAAGCAAAATCAAGAGCCACCCAAACAGAAAGGACTAGTGACCACACAAATACCAAATATGTATCCATTAGTGATGGCTGAGGTGAGGGTTATTGTGCCACCCTTGATTGATCCTAATATGATTGCTAAAGCGATGAGAAGACACTTCAATGTAAAGCTAAATTCTTTTAACAGGCTAGTTTAAAGATAACCATATCCTGAATGGGTGGACAGAGTCATGCTCTTGCCAAGGGATTTAAGAACTCTAAACTTATCACCTTCTTAGGCGAGGACTGAAAATCTACTATAGAGTACATCAGCAGATTCACTGCCCAATGCGGTGAGGCAAACCAAAATAAGTATTTTAAACTTCATTTGTTTTCTTTATCCTTAACTGGTACTGCTTTCACTTGGTATTCTTCTTTTTCTCATAACTTTGTGCATAATTGGTCAGATATGGAGAGCCTTTTCCATGATCGTTTTTACAGGCGATAGCCAGATGTAACAGTAGCCGACCTAATAACCTAAAGCAGCATATGGATGAACTAGTAGCTGAATATATGGAGAGAATCAAGAAGCTAGTAAGAAGATGCAATATGCAATTACCAGAAGCAAAGTATGCTATTATGGAGAGATTCAAGAAGCTGAGAAGCGGATGCAATGTGCAATGTACAAGAATGTACTGATTTGACTCAACTAGTATCTAAAGCCACTAGAGTCGAGCAGTTTATTTTAAAGAAAGAATAGAAGAGAGCCAACAAGAGTGGAAGAGGTCCACACTTGGTGTCAGTGGTGGATTCAACTGACCTTGATCCAAGAGAGATAGCCAATAATGAGAAGGAGCCATCAGCTGATGAGTTAGTGGCTGAGATCTTAAAAGGAAAACCTCACTCTTGCCCAACTCTCAGACCAAATAATAAAAAGAAGATCCCTAAGGTGAAGAATAAAGAAGATTACTTATTTGACATATCCAAAGCCGATCAGATCTTTGACTACCAGTTGAAGGACAAACAAATCAAGTTGACTGATAGACATAAGATCCTATTAGCTGTTGAGATTAAGAAAAAACGGTATTGTAAGTAGCATAATTCATATAATCATTCTATTATAGATGTTCAATTTTTAGGAATGTTATCCAAAAATCCTTGAAAGATGGAAGGTTCAAATTAGCTAACATGGGAACACATGAAATGTCATTCAATACTGATCCATTTCCAGCCATATCCGCCAATATGGTTACTGTATCAGGTTCACTACCTAAATCTAAATCATGTCCAAAAGATTTGGCGTGTAAGCAGCCTATATAGAAGTAGTAAAGAGTCAAGGGAGAGGCAAAAGCTGAGACATCAGCCACTGTTAAAGGGCAATTAACTATTTAGCCAAAGCAACTGAAGTCCGTAGTTAAAAGGTCAAACGTGTTTGAAAGACTTCGCTTCCAACAAACCCAAAAGGAGGCAGAAGTAGCATCTTTAACATGTTGAAATTTCCAAGGATTGATGATGAGTCGATTCCAAAAGGGAAATAAAAATTAGTCGAGTTCAACATTGAAAATGGAATATCTATACTAAAGATATCTACTAGAAATGATGAGCATATAAAGCCTCAAAAGATGATCAATCTAAAGGCATTTGTAGAAAAAGGTCCAATGGTTCTTAAACAAGTACGTTAAAAAGGAGTCATCTCAACCGACCTCAACAGAAGACTTGACTCATACTCAAAAGAGAAGGAGACAAAGGCAAAGATCCAACCAGAAGCTGAAACAGATGCTGAGAATGATGAGAGAAGCCAAAATAGTGGTAAGGAGAGAACTCGAGTCTCCCTAGAAAGCTAACGCAACCACATCTGATGTGGATGATACATTGAAAACAGCTTAGCTGGATTCAGAAAAAGCCGGTAATCATGTTATAGTACCTAAACGAGGTAATTTAACTGAAACAGCTGAATCAGACTTTACAAAAGGTGATGATTGTGAGGTAACAGCCTCATTTGATTTTGATAAAGTCGATAATCTAGATGAAGAAGGTGTTGAAGAGCTTTCAATAAATATTGACATCGTTAGCATCCTGCTAAGAGAATTCTCAGTTGAGGATGAAGCATTAGTAGAGCTAGAATGAGATATTTTTGTGGAAGAAGCTGAATAGGCTACATTATTAGAAAAGAAAGAGACTGGGCCAGGCCATGAACAATTTGAGAAACCTTCAGAGGCTATGACTAATCATCTTAAGACTTTGTACATAAAAGCTCTAATCAATAGCAGGCCAGTCAGCTGAGTCTTCATTGATGGTGAAGTAGTTTTGAATATTATGCTTATTGGTACAATATTAAAATTAGGTAAGTTGAAAACCTAATCTTATATCTATCAGTATGAAGATGACTAACTTTATAGAAAAGTAATCACTGCAGTCGGGATTAGTAGTCGAGATCATTATTGGAAGTAAAACCACAAGTTTAGCATTTTTTGTGGTGGATGCCAAACCCACTTACTTGTTTTGTTAGGTAGAGATTAAGTTCATTCCAATCAGTATGTTACTTCTAAATTGCACCAGGTGTTAATGTTTTGGGAAAGTAACAAGATAGAAGTGGTATCACCTTATTAGAATCTATTTACAGTCAATATTAAGATAGTAGAACCTATTTTCTACTCACCATGAGTGTAAACAACTAAATTGCCTAGCAACTATGAAGAAGGGTCTCTAGAATCTTGCAATTTCATTGCTCACGATTTCCAGATAAAAATTCAGTCAGCCATTGAGGCTAATTCACAGCTTCTTTTACAAGATTTTAAAGAATCAGAACCTTAAAATAGTCGAGAATATCCTACAACGGCTTACTATGCTCTCGGCTAAAACTAGGAATGAGGACTCAACCCCTAGCATGATTAGGACATGAGGAAATACATGATTAGCTAACAAATCAAATGCAAAAAGAAAAAGAGTTAGAGGCTCCGTTCATAATAGAAAGGCCTAGTTTTGAAGCTCAAGATCCTTTGATTGATGTCAACTTAGGTACTGAAGAAGAGCTAAGAACAACAAGAGTCAATGGCCTATTAGCTGAATCCGATAGATATTAGCTGACCGACCCTATCAAATAGTCAAACACTGTTTTGCTTGGGAATACCACGAAATGCCAGGGTTACCTAGAGAATTGGTTGAGCATCGGTTACTGATAAAAGAAGGCTTCAAACCTCATAAATAGCAAGTTAGAAGGTTCAACGCCGATTGATGCCAAAAATCTAAGAGGAGATTGGGAGGCTTTTGAAAGCTAGATTCATACTCGTTGCCAGATATGTGGAGTGGCTATCCAACATAGTTTCTGCTATAAAGAAAAGTGACCAAGTCAAGATCTGTACAGATCTGAGAAACTTGAATTTGGCTACACCTAAAGATAAGTATGTGCTGCCAATAACCGATATGCTGGCAGATAGAGCTTTCAATCATAAGATTCTTACCTTCATGGATGGATATCCAAGATACAACCAGATATTTGTAGCCAAATAATATATTTATAAGACTGCATTTTGTTGTTCAGTTGTGTTAGTAATTTTTGAATAGCTTATCAAGCTAATGGGAAATCAGTGGTTACTAACCAAATCCTAATCAATATGATTAAGAGGTCTTTAGACGATAAGCCTAAGAAATGGCATGAAGTGTTATTAGAAGTTCTTTGGGCATACATAAATGCTAAGTGCATGGCAACTAGTCTTACTCTACTCTATATCAGCTAACATATGGTTAAGATGTTGTGTTACCTTTAGAGATTACAGTTAAATCTTTAAGGGTAGCAAAGCAAAATAACTTGGAGCCTGAAGAGTATTTTCAATCTTTATTTATAGAGTTAAATTCAGCTAATGAAGATCGTTTAATGGCACTAGATAATATTCGGCTCAACAAAGCTAGGGTGGCCAAGAACTACAATAAGTATGTCAAGGCAAAGAGGTTTGTAGAAAGTGATCTTGTTTGGAAAACCATTTTACCAATTGGAACTAAAGACCCTAAGTTCAGTAAATGGTCACCAAATTGGGAAGGACCCTTTATTATTAGCCAAGTTAGTCCAAGTGGTGCTTATCGGCTAGTTAACATGTAAGAAGAAGAATTAAGCAGGAGCATCAATGAAAAATACTTGAAGTTTTATTACTCTTCCATCTAGAAGTGAATGCTTTAAAAAGTCCTAGAAGTAGTTACAAGCTAGCTACTTAGCTTAAAGAAGAAAAGGTTGCCTAATGCAGCTAAGCAAAATAGGGTTTTTCATTTTGGTGGTGGGGGGATCATTGCCAAAGGGACGAAATCTTCAACAGTTGAGGGATCAACAACATTAGGTAGTACAGTATCAACTTGGCTTGGAGGTATTATAGCAAGCTCAAAATCAGCAACAATATGTTCCTTCTTCACCTTAGCTAACATTTCTTTCAATTGAGCCCATGACATCTCGACTTCCTCTAAAATAGCTTCTCCAGCACTTAGATCGGTTTCTAAAAGAGTTTTCTTTGAATCAGATAAGTAATCTCAGAATCTAGGGAAGTGCTTTTCTTGTACAAGTCGATTCTGATATTTGTGTTGGTTTTAAGCTTAGCCAAGATTGATTTTAGCTAAGGTTAGAGGGAAGCTATTTTAGTTTGAATCCGAGCCAGTTCTTTATTCAGCTCCTCCAATTTCCTTGAGATCCTAGCTTCCTCAAAAAGCTTCAAATTGAGTCTAAAAGGTGCTCTTCCTAGCCTCAAAGTCGACTAGTTGTGTTAACTAAGAACCGCTGGTCTCTTTGCACTCTTATTGACTTTGTCAAGAAAATCAACATTGTTGAAGAGCAAAGCCATTTAGTTGAAGACCACCTTCATAATAGGAGACACCAAAAAAGTATCAGCTAACATAGCCAACTTGGACATTGATAGTTTAAGTGTCTTGGTTATTTTAGAATTAGAAAAGAAGCCTTTCAAAAACTGATTTTCAACAAACTTTAGATGCATGGAAATAGGGGAAGTGTCCCTTATGGTGGAGCCAGAAAAAAGGGTTGGAAACTTGAAGTACTGTTTTAGAAACTTCATCAGAAATTATAGGGGACGTAGCCGAGGAAAAAGCAGTATGAGGTATTGTTGTTGAGGTACCAAGAACCTTGACAGACTCAGGTGCATGAGTCTTAAGTTTTTTTGTCTGCAAAAAACAAAGAATAAGGGTTAGTTAGCCAAATACATTAAGTAATCAAAATGAGATTCTTTGAAAAGTACCTTAGTTAAAGTTTCAATCTCAGATAGTAATCCTTTGGATTTTGTTGTCGGAGCAGGGCTAGTGGGACCTGCAAAGACTGTCAAGTATGCCTTCTAACATTCCAAATTTTAATACCTCCAGGAGTTTCCTTGAAGGTCTCTACATTAATAGCTTTAGATGGCTAAGTTTCTAAGAAAAGAAAATTCGCAATATCAGAAAGAAGAAAAAAAAAAAATTAAAGTTGATGTAATTTGATTTACTTTTAGAAGAACCACAGGTTTTACTTTTCTTTGGAGAAGTCTTGGTAGCTGATGTTGTTGTCTTTTTCTTAGACTCAGTTAAGTCATCAAATTACTCATCAATCATCTTTGTTAAGTAAAAAGCTGCAAAAACCAAAAAAAAAAAAAAAAAAAAGACTAAACAAGCAGCCACCAATTCATGAATTCAATTAACTCTCCAGGTGAAGTCATAAAGGGGAAGCACTCAAATAGGTTCAGCTTCATATAGTTGTCTTCAACCAATTGTTGCAGCTGAGACAAAGGCAAATTTGGCTTAGTCTTGTATCTAGCCAAAGATAGAAAGGGTAATGGAATACCCTGAATCAACCCAAACTACCGAGTGAAGCATTGAGGATTATAAAGTTGCAGAGAAGACTTATTGTGCTAAGCAATGAGCTTTACCCCATGAATAAAGTTTCTGGTAGTTAGCATGTTGCACTAGTCGAGCACCTCTCAGAAGAATGAGAGGAATTATCAGGGTCTGAGGTGTCAGTTGCAAGCCAAGTAAGGCCATATTGCCTTTCATGATAAGGGAACAAAGAAGGAGAGCTTCGAGCAGGCAAACTAGAAATCTTGTTTGCCACATCAAATATAGAGCCTAGCTGAAGGAATCAACTGCAACAAGTGCCCATAAACAGTTAGGCTTTCAAGTGGTGGAATATTAGCTGAGAATGAGGCATAGAATTCTGGAAAGTAGTGATGGATCCACAATTGTAAAAATCACAAGGGCCCAGGTAGTGTTTTCAAATCTTAGTTGCTTTTTATGGATCCACGGCTAAAAGAGACTTTTATACAGTAGAGAATGAAATAGAAAGGCTAAAGCCAAAGCTTTACCTGAGTTAATGACTGCTATGAAATATGAGAACTCAAAAACAATAACAGCATAGCTAGTGCAAATGAAGTATTTGCAGAGTCAATACAACAAAAAGGCTTAGTGCTTGGCATCTGTAACACGGCCTTTATTTTTGGCATTAGCTAAAAGGAAAGCAAGTATGAAGAATTATTTTTGTTGAAAATAATACCAAGATTGTCACCCGAAAACTTTTTAAACAAAGTGGAAAATTCTTCTATGTCAACAGGTAGTTTAGTGATGGCAATAACGTCAATGAGCACGAGACTCATCCTAATGAAAAGACAAACCCATTATTGAAAGTGGACCAGAAGTTGAAAAAACTAAAGAGAAGGTTGGTTTCGAGGGAAATATTCTGATGATAAAAGGAAATAATGTCAAAAATTCCCTATTTTTTCTATTCTTTAGCGCGGGCTATCGAAACTCAAGAAAGCCAGGTTGAAGATGCAAGGGACTTGCATAGCCATACTCGAAACTCAGAAGGGCACTTATAGACCGAGTACTAGTTTGAGGTGATGGGCAACTGAAACCCTTGGGAGAAATTAATCGTTGGATAATCAGAGAACCTTAGATAGGATTAAAGGTCGCTGGCCTTATGATGAAGGAATTAGGTCGAGCAGAATATGGAATTAAGGTTTTTGGGATCACCATTTCAAAGGGTGATGATGGTGAAGAATTACTAGTTGATTTTGATAAACTCAAATCGACTGAACCATTAAGGGATGAATAGGTTTTGTTTTAGGAATCTAAAGCTGAAGAAGCCATAGAAATAGAGAGTAGAAACTAGAAAATTCAAAGGCGCTTAGAGAATTCAAAAGAGAATTAAAAATGCACGGTAAAAAAGGAAAATTTTAAGCCAGCCAATTATAAAGGAGCTAAAATTAAGCATGAAATTTGAATTCAAAATGGAGATACTTGTATCATCCCTTGGAAAACGGAGAGGCTGTTAAATGGAATTTAGTGGCTTCCTATTCATTAAGGCAGCTGAGAATTTGAATTTGAAAAGGAGATAAGGTGCATTGATTTAGGTATTTCATGCACTCATACCTAAATGATGTAGGGGACAAAGTGTTAACATCAAAAAATATGCAAGGTGTAGGCCGAATTCATCTAGGCTGGTCAGCTGAGCTTTAATTAGCTAGGAAACTGGGTCGGATAACTAAGTTTGGGCATAACTTAAATTATGTCAATTGGGTTAAGACCTATTTAGTAGGCCACCTGGTTATTAAAATCAAGCCCTATCTAGTGTTGTTATTCAAAAATAAGAAAAGATAATGGTTTGGTTTTAAATCCCTTTAAAATAGGGATTTTTGGTTAGGATTTTAAATGGAAAGATAGAGTTGTTAGGAATAGTTCAAAGGAAAAGGATAATGATAAGACCTATTCAAACTGGTTCAAAATTGGTCTTTCAATGGGTTTGGACAGTTATTGGGCTTATAGACTCATTGAAGCAAAATTGGGTCAGTCAGCTGATTGAAACTATTGGATCTGCCAAATTGGACTTGGAGCACCTAGACCGTTTTCAACATCAAACCTTATTCTTAAAGGATAATAGAGATATATGGCATCAGAAAATTGTTATTTGGACTAGCTGAGGTAGAAATCAATTGCTAAATTTTTAGGCAAGTTAGCTGACAAGGGCTATGACTTACTCTGGTTGTTAGCTATGCTCATGCATTAGTGGATGCTTGATCAGGAAGTTAAGGGAGAACTTGGCAGACAGGCTTACTGGGTTAATGGCTAGTTTTTCTTATATAAATAAGACTAGAGTCATCAATTGTAAACACAACACTCTAACGTCACAACACAAATTTATCAATTCAATTCCTATTTTTTATTCAGCCTTTACTGCTTTACTTATAGCATTTCTTTACATGCTTTATTTATCGCATTTCTTTATCACTTTCCTTTCAGAATTCATACATAGTAGTTACATTTTCAATTGATCCAAATCGCTAAGAGCTTTCTTTAGTATCGTAGGAACCCATCGTCTAAGAAACAAAGTCCCTTTTTTAGCCAAATCGCTTGAACGTGCAAATCAGAGTTGCGAAGTTAGCTGATTCATCTCGACTGATCTCCATTGAAATATTTTGCAAGCAATATTAGACACAAAATAGAATTTCATTATCATTGCCTTTTATAATTTTCTTATATAGCACCCCCAGATTGAACATCTATACAAAAAGTCATTTAATTCTTAATTTGATAAATTACATTATCACATTGCTTGCTTGTATTTACATGTACATGATTAGGTAGCCTTACAAATAAAAACCTAAATATTCTTTCATAGGATCCTATAACTACTCACTTCCATAATCATTTCATTACACATACTTTCGCTCATACAGAAAGGTTTCACCCTAAGACCATACAAGGTAATAGAAATGGTTCCCCTGGTAACTCAAAATCACAAAAGTTGTAGCTCCATTAACCCTACTATCTTGAAGAATACAAGTCAATCTAGAAACACAAAGCAAGTATGAGATGGAAAGTCTCAGCAAGTACATTAAGGCATAAAATAAAGCAAGTAGCTAAGTGTTCTATGTTTCAAAATAGGAATGCACTGAAAACAAGCTTTGAAGCTAGTATGTCTAGTATGTTTGATGAGTTCTCCATTCTATTTAGATCTCTACTGTAACACCTTAACACTTAGGAACCTCTGTACTTATATTGCAGCTTGACTAATACAAGTAAAAGGCAAAAGTTTAAGAGAGATTTCTTCCTTTTCTCTAGACTTAGCCATTATTTTCAAATACTGCTTGTATTAGATAACAAATTTGCCTCTCTTTTTTTTTTTTTTTTTTTTTAATTTGTAATGAAAGTACTATTTTCCATGATTTAAGTTACTAGCTATAGCATGACTCATTTAGATTGGTTTTCCACTTGTGTTAGCCATCTAGTATTTCACTTGTGTAGTCTTTAAGGCAGATTATAGTGTCACTTATGACTAAATTAGAAAGAAAAAAAAATTCTCTTAAAGTGTAATTGTGACAAAGTCACTTATTTGGTTATTCACAAACTTTACATATTGATAGTTTGATTATTTCTTTCTTATTATTAGATTTTAGTTTAAGGATTTATTTTGCAAGTACATAAATCAACTATACAATAGATTAATGGCATATAGCCCTTCATATAAGATACATACTTTCATTTATATACATTTAGGTATTCACTTCGTCTACATAATAAGGATGCCTCAAAAGGTACTAAACCATAAATTGTCTACACATTTGCCATATTACGAACATATCCATTACTACATTTACATACCAAAAGTGGCCTACATGGCCTTTACATCCTACTCGCTACTCTTCAGTGTAGTCCTATAGTAAGCCATCTTCATAGTATTCTAGGACTCATATATGTATATCAAACCATCCTGGTGCATTAAAAGGCAGGTATACACAATTTCACAAGACTACCTTCAAAGCCATTACCCTTGACTTAACCCTACTATCTGCTAGAGTACCAATATCAAATCACCAATTTATAAAATAATGAGAAGAAATCTCAATAAAAGTTTGTTGTCATTTTAAAAAATGATATAATGACAAGTTTTTTATAAAACATAAATCTTTCTCAATTGTGTATAGTTTTCTAGGTAGAGTGTTGAGGAAGTAAAGTGAAGTTTACAACATTACACATACACGAAAGCATACAAACAATTACCTATCTTATATAAAAACTAGCTACTATTTTGGTGTAGAATTACTTCCAATGTATTTTTCTTCTTAGCTATACTGCTTCTACTCTTCAAGCTACCTTTATAATTCTCCTCTAAATGCTCTCTTTACCATTCCACAGCTACCAAACAACTTCCTTAAATCAAACCCAAAACTTCCTTTTGTTGCAAGCAGGTGAAGCCCCTTGGTCTGCTGACTCCAAATCTTGAATCAAATCTTGGTCTGCTGACTTTCAAGAAAACTTGTCTTGCTATTTAATTAAATCACTTATTTAATTTAAAATAAATGCAATTAATATATAATCTTATACCCTCACATTTATGGAAGTTAACAATTAACTCCAAATCATCCATTAATCCTTCAAGGTTTATAATCTAAATCAATTATAGTGTGTAACACATTATGTTTACTTATATATTGGTAATAAACGTAATTGGAAACTTCCTAAGAAGAATTATTAAATTAAAATCTCTTAATTCAACCTTGGTTTCACCAATCCAACCAATTAACATTTATAGATCAAGATTGACATCTAGCAATGTTTCATGACCACCCAAGGACAAGCGAAGTTAAGATACATTGATCAAATCTTTTAATGCTTGGTTACCGTGTAATTCAATCCTTTAATCATCCATATTCTGAGTTAGACATAGGGCACGGATTCTAATGTCAACCCTAATTTTTTCTAAATCCATTAGTACTTGAAATAAAGTATATATTTTGTTCCTGAAAGAGATTAAAGAAGACACTTTTCTTAATCTCATTCACTTTGCAAAGATTCATAGAACAAGACATACTTATTTCAAGTGGTCATGAGATATTTGTCCTTTTTATTAAGGATGATAAATTCTTTGTCAATCGTTCATCTATCTTCATATGCTTTACTACGTACCCAACTAACACCCATTTATCATCCTTTTTACAGAACAAGTTAAGTGATATCAAAACAAGTAGATTCATAGTATAAGATACTAAGATGATCTCAAGTCAAAGGATCACTTACACCACTAACACTTTGAGAACTTAAACTCTAAATGGTTTCTCATTATGGGTTAATTTTTGTTCATCTAACAATCACCCATATATTTGTTTAAGCATCACCATACTTGTAGTTATGAGATCACTACTCTCTTCTAAGAAAATGACATAACATATACTAGTCTCGAAGAATCATCAATATCTATATTCTTGATAATTCATTGACTAGGAATATTTTAGAACAATACCATATATATGACATATCTCATTATTATGATCAACATCATATTCATGTATACACAGTTATTATTCTAGGGACTTTAACATGGTTATAGTAAATCTCATTTCAGTACATAGATAAAGGATGCCTAAAAATATAATGTCATGCATAAATACAAATGAATGTGCAATTACAAGCAACTTTTGATTAACTCTTGGATAGTAATACTAAGAACTTTAAGAAATATAAAGTCTCCCTCTTTAAACTCAAGTGGCCTTCTTCTATGGTCTAAATAGCTCTTTTTATGCTCTTTGCAGCTAAAAATCTCATTTTGATAGTGCTAATAACCTTAAATGTCTGTTGTACCAAAGCAACTTTCTTTTCCCCACTTCTACCTAACACAGTGGTGACATGCACTTTCTTCCATACAAGGCTTTGAATAGTGCCATTTGTAAACTGCCTTGGTATGAGTTATTATAAGCAAACTTAGCTAAAGGTAAAGTATGAATCACAGTTACCTTTAAAATCTAGTATACAATGCCTAACCATCTCTTCCAAGGTCTTGTTGATTCTTTCTTACTGCACATAAATTTATGAGTGATACAAACATCCTACATATAGAATGTTAGGGTGCATTAAATGTATGCTTATATGTGCTTACTAGGATGTGAGGCAGCAAACCTGGTTGTATGAGTAGCTTATGGATGTCATAACCTGACAGCATAACATTACTTTAGAAACATGTTGTATAATTTTTTATTTATTCTTTTTGATAAATATATATAAGGATATAAATGAAACAAACAAGTTTATGAAAATACATACACAATTACATACAAATTTTATACACCACATTTTAAACATTTGACTTTGACTACACTTTATTGTTTTTATTTTTCCTTATCATCTTTTCTTTCTTTTATTTTTGTCTTGACTGATTACTCTATCTAATTTCCATCACCTTTGGACCTTGCTTTTCCCCTGTTATGTTTTCTTTTCCTTGCTTTGCGAAACCTCCATTTTTTTCTCTTTCCTTCAAGCTGCTGAGGTCTCCTCTTGAAAAGCCAACAGCTTTGCTTCCTCTCCAACTCGTGTCTCGCCGTTCTCCTCCTTAGTCAGCCATAACTCATCATCTCGGTAGCTATAGATGTTTCACCACCAACCTCCGTCTTTGTTAGTATGTTCAGCCCTATTTTGCGGTGTGAGTTTTCTTGCAACCAAGTGTTGTTTCCTCCTAGCAGCCAAGATCTTTTACCCTTTTTTTTTTTTTTTTCTACCTACCTTGCCTTCATCAAGCTTGCAACTTCATCCTTGGACAACCTTGTTCTATAGTAAGTATCATTTTCTTGCGGCAACTCCAAGATGCTCGAAATGCTAAACTGACACTCTTATCGCGACAATCAACCATAGTATGATGGTTACAAACCAATCCATGCCTAGAATAACATCATACACCAACATGTCTAATATGGTCAAATCAGCAAAGCATACATCATCGCCTTCAATAACCTCACATAAAGGAATACACCGGTCTACCAAAATAGTCTTCCTCAATGGAATTGAAACTGCTAAAGGAATCTTAAGAGGCTCAGAGATCCTCTTCACATAGTAAGCAAAATATGGAGATATAAACAAATGAGTACCTCTAGGATCAAACAATATGATGCGTATTGAAAGCACCAATTAAATTCTCTACTTTAACCCAGCTTTGTAGTTAGGGTAAATAGAGGTTGATCTTATGAAGAGTTGAGTTTTAACCAATTTGTGCAAAATATAAATTCTTATGACAATAAAATAAAAGGGGTTTTATGTTTTGAATTTTGAGAGTAACTTTGAAAGTAAAATCATATATGCAAACAATTAATAGAGAAAGCTATCAACAAAAAAAGGAGATATTCACCATAGGGATTTGAATTTGATCATTAATTACAGTTATTCAATCATTCATTCAAATATTCAGCCTAGAATATCAACAAGCTTTGATATTCCGAATATTTTCTTTGTTCGTCATTAATCAAAACAAGCTCTTCAATTAATCTCTTGCTATTAAACAACCTCAAATAAGCTCTTAAGATTTAATTTAACAATTGCTTTAAGAATTAGAAAGATAGCTAAAGCTAAGCAATAACACACAGGCTCGGTTTATTTAACTTTGTCCACGTTCTTCATAGCAATTATAAATCACTATTTACTACATATGGTAGAATCATCAAGCAATTACAGACCTGATTCTCTAAACTAGCAATAGGCAATATAGTCTAATAAATTAATTGCACTCCAAATCTATTGAACATACAACCATGACAATTATAATAGAAGAACACAAGTTATCTGAATTGAATAATTAAACTAAAAAAAAAAGAACAAATCAGATCTTACAATGCAATCCCAAGGCTTCAATCCTCCTTTTTATTAGTAAAAGGAAAATTAGCAACTTATAACAAAAGTGAAAACAATAAAGAAATTCTAAAAAATGTTTTTGAGTCTTGAATAATTGATATCAAAGCACTCCTAAGCTAATTGTATTTATAAGCTAATTAGAAGAGAAAAGAACTCTGCAATTCTAATCTAACTTGAAGTCCTTTTTAGATTAAAGTCTCTAGTTTGCTAGGACTCTTCTTGAATTGAAATTACTAATTTTTTTTGAATGTATGTCCAAATACAAGATCAGCTAGTATTCCTTATTCAAATTCTTGGATTAGGATTCATAATTTGCCTTCAAAATAGGTTCACATACAAGATATGCTTATTATCCTCATACCAATCTGATTAGGAAGTTCATCCATTAATGTTTATCC
The DNA here is from genome assembly GCA_029379385.1 of Quillaja saponaria. Lineage (NCBI taxonomy): Eukaryota > Viridiplantae > Streptophyta > Magnoliopsida > Fabales > Quillajaceae > Quillaja > Quillaja saponaria. Next base: position 17,564,668 of record CM055608.1, on the reverse strand, counting down.
ATTAACATATATATTCTTTAATATATATATCTATTAATTCCTGAAGTGTTTGGATTCCATAAAGTGGTTAGAGATAATTTATGCAGAATATTATATGGGGTTTTCATGACACACAGGGCCCTGGTTTGTGCACCAATCTGGCCCATCTTCATTTAATTCTCTTGTATTTCTTCTTTTACTCCTTTTATGCTAAATATGTGATGTAGCACTTAAGGCAGAGGAATTCCTTGAGCAATAAAACAGAAGCAAGAAGAAGAAAAAAGTAAGTCGTAGGCTTAGGCTTTAGTATTTTCTATTTAATAGGAGTTATCACTTTAGTATTTTATTAGGAGTTAGTATTTTATTGGAAGTTACCTTTTTTTTAATATTTCCTAATAAAGGAGTTACTTTTTTATTAAAAATCTTTGTTTGTTGAGCAAGTATCCTTAGTCTTTTAGGATTTTTCCTAGCCTTTTATAAAAGACAGGCTTTGCTAGTTCGTAAGAGGCAGTTTTTATCAAAAAAAGTTTATACCTAAGGGTGTTTTGATATTTTGCTGGTGGATTATACTTTATTCCTTAAAGATTTAGTCTTGTGCTAATCTTTTCTAAGCTTAGTTTTATGCTGGCTTAGGTTCTTTCATAATTTCGTTGTGCCAGTTTGTATCGGAGCCAGGTTTCTTGACTGAATGGCCAACAAAAACAAGGACCGTGGGTTGGAGGATATTTGACAAGCAATCACTGAAACTCGAGATGCACAAAAAGAAGCAACTGAGACTATTCAAGGGCAAATAAACCAGATTTTGGGGACTCTAAAATAATTGAAGGTTGATTTTAAAGAAAGAGCAGTAGCAATTAATAGGGAACAAGGAAGGGGAGTCGCCCCGCCAATGGAGCAACCTATTAATAGGCGTGTGCCTCAAAGACCTATGTAAAATAGGCAAAACCAAGTACCTGTTCAACAAATTACATAACTTGTCCAACTATATTTCCAAGAAGGAGATTCAGATGAAGAGGTAAGAGAGTATGGATATTATGGGCAGCAACAAGGAAGAAGGAATAGAGAGTTTGAAGACGATAGAGTGAAAGCTGAGATTCTAAGCTTTAATGGAAATTTACATATTGAAGGCTTTCTTGACTGGTTGTGCGATGTTGAGAAATTTGGTAAGATGATGGAAGTATCAGAAGAGAAACTAGTCAAAACAATATCATTCAAGCTTAAAAGTGAGGCAGCTGTATGGTAGGATAATTTGCATAGGGATAGACAAAGAAGAGGGGAATAGTCCTGTGAGACAATGAAGGAAGATGAAGCAACTTTTAATGGAGAGGTTTCTGCCACTAGATTATGAGCAACACCTCTTCCAAATGTATCAAAATTGTACGCAAGGCAACAAAATAGTGACAGATTATATAAGTGAATTTAATAGGTTGTCAGCTAGAACAAACTACTGGGAACCTGAAAATCAAAAGGTGACAAGGTTTATTGGTGGACTGAAGCCCTTAATCAAGAAGAAGATAACCCTTCAAGCTTATTGGAGAGTTGATGAAGTTTATAATACTGCTTTGAAAGCTGAATCATTAGAGAGTTCTTCAAGGAAAGTTGAGAGAGCTAGAACTTACCAAGAGCACTTACAACCAGCATCTAATAATGAAAGAAATATGCAATTGGATCAACAAAGGAAAGTCCGAGAAGCTTCTAATATAGAGGGAAAAAGGGCAATAGCAACTACCAGTGGAAAAGAAGCTTCTAAAAATTTTAATCCCTATGCTGCACTAAATATGGGGATTTTTTTTAGGTGTAGACAGCCTAGACATCTGTCCAATAATTATCCCAAGAGAAAGAAGGTAAATCTAGTAGAGAATGAAGGAAATTTACAGGAGGATGTTGATGAAATTGAAGAATATGATAGGGTTGAAGTTGATGCTAAAATAAGAGAGGAGTATGTGTATGTTGTTAGAAGGTTGTTGTATACTCCTAGGGAAGAAGAACCACCCTAGAAGATGAACATCTTTAAATCTTTCTGCACTATTGGAGAAAAAATGTGCAAAGTGATAGTTGATAATGGTAGTGGCGAGAATATAGTTGCCAAACAGTTGATGGACCATATGAAGCTACCTACAGAAACTCATCCACAACCATATTCTTTTGGTTGGATTAAAAAATGACCCTCTGTAAGGGTAACAAGAACTTGTTTAGTACCGATTTCCATTGGGAGATACTATAAAGATAAAGTTTTGTGTAATGTTGTTGACATGGATGCTAGCCATGTATTATTGGGTAGACCTTGGCAATATGATGTGGATGCTATGCATAAAGGGAGAGATAATGTCTATCTATTCACATGGAATGTCACAAGATTGCTATGAGGCCAACAATAAAGACTCAAGAACTACGTAAAACTTCTAAAGTAGAGAGTAAAACTTTAGTATCTATTGCCAAAACCAAGGGAAAATTTTAAAAGGACAGCAAAGGAAGCAAAGGAAGTCCTTGTTGTTATAGTTAAGGAAGTGTTGTTGGGCAAAGAAGAAGATGACAGTGAAGTGCCTAGAGAGGTGTAACCATTGTTAGAGGACTTTTCAAACCTAATACAATATGATTTACCTGATGAGTTGCCTCTAATGAGAGATATCCAGCACCATATAGATCTTGTTCCAGGTGCTAAGCTTCCTAATTTACCTCATTATTGCATGAATCTAGAGAAAGCGGAGTATTAAGGGAGAAGGTCGAAGAATTGCAGTAGAAAGGCTTGATCCATGAAAGTATGAGTCCTTGTGCAGTCCCTGCATTGCTCACACCAAAGAAAGATGGCAGTTGGAGGATGTGTGTTGATAGCCAAGTTATAAACAAGATCACAGTGAGGTATAGATTTCCTATTCCACGCCTTGATAATATGCTTGATCAATTGCATGGTTCCAAAGTTTTTTCAAAGATTGATTTGCGAAGTGGTTATCATCAAATAAGGATTAAGCCTGGGGATGAATGGAAAACTGCATTTAAAACCAAAGAAGGCTTGTATGAGTGGTTGGTTATGCCATTTGGCTTATCCAATGCTCCTAGTACTTTCATGAGGATAATGAATCAAGTGTTGAAGCCTTTCATTGACAGATTTGTTGTGGTTTATTTTAATCACATTTTGATATATAGTAAATCAAAAGAAGAGCATCTAAAGCATCTTAGAGAAATGCTAAAAGTTTTACAATGGAATAAACTCTACATAAATTTAAAGAAGTGCATTTTTTTTTTGCTAATAAGCTACTGTTCCTGGGGTATATAGTGAGTTCTGAAGGCATACATGTTAATGAGGAGAAGATTAACGTTATCCGGGAATGGCCAGCTCCAAAAATAGTGAGTGAGGTATGGTCTTTTCATGGTTTAGCTACATTTTATAGAAGATTTATTAAAAATTTCAGCTCTATCATGGCCCCAATAACTAATTATTTGAAAAAAAAAAAGAAGTTTGATTGGAATAAAGAGGCTGAAGGGAGTTTTGTTTTAATTAAGGAAAAGCTATGTACAGCTCATGTGTTAGCATTACCTGATTTTAAAGCCTTGTTTGAGATTGAATGTGATGCTAGGGGTATTGGAATTGGGGCTGTTTTATCTCAAAATAACAAACCATTGGCTTTCTTTAGTGAAAAATTAAGTGAATCTAGATGAAAGTGGAGTACCTAGGATAAGGAATTTTACACTGTTGTGAGGACATTGAGGCATAGGGAACATTATTTAGTACAAAAGGAATTCATCCTTTACACTGACCATCAAGCCTTGAAATTTATCAATAGTCAAAAACACTTAAGCAATATGCATGCTAGGTGGTCAACTTATTTGCAAAAGTTTCCTTTTATGATTAAGCACAAGTCTGGTGATTTTCACATTAATAATGGGTATTTGTTTAGTGGAAACTTGTTATGTATTCCACAAATTTCTTTGAGGGATAAGTTGATCCGAGACCAACAATCTAGTAGGTTGAGTGGATACTTGGGAAGAGATAAAACAGTGGCAAGACTTAAAGAGAGATTCTACTGGCCTCAATTGAGAAAAGATGCTGAAAACTTTGTTAAAAGATGCTATATTTGTCAAACAGCCAAAGGACATTCTCAAAACACTGGATTATACATGCATTTGCCCGTGCCTAATGACATTTGGGAGGATCTGTCCATGGACTTTGTCCTAGGCCTTCCAAGGACTCAAAAAGGGGTTGATTCTGTGTTTGTACAATGCAACTGGGAAGGCACCATTTTCTTTGGTGTATTTAAAGCCACCTAACCATGCTTTGGATCTGATAAAATTACCTACACTACACAAAGCAAGTATGGCAGAAGAAAATATGGCTATGCAGTTCAAATCTGTCCAAGAAGAAGTAAAACAACAGCTTGAGAAGACTAGTGCCAGATATAAAAAGCTTGCTGATAAGCATAGGAGAACACAATCGTTTGAAGAAGGTGATATGGTGATGGTTTTCTTGAAGAAATAAAGATTTCCTATTGGAAGTTATAATAAACTAAAGCCTAAGAAGTATAGTCCTTATCAAGCTTGGAGGAAGATTAATGACAATGCTTATGTTGTTGATTTGCCTGAGAAAATGGGGATTTCAAGGACATTCAATGTGGCTGATTTATACGAGTTTCATGCTGAAGAGAAACCTCTTTATCCTGACATTAACTCGAGGACGAGTTCTTTCCAAGTGGAGGAGACTGATGTAGAACTTAAGGCAGAGGAATTCCTGGAGCAACAAAACAAAAGCAAGTCATAGGCTTAGGCTTTAGTATTTTCTATTTAATAGGAGTTACAACTTTAGTATTTTATTAGGAGTTAGTATTTTATTAGAAATTACTTTTTTTTAATATTTCCTATTAATTAGGATTTACTCTTTTATTAGAAATCTTTGTGCTCAGCAAGTATCCTTAATCTTTTAGGATTTTTCCTGGCCTTTTATAAAAGACAGGCTTTGCTAATTTGTATGAGGCAATTTTTATCAAAAAAAGTTTATACAAAAGGGTGTTTTGATATTTTGCTGGTGGATTCTAGTTTATTCATTAAAGATTTAGTCTTGTGCTAATCTTTTCTAAGCTTAGTTTTATGCTAGCTTAGGTTTTTTCCATAATTCCGCTATGTCAATATGGCCTATTTATTCAACAAATATTCATTCAATTCAATAAAACACCAAAAATCATAAAATAAATATTTATAAGTTCATTAGCATAAAATCATACTCAAAATAACCAATAAGAATCAATGAAAATAAAGCTTATTAAACACCTATCAAATTCCCCCAAATTTAACTTTTACTCACCCTCAAGCACTACTAGAATTAACAATGGATCTCCTCTTCCAACTTTCCAAAAGTATGAGAAAATGCATAAATCATCAGTAAAGAACACAACTAAGAATCAAAAGAATCATAAAATATCATGAACAATTTTCCCTTTAAGAAACTTAGAATTGAACTCAATAAGAAACATCATTGAACATCAAACATGCTAAATTGATAGATTCTCATATGGCAATCTCTCAAACTCTCAAGTATTTCAAGGTTAAGAATTTTTAACTCTGATTCATTTAGTAAAAATGCACTACCATAGGCTTACTTGTCCATCTGATCTCCACTACTTAGACTAATGTAACACAAATTAGAAGGTCTTTCACTAGTTGTAACAGAGTTACGGACATGGTATGGAGCAAAATGGAAAGAAAAAGGTAAAACTAAAAAGATTAGTAGAGTAGTCAAAAATTTTAGTTTGAGCACATAAGCATGCAAACCCGTATCACTTTGACACTTTAATGCTTTTAGCACTTTGCTTGCTTATCACTTTTTATTTCATAATTTTTCTTATGCTCTTTCTTTCTTCTCTTTTTTTTTTTTCTTGTAGTTTTGTATATAACAAAAAAACATTCAAATTAAATACTGAAAAGAAGCTTGAAATTTATGCTCATATTTCTCTATACTTTTCCCTATTAACACTTCAACCGTACTCAGCAGACAAGTATGTGATTGCTTCAATAACCATAAGGTAAGGTAGAAGATACAATCATTAAGGTTGAGGCTCATGTACTGGATTTACTAACAAAAGGAACAATTAAGCTCAAAATGGCTCACTATTGGTAAAATTTTGTTGGGTTGGCTGTTTAGGTTTAAAGTGTGTCTTCCCTATTGCCTTCATCCTTTTCATCCATTCATATGAATCAATGTAGTCTCAATAAGATTTAAAGCAAGTTCTAGAGTTACATAATCATAAAATGAATATCACCCAACGAAAAGTTACAGATTGACATGTAAAATTTAATCCTAGGCTCAAAAACTTACATGGTAAAATGTCTACCAAAATTAGCATACTATCCTTTCAATTTCAATCACAAATGTGAATTAAGTCTAAGCTGCAAGTTAATTTAGTTCAATCAACTTATATTTCTTTTCAAACTTAATTTAATTCTTGCTCATGACATACGTATCCTTATAAATCCTTGGAAAGAACATATAAATACACATTCTAATGAAAAGAAAAGCCTAAATCTTCCCCCCACACTTAATTCTTACATTGCCCCTAATGTAAGACTAATATGCAAATAGGAGTAATAAAAAACAACATGAATAAAATTAAAAAGAAAGCAAAAGAGATGCAAATCTAATGTTGTGGCAAGTTTGCCACCCTTGGATTGCCTTCCAAGTAGCACATTTATTTAACGTCGTTAGCCAGACTCAAAACTTCCTTAATAAGCTCATGTTGGATCATCTAAACCTCCTATACTAAGGAATGAATAACATCAATAAAAAAAAATAGAATTCACATCATTATGATACTTTATGGCTTCAAAAATATTGAAGTAAACTATTTCACTATCAAATTCCATGGTGAGTATGCCTTCACGAACATCAATCTTAGTCTTAGAAGTGTTCAAAAATCGTCTTCCTAATAAAAGAGGTGTTGTATTTGGAGAATTATCATTCCCCATATCCAAAATATAAAAATCAACAGGAAATACCAACTCATTAACTTGAACAACATCTTCTAAGACTCTTTAAGGATAAACCATAGAGCGGTCAGCAAGTTGAATAATCACTCTAATTTTATTTAAAAGACCAAGATTTAAAGGTGCATAAATATATCATGGCATGACATTAATTGATGCTTCTAAATCTATCATAGATTTTTCAAATCTAGTGGTTCCTATTGTGCATGGGATAGTAAACGTACCTAGATCCTTGCATTTTAGGGGAAGTTTTCATTAGATAATGGCTAAAACGTTCTCCCCCACACTTACCTTCTCATCACCCTTCAACTTGCGTTTGGAAAGTAAACAATTCTTTGAATTTTGGTATAGCAAGGTACCTGCTTAATTGCATCTTACTTGCATCTAAAAGTGGTATATTGACTTTAACTTTGCAAAACATATCTAAGATCTCCTAATCTTTCCCTTCCTTCTTTAGTTTAGTGAACCTACTAGGAAAAGGAAATAAAGGCTTATAAATCAGAATACTAGATTGAGTGGTTACCTTAAAAGATGATGCCACTTCCTTGTTGGGTATGGTTTCCTTCCTAACTTCCTCCTCCATTGTTACCATAGGTTTTACATTCAGTGTTTCCTCTAGTTTTTTACCACTCCCGAGTGTTATTGTACTTAGATTCTCTCTTGGGTTCACTACTATTTGGGAAGGTAATTTACCCGATGCTTGTACCTCTAATTTTCCTATGGTGTTAGCTAGCTGGCTAATTTGATTATCCAAATTTTGAATGCTTACCCTTGTTTCCTGTTGAAATCGCTTAGTGTTAATGGAAAAGGACATAACAATATCCTCCAAAGACATACCTTGGTTTAGAACAGCTTGTTGTCTACCTTGGAATGGTTGTCGAACTTGATGAAATTCCTGTTATTGATTAGGAGATACATTGCAAATCACAGGATTTCCATAGCTAATGTTTGAATGAACTCTCCAACCCAAATTGTAGGTGTTGGAGAATGGATCATATTTGCATTGTGGTTGTCCCAGAAATCCACCCATGGCATTGACTTGCTTCATGGGATTCTTTTGAAATGTTAGGCATATGTCAGTTGGATGTCCCATAGCAAAACAAATTCCACAAGCCTTAGCTTGTTGCAAGTTCCCTACAGCCATTTGAGGCACAAGAGAGGTTAGATTAGCAATTTATTTCCAAAGGAGATGTACTTACCTTATGAACTTTATGTAGTGGGGTTCACATCGGGTGCTAAATTGTTGAGAATTTGCAGCCATATTGGAAATTAAATTTTTAGCAGCCTTTGTTGTCTTGTCTACCAATGCTCCTCCACTAGCCGCACCAATCATGCTCCTCTCTGTTGGCAGGAGTCCTTTATAGAAGTATTGGACCAATAGCTGATCACTAATTTGATGATGCAAGCAACTTGCATATAGCTTCTTAAAATGCTCCCAATACTTATATAATGATTCTCCATTGTATTGTCTGATTCCATAAATTTTCTTTCTAATGTTGGCAGCTACCGAAGCAGGGAAATATTTCTCCAAAAATAATTTTTTCATCGTAGTCCATATGGTTATGGAACTCAATTATAAGTAGTAAAGCTAATTTTTGGCTGTGTCCACCAAAGAGAATGGAAAAGCCCTAAGCTTGATTTGGTCTTTGGAAATCCTAGTAAGTTTCATGCTTGAACAAACCACATAAGACTCCTTTAAGTGTTTGTGAGGATCTTCCCCAGCAAGACCACGAAAAATTGGTGAAAGATGGATGAAACCAGATTTTAATTCAAAAGCAACATCTAAAGTATGATATTCAATGCAAAGTGATTGTTGGTTTAGATCAAGAGCTGCCAACTCCTTCAGGGTTTGGTTTGCATTGTTAGCTATGCTTTTAGATTTTGATTAATTGAATGTCGAGGCCGCTTGTTGATGAGCTCCAATGAACTTTCTTATTTGTTAGAGTCTAAGAGCATAATCTTCTCTTGTCATACAAGACTGTAAAATAGAAGAAAAAGAAGAATTTACATTAGTTGATAAACGAAATAAAATATTAACTCCCCAACAATGGCGCCAAAATTTGATGCATGTCAAAAGCACCAATTAAATTCACTACTTTAACCCGACATTGTAGTTAAGGTAAACAGAGGTCAATCCCACAAAGAGTTGAGTTTCACCAATTTGTGCAAAATATAAATTCTTATGACAATAAAATAAAAGGGTTTTATTGTTTGAATTTTGAGAGTGACTTTGAAAGTAAAATCAGATATGAAAATAATTAATAGAGAAAGCTATCAACAAAAAGGGAGATATTCACCGTGGGGATTTGTGTTGATTATCGATCATAGTTATTCAATCATTCATTCAAATATTCACCCTAAATTATCAATATATTCTAAATCTTTCCTTAATTTGTTGTTAATCAAAACAAGTTCTTCAATTAATCCCTTGCAATTAAATAAACTTAAATAAGATCTTAAGATTTAATTTAACAACAACTTTAAGAATTAGAAAGATAGTTGAAGCTAAGCAATAAACACACAAGCTCGATTTATTTAACTTAGTCCATGTTCTTCATAGCAATTATAAATCACTATTTACTACAAATGTTAGAATCATCAAGCAATTATGAACTTGATTCTCTAAACTAGCAATAGGCAATATAGTCTAATAAATTAGTTGCGCACCTAATCAATAAAACACACAACCATGACAATAATAAGAAGAACACAAGATATCTGAATTGAATAATTAAACTAAAATAAAGAACAAATCAGATCTTTCAATGCAATTCCACAGCTTCAATCCTTCTTTTTATCTGTAAAAGGGAATTTAGCAACTCATAACAAAAGTGAAAACAATAAAGAAATTCTAAAAATTATTTTTTAGTCTAGAATAATTGATATCAAAACACTCCTAAGCTAATTGTATTTATAAGCTAATTAAAAGAGAAAAGAACTCTGCAATTCTAATCTAACATGAAGTCGTTCTTAGATTAAAGTCTGGTTAGCTAGACTCTTTTTGAATTGGAATTCCTAATTTGTCTTGAAAGTATGTCCAAATACAAGATCAACTTGTATTCCTCATTCAAATTCTTGGATTTGAATTCATAATTTGCCTTCAAAATAGGTCCAAATAAAGATATGCTTGTTAACCTTATACCAATTTGATTAGGAAGTTTATCCATGAATAGATATATATATCTTTTAATATATATATCCATTAATTCCTGAAGTGTTTGAATTACATGGAGTGGTTAGAGATAATTCCTGCTGAATATTATACGGGCTTTCATGACTCACAGGGCCCTGGGCCTTGCACCAATATAGTCCATCTTTATTTAGTGCTCTTGTGTCTTTCTCTTTTACTCCTTTTGTGCTAAATATGGCCCATTTATCCAACAAATGTTCATTCACTTCAATAAAACACCTAAAATCATAAAATAAACATTTATAAGTTCATTAGCACAAAATCATACTCAAAATAACCAATAAGAATCAATGAAATTAAGGCTTATTAAACACCTATCACAATACTTTAGCACCAATTGCATAAACAAATAATCTATGTTACCACTGCATTAGAAGCTTGTGCATCCTACGTTGTCAAGGCATAAACATGGGCCTGACCCTTGCATGTAGATGATGAACCTCTAACAAAAGTACCTCGACCTCCCTGTGATCTGGTAGGTGTTGCCGGCAATAGAGGTTTACCCTGGACTAAAGAAGAAGTACTGGCTAGAGTAGAATGCCCCTTCATCAAAGGACAATCCTTAATACGGTGATCCACAGTCCCACATTCAAAATAAGCACTTGTCTCCCATCTACACTGTCCTAAATGTCTAAACCCACACATAGAGCATAATGGCACCTCAAATGATTGGGGCCCACTAGATGACACCCCCTACAATTGACCTTCGAAACCCCATCTAATCTAGCCTCTACCGCTATACAAACATCTTATACCAATCACAAGCCACATCATGTAACTAATAGCTAACTAACTTAATAGCACGAACGGGGTCACATTCCAAACCTACACACAATTTATCTAGCTCTTCCAAGAAAGTATAAGAATCTTGTATCAGATCCACACCTAAAAATCTCGGTGGCTGCATCTTCCAAAAATCATACAGCGTCACAAATACCCCTCAATCCTGCTAAACTGGAACGGGAGGGTTTGCCTCTTGTTGAGGCTGAATAGGAGGAGTTGTTGGAGGCTATGATTAAGGTTGAGCCTGGTGCTGTTAGGCCAAAATCCCAACTAAATCACCTACGGTCCTCTGAATACAAACTAGTTCCTACACCAACTGCTCTAAATCAGGACCACGGGCTGCTACCTGAATTAGTTCAACAGCTCTGCCTTTGACTCTACTTCTACCACGTCCCCATCAAGCCCTACCTCTGACCACCAGTACCTGGGGACTGGTAGATCCCTGGTTGGAGCCAGCCTCCTACTGCCTCCCTTGACCAGCAACACAGTATCTACGTCGCATCATATCTAAAACAAATACAAATAATTTCAATATACCATTATCATAAAAAGCAAAGGACGATGTGTTAAAAAAAATCACAACTTGAAGTTTTAGGACGAATTGGAGCGTATCACTGTGTCTACATACTCCCCATGTAAAGCATGCAAATAAAGCAATAACATCCCATAGTTGCAGCCATAGACCTCTAAATCTTGTTCTTTTACCAACTTGTCACACCCTCACACAAAGGCATGACTGGCCAGAAGATTTGGATAACCAAACTCCTGTAACCGTGACTTCACAAAAAAAAAAACACAATGCCTGTTACCACTTATAAAAGAGAAGCTTTAATGAACTAAATTAAAGACATGCCTAGTAATATACACATGTATAAGCTGGTTACAAGCAACCAATTACAACAACAGTAACAAAATACATGGAGGAACCCTACTCCAATCAACCCATAACTACAACAGTTAAACTACTGAACAAACCGAAACATACTAGCTCAAGGTGGCTACAATTTCGTCCTGTAGCTCTAAGTTTGTAATTCTGAATATACCTTTTTGTAGTGCAATCAGTAAGTCCAGACTTTCTCAGCAACGATCACTGATCACCTTATTCTAAAAAAATAACATTAACATAAGAATGAGTCACAAGGATCAATGAATAAAAAATGTACCCCAAAGGTACTAGCATCAGTCAAAGCATCAATAGCACATGTATATCAACTAACCTTCAAGTAACGAAATTACATAGTACAAATTTAATATTACACGTACGTACAATTAAATGTCGAAAAAATTTAACTAATACCACTTTTCACTATTCAAGATAAGAAGTCACTCTTATTGTTTAAAAACAAATCATACAAATGAAGCAATTCAATCTAAAAAGGGCCAATTGGAGTAACTTAGCAACTGCACACCAATCATCCTCCCACCAGGTAGTTTTTATGCCCACACACTAGTTATAATCTGCGTACATAACGAACCCACCGGGGCTAAGTTACTCAAGTATTAAAAAATCGCATATCTCATAATCAAATCACATCTTAGATGTACCCAGATTTCTATTTTGGAAGTAAAAATTATTTCGAAGAAAAATTTACTTTATTGGTCTTTATCAAACACAAACAATTTACAAATAGCAATCATAATTCAAATATTCAAATTCCATAAACAAGTTCACATAATTATCTAGCAACCAACTCACTCAATTCATGGATTTTGCTCATCATCCCTTCTAGACTGTGAAGGTATCAGTATATCCTCGACACTCTCCAGAGCTGAAAGTCATAAATTCATATGTTATTCATAATATTCACTTCAAAGTTAATTCCACAATTTCTTAATCGTACATAATTATGTCTAACATATTTAATAAAGTAAGGTTAATTAATTCAATTTATTCACTAATTCAAAATTTATAGCTTAACATTAACCTAATCCAATTTCATGTTTCCTAATTAGCTATTTAACAATGGAAACTTACATAAATTAACTTCCATGTATATATTAACATTTAAACTTTACTAGCCATCTTATCAAATACCTAAAGATAAGTTATTTTCATGATTGAGTATATATATATATATTACTAATTCAACATAAGTCTATAGTTTTCCATTTTATTCATGCTCAAATCCTAATTCAATTAAATTAACTATCAACTCTTCATAGTCTTTATATTTCCATTCTAGAATTCAAATTAGATTATTATCTAACTTACAACATAAGCTTAAACTAAACCTTCTAATGTTAACATAGTTCTATTTCCAACTTTTAATTCATGTATTTACCTTCCCATGTTAATATATACTAATCCTACCTCTCCTATTGTCAGCATCAACTCAATTTCAATAAATTAATTACTAAATCTTGAACTTTACAATTCTAATATTCATACTCTTAAATTAAAAGAATCCTTATTCAATGATCATAAGATCATTTGCATAAGTTCTTTAATCTTAAACCCTTAGTCACTCTTTCTCCTTAATCTTTAGTTCTAACAAATCAAATATCCAAAACTACAAAAAGATTAACCAACCTATAATCTAATTAAGCACCAAACAAATTCACTAACTACTAGTAAGTTCACGGCAAGGAGAAAAAATCCTGCACCTATCCTCCTAAGTTTCCACGGCTGAATTGGATGTTAGTGAGGGTGTAAGAGCTGCTTTCCCTACTTGACTGAAAAACAGAGCATAGATAGCTCTTAACTCTCGCCTGCTACAGCAAGAACGGGGCTTGCTCCAAGCTCCTTCCAGCTCACCCAACAAATTGAAACTGCTAGCTAAAAGTAAAATCCACATTTCTGCTACTTCACTCCTAGTCCATTGATGCTATCCAAGACTCTTAAAACTGCCAACTACACTCAATTATCTCAACCCAAAATCCAACTAAACTAATTTAAAGGTAAGGGAGGAAGGAAGAAACAAATAGCTGAAGCGCAATGAACTGTCTTGTCAGCAAGAAGGCAATACACGGCCAAGATATGAAGAAGCATAAACAGGGCACTCTCAGTGAGCAGAGCAACCAGCAAGAAAAGATTGGCGGTAGAAGTGTAGAACAATTGAGAAAAATCAGCCAAGAATTATAAAGCAAAGAAAGACAAAGTGTGCCAAATATATATTATATTAGGTCCAAAAGTTAAAAGTTAGATTGTATGGTGTAGGTTTAATCTTATCATTTGCATTTAAATATATAGATATATATTTCCTAATTTATTCCTTTTACCTACACACATTTATTATACACATTTATAAAATTAAATATGTGAACTTCAAATTTTTAAATCAATCAATATTATAGTGAAAATTTAATTTCTTAATCACATGTTTATATATATAAGTATTTATAATTATTTATTTATTTAATTCTAACTTGTGTAAAATTTTATCTACCTAGTTATACAAGTTACGTACAAATATTGTAAAAAATATGTTAAACTATTAAGTTATAACAAGCCAGTTTGCTTCAACCAACTTGTTTCCTTCCAGCCGTGGGAGGTCTCCCCTTGGACCTGCAGAGCTGGAGGTAGCTGCCCTTAATGGTGATAGCAACTCCTTCCGTTTGTAGCAATACTACCTCCAACAACAGCCACTATCAAATAAGCTAGCCATGAGTTAGGCTACTTTTCTTGTTTTCATGTAATTAATTCCTTTTCCTCTTTGCTTGTTGATAATTGATGAAGGGTTAAGTTTAGTGAATTTAGGAGGACAAACTAGAATTTGAAAGTGATGGAAAGAGTGATAATTAAGTGTTTAGGGAAAAAAGAAAGCTTGAATTAGGAAGGATTATTGTTGGAAATATATGTATTTCAAGTTTTTGATTTTTTTTTATTAGCTAAACTAATTTCAAGGTTAATGTTTGGAATATAATTAATATGAAAATTGATGGAATTGTGTTGATTCTTTTAGGGTATGTATATATATATATATATATATATATATATATATACACACAAATACACATGAAGTGAAATTAAAAATGCCTTTAAGATGTTTGACAAAATGTATAAGAGAAACTAATTGTAATATAATGAATAAAACGTGGTATATTCAAATCTTTGTGATTAGAGATTATTTAAATTTGAATAGAAAGTCTAAGAACAAGAGTAAAGAATTATTAGTTAATTAGTTATGGAAAAGGAATTTTGGAGCTTGGTTGGATCGATATTGAAATTTCATAATTCAAGCTCTTGATTTATTTTAAACAATTAATTTAACTTGAATTTAATACTTGGAAAGTGAGTAATGTTGAATTAAGGAATTAGTGTTGATTTTCTTGGCATGTATATTTAATATATACATACATGAAATAGAATTAAAGTTACCTTCAAGGTATATGATAAAATGTCTAAGAAGAGTTAGTTTCAAAGAAGTGTATGGAAGTTGATTTATGTAAGTTTTAGTAATTAGATGATTATAACTATGAAACTATAAACTAAGTAATACGCGGAAATATAATTTTCAAATTTGGAACCTATTGTTGACCCGACAACACACATGAATGCAAAAGGAGCTACGAGCAATATCCATAACATTGTGAGTGGAATGTTACTTTTTGGGCTGCTAGTGTGTTGTGAGTAATTGTTTTAGTGTATTTTTATGAATATTTTCATGTAGTCTTCAAAGGTGAATGTTTAGTACTATTTGTGTCGTGTTTGATGTATGATTTCATTCGTATTTGATATGGGCCAATTATGTTGTTTTTATATTCGAAATAGAATCCGAGTGGACCTAGGATATATTTGCTTTGTTTATTTGATATTTGAACAAAGATATTCAAGTAACTCAACCTCAGAGATGAATATGTAGGGAGTATATATTCATGGTGTACGGGAGCAAAAACGCCCGAATTGGTGTGCTAGTGCTGAGTTACTCTGATTGGTTATTTTGGGTGCCTTGATTGATTTGTGTGTATATTGCATTACTTGAATTGTATTTGTTTAGTTTTGCATTTTCTATATTTACATATGTTTAAAATTGAATTGTTTTGTAATTCATGGTAACTTGAAATTTTTTGATCTATGCATTTTATTTATGTATTGCTTGATGCTAGTACCCTTTGGATACATTTTTCATTTACTGAGTCTTTATGACTCACACTTCATAGTTTATCTTTATTTTTAGTATTAGGATCTCATCAGACATCCCTGACAGACATTTGACTTATCGATTGTGTTACAGCTAGGTGCTCCTTTGAGATCATGTACTTGAAGCCTGGGGATGAAGTTTTACAATCACATTAGGGCTTGAGTATTATAATTTGTGAGAACCCGGTATCAAAGTGTCATCTTATGGTTTGGTTTAATGCAAATCTTAATCATACAAGAATGTATATATATATATATATATACAAGATGAATTGAAGTAAATAAAGCTTCCATATATATATATAGAGAGAGAGAGGTATATATAAATCAAGAAAATGTAGGAGCCGCAACTTTTACTTTTGGACTTTTAAGTTTGCTTTTCATTCTTTTTTGTATTTCCTTCTTGTTTATCTCTTGGTTGGACCAATTATTCTCTCGTTATCGATACATTGACTCGCCTTCTTTCCCCTATATTTCCTTGCTTCAACCCGTGAAACTTGTAGTTTTTGTAGTGGAGATGACCATCTCCTTCAAGCCATTTCTTGCTGGCCGTGGAGTGCTCCATCAACAGGATTTTAGAGCTGTTTTGCAGCTCGTTTCAAGTAGCCAGCGGATGTCGTTGGATTGCTTCTTTTTCTCCTCAACTAAAGCCACTTAGAGAGCAACCGCCGTGTGTGAGAGCCGAGCTTCCTTTCCTCTATTATAGCTTGACTTGTGTGGGTTGTTGGGAGCCAAAATCTTGGCTGGAGCAGCTATGATTTGGGCAGTGAAGGGTGCTCTGTTTTGGCTGTTAGTGCCTGGAAATTAAGGTAATCTCATGCTCTATAACTTGAAAGGAAGTGAAAAAAGGGGAGGTTGTTGGCAGCTTGAGGGCTGCCTTTTTAACTGTGGGGAATGGTAGTTCAAACTACCTCCAAATTCTATTATTTTGGTGTTTTATTAACATGCAATTATAATCCTTTCACTACAAGAATATTACTTATCCGAGACGGCCCAAAAACGTCTCTAATAACATCAAAACCTTATCCTATATACTATATGAGACGGCCCTATCTCGAATAGTTCGTCTTATAAATTGTCGTCAATGATAATGATTATCCAAGATGCCCATCTTGGATAATCATTATCTGAGATAGTCATTTCATTATTCGAGACAGCCATTTTGCCTGTCTCAGATAAGTTTTGGTGCCTTTTCTTGGTAAGTTATCTAAGTCGTCTCGGTTAATGAGATAGCCGTCTCAAATAAGTCTTGGATAATATAATAAATTTTTTATTTTACCATCGTAGATAATTATCCGAGATGATTTAGCCCATCTCGAATAAGTAATTTCACCTGTGTTTTATTTTCAAATTTTCTATTTTCTCTATTTTATAAACCTGTTACAAATCCATAAAATATAACAAATCATTCAAGAAATTCCTTCATTCACCAAAATATTAAAAGATGAAATTAATTACAAAGTATTAAACTTTACAAGATGCGCAAAGTTACCACAAATCTAAGTTACCATTAAACTTCATGTTATTCTTGACAAAGTATCGAAATATAAAGTTAACCAAAAATTCAAATATAGTTTTCAAAGGAGTACACAAGATAATCAACCGTCACATGCATCAATATCATCATCTTCATTAATATCATCATCAGCTTCAACGTCATCTTCGGCCAACATTGTCATCAACTTGAGTGTTGACAGCCATAGAAGAGGAAGTACGTAGGTCTTACAAAATCAATTCGACACATAACACTTCTAAGTGAGCAAATTAAACATATTGCTTATTTAAAAAATAATAATAATAACATGCAAAATTCATAATTGCAACACAAGTCAAAGCCATGTATTTAAACTTCTAAGTGAAAAAGTTACTTACATAGTATTTAGGTTGTTGAGATCCCGCGCCATTTTAAGAACCACTTTCTCCTTTTAAAATTTCATTTGTGATTTTAAATGCTATTGTCCAATTAGTCTACAATATGGTTACCAAACTAAGATTTTAAACTATAAATCAGTATAATAGAACCATGATTTCTAGTATACAGGTGGATCTCTTGTATCCATGTATAAACGAGGGAGGGGAATAAATATCAATAACCTAAATACTACTCTTAGCTTGTTGGGGATCTAACTAATATATTCACTTTAATTTACTTAAACTCATGAAATTGATTTTTGATTATTGTGTTTAAGAAGTCACTTTTAGAATATTCTTAGGAGTTAGGACCACTTAGAAACATATGTAGAATATTGACAGATGTTATGATTTGGTTTCATGTTTTATTAGTCAGATTTTTTCAATTATGTTGCTTCCTATTTTATTAGTTAAACTACAGTTGATCTGCCACAAATAATATTTTTCAAAAAAGGATATTAACAATCACCAACCTTGAGCATTAAAAATAAGCAGAAAAGGGATGGAAAAAGGAAACAATAGGCAATTTCCACCAATAGAAAGGTTTTTTGGAGCTCAAACCTATTGCTCAGCACTCTTAAGAGTAATATATGGCAATAACATGGATTACAAGAGAGACAAAAGCTACATTCTATTGATCCAAAGTGAGTTTTTTGCAAAGAGATTGGGTTCCTCACAAGTTTAAAACTTTTTTCACAATAATCGTATGGACCAATAAGAAAGTTCAAAGTGTAAAAAATTTAATATGAGCATCAACCTGAGCTCTTCTCATCATTTACCTTCAATTAAATCTATATATATATATATATATATGTGGATATAAATATGACCTCTAAATTTATGCCACAACAATAAGAAAAAAAAAAATAGGGGAAGAAGAAAGAGAAACTCTTATATTGAAATAATCCAGTAGCATTCATGGACATATTAGTCTATACAAATTAGTATGGGTCATAAATGATAACTACAGCCTGATTCTAACAACAATAAAATTTTAATTTTCTAACAAGTATATGATAAAAGGAACAAGAAGAGAGTACATGTATTAAAAGGCAGACATTGACCCTTGGAAATCAGTATGTGGGTCATAAATACTTAAAGTAATAAACTCACTAAAGCTTATATTGTTTTCACCAGCACACCACACCCCAAATAGTGATTAAACAAAACAATATATTTTAAATCAAAGGAAAAATAGTGTAGTTTCAATCATTTGGAATTTATATATTTTCAAACCTGGGAACAAGCTCTATGAAGGTCTTGTTCTAGCTGATTAAGCTTTATTCTACTAGACTCTAGCTGCTGCACATAAACCTGTTTGGTAAGAGGGAAAATTTATTTATATAGTTCCTTTAAGTTGAAAGAAGTAAGATTTAATTTCTTAATGAATAACTTATGCAAGAAGTCATGACTTTCTTCAGACTATTTGCTATTCGTCTAGTGTCTTATGCTCTGAATACTCTTAAATACAGAAATTTCAGGGCAATCAGGTGAAACCATTGAGTTCAATAATCAAATTATGTTGACTTTTAGATCATCATATATATCTAAAAAAAATTATAGATGACTGCTAAACCCATGACATCTCCATAATCTTTCATAAAATGACTTTTTCTTAGAGCATCAAAGTGTTAGATGGTGCTTAAAACTACTAAAATAAATAAGAGTATACTAATAGATCCACAAGTTAACTTTGAATACTAGCAACCTTAAACATAGTTGTTCTTTGTCATACAATTGACTAGCTAGGAGCTTGAAGTGCTGGGAGATCCAATGAGAAAGGAAATCGCTCTAGTACGTAAGAATATCAATATGGCCACCAGAGATTTAAAGCAACTGGGACAGAGATGTTCAAAAATTAAAGAGTGGATACACAGTTACATTAAATACCAATCATGTACTTTGAGAACAAGAGAAAACCAGTATCAGACTTTAGGTAAGCAGATGAAAATTTCATGATTAACAGGTTAAATACTACATTCTCTAGAACTTTGTATGCACACACGCTATAAAGATTTTCTAATACCAACCCTTTGGCTTATCTAAATGCAGATCCAACATTCCTAAAGCCAAAAGATTTGTTTTCTAACCCATCAGTGGAAGGTTATCTACATCAAAATCATAATATCTTTGATATATGTGCATATTCAATAAACTAAACCCATAAGTTATCCACATCAAAGTTGTTCTCTACACACACTGATTGATAAAGGTTAAATCAAGAGAGGCTTACAATCATGAATTTGAAGAATAATTCTTCTATGCAGTATGAGTATTACGGAATTATGCATATGCAAGGAATTCCTCGTCATTCTTTATTTCTTTCTCTTACCAATTTACAGTGTGCCATTAAGCACTTATTTCGAAACCCTTTACACAAATCAACAATTCAGAAGCTGAAAGTGCATGATCTGAATTACAAAGAGAGTCTAATCTAATAACCATTTTAAGAATAAAACATAATGGCATAAACTGAGTCTAAAATAAACAAAAAATAATCAATTTTTAGCAAAACAAATGCAACAAACAAGAAAGAAAATCAAACCTTGCGAAAGTTGCAGACTACCATTGCATTAGCTGGTATGTGATCAATATACTTTAGAACCTTGAAATCAGAGATGAATTTCAACTGGATTTGATATGAATATTCTAGGGTTTATGGCCTTCGCTCAAAGAAACAGAACCATTGAGAGAAAAGGAAGAAAGATAGTGTGAATAGCTCATGAAGAAGACAACTCCTCCTCCTTCTTATTCAGATTGGTTTCAGTTGGTCTAAAACTTAGCATTGCAACCGACATGGCGACCATGGAGGCTTTTAGCTTTGTGAGTTCCTTCCTTCACCTTCTTACCTCTTGCTTCGGTATTTCCAAACCTTCGAAACAGCGGCAACGAGAGAGGCAGATTTGAAGAAGAGATCAGTTTTTTGAAACCTAAATCAATGCCTAAGTTTCTAAATCGGAGGAAAGTAGAAGAAGTTGAAGCTCTCACCTTCTAATAAAGGCAACGAGAGAGGTAGATTTGAAGAAGAGAAGAGAGGCAACGAGAGAAACCTATGAATGAGATAGTTGATTTGGCAATTTGCAATTAAGCATAGAAGAGAGGCAGACAAAAATAATAACAAAGGCTGGTAATTGTTTTAGGGATTCCTACCCAAGACAGTTACATATCATCTTAGGTACTAAAGCCAGTCATGGAAAACCAACCCCAAAAAATAAAACACAGCGTTAATGGAACGAAAAAATTCATAATTTTTTCGGATTATCCGAGACGTCTCTAACCATCTTATATAATAAATGATAAATGGGTCATCTCATAGTATTATTCATGATGCCTTTTTAGAGACGGCTTAAGTCATCATGTAGAACTATATCCACAACGGAGTATCCGAGATGGCTAAAAACCGTCTTACATAGCAGTATCCAAGACAAGATTAGCCGAGACAGCCCAATAATCGTCTCGGATAACATCATTTCTTGTAGTGTTTCTTTGTATGTGAAGTTGTAGGTGGGGTGTTGGATAGAAATCAAGATTAGGAAAATAAGGAAACTTAAAAGGGGATTATGTGTGGCGAATGATGGAAGTTTG